>OY796664.1:19061203-19356203 GCA_963680705.1 Rhagium mordax
ACTATAAAATTCTTCGAATGTTAAAAAAGCGTTCCCCATGACCCTCTTTAAATGATGTTTAGTTGCTTTGACCCCAGCTTCCCAAATACCGCCGAAATGTGGTGAATATGCAGGAATAAAATGCCATGTAATGCCTTTTGCTGAAAAGGTATCTGATATGTTTTGCATGTTGTCAACTAGAAAGCTACCCAAAATTTTTAATTCCGTATTTGCGCCTATGAAATTCTTCCCGTTGTCGGAATATATGTGCGCAGGTTTTCCTCTACGTGCTGCAAAACGTCGTAAAGCTAAAATGAAAGCCTCAGTTGAAAGTTCTGACACTAGCTCCATGTGAATCGCTTTTGTAGAAAAACATACAAATAAACATATCCAAGATTTTGTAAATTTTGAACCACGACCTTTACGCTCCTTTATAGAAAATGGACCAGCATAGTCTACGCCGGTAATGTTGAACGGTTTCCCTGAATGGAACCTTGCCTCTGGTAAATCGCCCATTATAGGTTGAATCTGCTTAGGCTTATGTCGGAAACATATTACGCATTTTCGCACTATACCTTTGGCTAAGTTACGACCTGCCGTAGGCCAAAATTCTTCACGGATTGAGGATAGTAATAATTGAGGTCCAGCATGTAGTAATCGTTTATGTTCGTGGCTAAAAATTAATTTTGTGAGGATATGTTTGTGAGATATGAGAATAGGATGTTTTTTCTCGAAAGGAAAATTTGAGTGTTGTAGTCGACCTCCTACTCGTATTATTCCGCGAGAATCTATAAAAGGATTTAAACTAAGCAATTTGCTCTTAGCATTAAGAGGTTGACAGTTGATTAATAAATTATATTCGTTTGGAAACATTTCCCTTTGTGCTAATTTAATAAGGACCTCGAACGCTTCCTTGATATCGCTAGCAGTTAATGAATCCAATCGTCGCAGTGATTTTGAAATTTGTAAATTATGTTGAAATCGCAGTACAAATGCCATTGTACGCTTAAGTCTGTTTAAGTTTGAAAATCTATCAAAATGAAATGAAACGTCATTGTCACTCGTTGATAAATTCGTTTGTAACTGTGCACGCAATTCCGGGAGATTTTCGATTTTGATATTGGAATTTGGCCAATTAGTTTTACTTTCTAAAAGCCATGGAGGGCCATGCCACCACAAATTCGAATTTGTAATTTCACTGGGACTTATTCCACGAGACAATAAATCTGCAGGATTTTCCTTCGTTGGCACGTGACACCAGCTATCTGTATTAGTCAATTCTTGAATTTCGGCTACTCTATTATTAACAAAAGGTTTTAACATACTAGGAGATGTTTGTAACCATCCTAACACAATAGTTGAGTCCGACCAAAATGTACAACTATCGAAACGTACGTTTAAGGATTTTAGAATTTTGTTTGCTAGTCTAGCTAGAATTAGTGCACCGCATAATTCAAGACGAGGTACTGTGAGTAGTTTTAAAGGTGCTACCTTCGACTTGGCACATAACAAATGTATAAAAATCTCGCCGCTATCGTTTTCTGATCGTATATAAACAGATGCTCCGTACGCGTGCAATGACGCATCACAAAAACCGTGTAATTCTACGCGTGTAACATTTTTACATACGGCATGTCGCGGAATATTCAAATTATTTAATAAAGTAAGTTCTTGTCTGAAATTCATCCATGTAGAATGTATTGCTAATGGTACAGACTCATCCCATGATAATTTTTCCGCCCAAAGTTTTTGCATTAACATTTTTGCTATTATAGTGCAAGGACTAAGTAGACCTAAAGGGTCAAATATCTGAGCTGTACTTGATAAAATAGATCGCTTCGTAATTTTCGCGCTGTTCAGATTTGCATTAATTTTGTAAGTGAGAACATCTGACTCACAAGACCAAACTAAGCCTAACGTTTTGGTGCCTTGAACTATACCTAAATCTAGTTCCTTTGCACTATCATCCTTTGAAAAGTCATTTGCTAATTGTTCTTTTATATTATTGTTATTTGACCGCCATTTTCGTAGCTCAAACTGTCCCGAAATTAATGCTGATGTAACTTGCTTACCAATGCTAATAGCTGATTCGACCGTGTCTGCCCCAGTAAGCAGGTCGTCTACGTAAAAATCATGTTCTATAACGTCTGCAATTTCTGGAAGTGTTTCCCGAATATTATGAGCTATTTGGACTAGACAACGTATTGCAAGGTAAGCCGCCGAGCTAGTTCCATAAGTCACCGTGTTGAGCATGTATGCCTGAAGCGAATCTGAAGGATTTGCTCTCCACAGAATTTTTTGAAACGCTCTTTGACTTGGATCTATAAGCACTTGCCGATACATTTTTGCGATATCAGCTGATATAACATACGCGTGTTGTCTGAATCTCAAAATAATCGATAAAAGGTCGTCCTGGATTGTGGGACCTACCATCTGTAAGTCGTTCAATGATATTCCATTAGTAGTCGCTGCCGAAGCATCAAATACGACACGTAGTTTTGTTGTTAGACTTTCCTCGCGTATAACCCCATGATGAGGCATGTAATAAGAAATTGTGTCATTATCAACATCGGGTGTCATGTGACCTAAATTTTCGTATTCGGACATGAATTGAGAATATCTTTCACGAAAACCTTCATTGACCTTAAATTTTTTCTCCAAAGACCAAAATCGCTTTTGTGCTTGTACTTTAGACTCGCCTAAAATTTCTGGATTTTCTTTGAAAGGAATTGTTACTACAAACCGCCCGTCTGCTTCACGTTTTGTGGTTTTAAGAAAATGATTTTCGCAAGCATATTCTTCCTTAGAAAGAGGTTTTATGTTAGAACATTCTTCGATTTCCCAAAAACGGGCTAATTGTTGTTGTATGTCAACGTTTTTACTAAAATTGCAATGAACTGTATTTGATTCTTGTATACTGATAGAACCTGATATCACCCATCCTAATCTTGTTTTCTGTAATGTGGGTTTGTTGGTCCCTAAACTGATTTGCCCCGGGCAAATTAATTTCCAAAATAAATCTGCACCTATCAAAATATCGATTTTTCCGGGTTTATGAAAGTTTGGATCTGCCAGTTTAATATTGACTGGAATAGCGAGAGTTTCGCGTCTTATTGGTATATTTGGTAAATTATCTGTAATTGTATCTAATATAAGACACGTGATATTTGTATTAAATCCACTATGTACGGCTTGAATTTCTATATTGCATTTGAACCTAATATTTGAAATAGTGTGATTCAAACCTGCGACTGATATATTTATATTCGTCCTATCTAACTTTAACCGGTTGCAAAGCGCTGTCGTAATAAAACTAGATTGTGATCCAGAATCTAACAGTACTCGAACTGTATGTGCGTACCCATATTTGTCAAATACATCGACACAGGCTGTAGATAATATAACCCTTTCTTCTACATTATATGATGCTAAAGCTACTTGAGTATTCGCTTGAGTATTACCTCGATTGTTTTCTTGTGTAACTTTATCCTCATGTAAAAGAGTATTGTGTTTAGCGTCACATTTCTTGCAAGGACCGTACCTACACTCCTCTACTCTATGTCCCCTTCGAAGGCAATTTATGCAGAGATTCAGTTTTCTGGATTTGTCCATTCTTTCGCGAATATTTAATTTTAGAAACTCCCCACAGTTATGGATGAAGTGCTCCTTCTTACAAAAAGAACAAAGTATTTTATGTGTAAAAAAAACTGCGATTACCGGGCTGAAATTTTGCTTTAATAAAAGGTTTGCTCTCGGGCCTACCTTTATCCGTGTTAGACTCTATAGTTTCTAGCAAGTCTGCTCGCCCTTTTAAAAATTGCTTTAGATCGTCTAGTGTTGGCAAATCTACAAGATTACATTTGTATTTTTCCCATTCTCGGATGGAAACACTATCCAATTTTGAGGTTATTATAAAAATAATTAATGTATCCCAATGCTCGGTGGGTTGTTTTAATTGATTAAGTGAACGCAAATGTTTTGAAACTGAATCGATTAATTTTCGCGTTTTAAATGCGGATTCCCGTTGAATACTTTCAAGTTCAAAAATTGCCTTTACGTGATTTTGGACTAATAACCTGGTATTGTTATATCTATCACAAAGAATTTCCCATGCAACGGCATAATTTTCAGAGGAAACTTCAATAGATTTTATAACTTCTGCCGCGCTTTCTTTCAAAGATGCTTTCAAGTAATGGAACTTATTTACGTTATTGATACTATTATTTGTATGTATAAGTGAGCTGAAAGTGTCGCGAAATTCCAACCACCCTTCGTAAGAACCGTTAAATTTGGGTATCTCAATCGTTGGCAACTTTACGCTATTTGGTTGTGAATTATTAACACTGGAAGCGTTATTTGAAATTTGGGTAGAATTTATAGAATTCGTTTCATCTTTTACATTATTTTCCTTACTATTATTATACAATATTTGTTTTGCAATAGAAGTAATACTATAATAAGCCTGTTCGCAGACTTCTCTTTCGTTGTATTGTTCTTCTACATTTTCTGAAAGACATTCTATGGCATCTTGATAATCGCTAAACTCACTTATTAATTGCCCCATTCGCGATATTCGCTGCTCGAGTTCAATAATCTGCACATCACTTAAAGAAACAGCTAAATTCTCGTGATCCCCCTGTATTTTTTTTATATAATTTGTAAATTGAGTAAGCCGTGCTTTAATTGACCCTCGTTGTCTTATTAACTTATTTAAATCCCTTTCGGACATTTTTTTTAAATTTAGTTTAAAGTAAAAAAGATGTTTATATGAACAAAAGTCGATACGTAATATGAAAAGGAAATGAATGAAAATGAATATGATTGCTCACTACCTGGGTTTTACTTCAATTGATGTCTAATGAAGCCGCAACCTGCGAACTCGGTCGCCTCCTCGCTGTTTTTATCTATCTCCAACGTCGCTAATCCGGCTCGAAGGACCATGTATAATTTTTTCTTCAATGTGGACTGTAGTTTTACTTCTTCTATGATGTAATTAATTCACTCGGGAATATTTATAAGCTTTAATGAATATAAAATGTGTAACAACTAATAACATGAAAATGAGAAATATATGTGAGTCGTATTGATACTCAAAATTGTCATTGACAGATTTTTTTTCTTGACACCCCTTTTTTGATCGCCGCCTCCTGACACCCCATCACGACTTTCGAATCGCCTTGCCTGCTTGTGTGTCCAAGACCATCTCCGAGACTTTAACAGTATTTTTTGTTAAAATACGTATATTTTTTATTCATTTATGATTACCTAAAGCTCATGTAGAGGCTTCTGTTTCAGGGTCAATAATTTTGGCAGGTATTATATTAAAATTGGGAGGTTATGGATTTTTACGTTTAATAATATTATTTATTGAAATTGGAATAAAAATTCATTATTATTTTATTATTATTAGGTTAGTAGGTGGATTTTTGGTTTCTTTGATTTGTATTCGTCAAAGAGATATAAAATCTTTAATTGCTTATTCTTCAGTTGCACATATAGTGATAGTATTAGCAGGTATTATAACTTTAAATATTTGAGGGTTTTGAGGTTCTCTGGTAATGATAAATGCTCATGAATTATATTCTTCTGGTTTATTTTGTTTAGCTAATATTTCTTGTGAACGAATAGGGAGACGAAGACTTTATTTAAATAAGGGAATTTTAAATTAAATTATACCTAGACTTTTATTGTGACGATTTTTACTTTGTTCTTCTAATATAGCGGCTCCTCCCTCTTTAAATTTAATAGGAGAAATTTTGTTAATTAGCAGTTTAATTTCATTTGTTGAATAAGAATATTATTTTTATCTTTAATTTCGTTTTTTTGAACTGCGTATTCGTTATTTTTATATTCTTTTTCTCAGCATGGTAATTTTTATTCAGGGACATTTTCTGTTTATCAAGGAATGTTACGCGAATATTTATTATTATTTTTACATTGAATACCTTTAAATTTATTAATTTTAAAGGGTGAATATTTGGTGTTATGAATTTAATCTAAGTAGTTTATAAAAAATATTGATTTGTGATTTTAAAGATATAGTTTTCTATTTTAGATAATTTTTCTATTTGTAAATTTATTTTAATTTATTTTTATTAATTTTTTTATCACTTTTTTCTCTTAGGCTACATTTTTTAATCCAAAATTTTAATTTAATTATTGAATTAAATTTATTAACATTAAATTCTTTATCTGTAATTATAACTATCTTATTAGATTGAATGTCGTTATTATTTATAAGATTTGTTTTATTTATTTCTTCTATAGTAATTTATTATAGCCAAGAATATGTTTGTTGATGAAAATTTAAATCGATTTATTTATTTGGTGGTTATATTTGTTTTACCAGTAATATTATTAATTATTAGACCTAACTTAATTTCAATTTTATTAGGCTGAGATGGATTAGGTTTAGTTTCTTATTGTTTAGTAATTGATTACCAAAATGTTAAATCTTTTAATGCTGGGATATTAACGACATTATCTAATCGTATTGGAGATGTTGTTTTACTTATATCTATTGCTTGAATAATAAATTATGGAAGAAGAAATTTTATTTTTTATTTGGATTTAATAAAAGAAGATTTTTCTATAAAATTAATTTCATACATGGTAGTTTTAGCTGCTATAACTAAAAGAACTCAAATTCCTTTTTCTTCTTGATTACCTGCTGCTATAGCAGCTCCAACTCCAGTTTCTTCTTTAGTTCATTCTTCAACTTTAGTTACAGCTGGGGTTTATTTATTAATTCGTTTTAATTTTTGTTTTTCTTCAAATTTAATATTAATTTTATTATTAATTTCAAGTTTAACTATATTTATATCAGGTTTAGGGGCTAATTTTGAATTTGATTTAAAAAAAATTATTGCTTTATCAACATTAAGTCAATTAGGTTTAATAATAAGGATTTTAGCTTTAGCAGAGTATAAATTAGCTTTTTTTCATTTATTAACTAATGCTTTATTTAAAGCTTTATTATTTATATGTGCAGGAAATATTATTCATAATTTAAATAATTGTCAAGATATTCGTTTCATAGGAAAATTAAATAAGCATATACAATTAACTTGCACTTTTTTTAATATCAGAAAACTTTCTTTGTGGGTTACCTTTTTTATCTGGATTTTATGAATTTAGTTCTGTCCATGTTGGGTCAAATTATTATTATAATAATTTCATTCAACACTTATGAGTTGAAAATAAGGGTTTCCCAAAATAAGTGTAATATATTAACTCAGTTGGGCGTGGTAAGGTGACGCTATGCAGTGGCTTTACAAGTACTGGAAAATATATGTTTAAGTGAATATTAAATAAGGTTACCCCTCTCCTCTAGCAAAATGTATATAAATTGTCCTACGCGCAGTCACGTGAAATACGCACTTCAAAATACAATAGGAAGCCTGGGCTTCTGAGAGCCGGTGATATGTACCAGGCTTAGTATAGGTTGTTGGGTACGTATATGAGGTTGAAGTATTTGCATGAGCGTGTAAACGATGTTTGACAGTCGCAAGTCTGATATAACACAAACCACAGCTGTAGCAAAAAGTAATTCCTCATCATAATTTCCCGTTTTTTTTTTTGTCAAAAATCAACACTCTTTATATACTAACTGTGTAAGGTAGACTGAACGTTAAATGAATACAGCGACGTTCATTTGTACAAATTTGCATGCACAAATCAGTTGCGCAAATTGCATGAGCATCTAAACAGATGTACAACGACTCAGTACATCTGTGCAAATTTGCATACACAAGCCAACTGGCACAATTTGCATGACTGTCTAAAAGCGCCTTAACCTTGGAACAACGAATTTACTTGATCAAATGCTATGGAATCGGAAATGTTTCTTATAAATACGCTATTGAAGTTTTCAATGAGAAGTATCCAGATGTTACAGTGATTCACAGTATGTAAATTAATTTATAAATTTGATACCACCGGGGAAGTAAAAATGTGAAAAAAAATAAAAACAATTAAATGAAGATGACGCTGCTACCGGTATAGTTTTAGACTGTAGATTGTAGAACACCCAAGATGGTCGTTAAATTTAGGTATTAGCAAATCTCATATTCAGAGGATAGCTTAGGCTAGACTCCGCCTGAAATAAAGTCATTTTATTATTATGATTATTATTATTATTTCGTGCATTCGAACCTAAATTAATTCACAAACTTCAAGTTGGAGATGATGCTCGTCGTTTGGACTTTTGCTTAACGGGGTGAGAAAATTTTAGCAGATAGATTATTTTATCCAAACATTTTATTCGTGGACGAATCTACTTTTAAGACTAATGGGCCATGGGATAGTTTCCTCTCAAAATTGTAGGTACTGGGCTCAGGAAAATACAATTTTTCGATTTATCACTAACAGTCGAAAGTTTAAAAACGACATATTGCATCATAGAATAAACGGTCCTTATTTTATTGATAGAATTTTGAACCAAGATACTTATTTAGAACTTTTAAATAATTTTGTTTTGGAAATTGGACAATGAAAATTTAAAACGTAGAAGAATAATTTTTCAACAAGACACATTTTACAATATCGAAGGCGACGTAGATTTATTAAAGCAAAAAATTGTAGAAGCTCTTGCAACCATAATTAATGAATATGTGACCTCTAATGCATGCGAAGAATTTAAAAAAAGATTAGAGAAATGTGTACTTTTTGGAGGTCTACATGTAGAATAGTTCTCAACTTAGTTAAATGAAATGTAATTTTTTTGAAATTAAGTATTTTAAATAATTGGAAACACTTTGATAAATAAAATGTTCAATAAAGATGTAAAAAAGCAATTCACTTAAAAGTCCATAAGTTTTCAAATTTTTAGAATACCCTGTATAATTTATCTTAAGTTTGACGACTGCTTATGACTTCCTATGGCAAGGAAAACTTTTTATAAAGAATAACTTTTAGTAAATATAAGAGCCCAACTTAATATGATAATATACAGGAAGTCCCATTAGAATGGGTCATTCGCGATGCCATACTTTTGACTCGTCCTGTATGAAATACAAATTATTGCTTCCGGTAACATCAAAAAATTACATTTTATTCCTAATAGATTTTTGTAATATTTTGTGGTTTGAGCAGAAAAAAATCGATTTTTAAAAATTACTCTATTTTATTTGTGTCTCGCCCTGTATACAAACACAAATTTGTCACAATATATTATTGGAAGTTAAAGAAATAACATTCATGCAAAAAATTTCAATCGAATCCTTAAATTGCTATAAATATATCGGGTGGTCCAAAAATAACCGGAATTTTCATTTTATCCCATAACGTCTTTATTTTTTCATCGATTTTCAACCTGTTGGGCTTGTTTGACAGCTAAAGCCTCCAGCTAAATAATTCTCTGTCAGACACTGATATAATGATCATAAATGTCAAGGCTGACGTATTTAAACTTGAGCAATTTTTAATAACTGATGGAATTTTGTTGAAATGCCGTATTTACAAACGGTTTACTTTATGATCATGGCTCGTCTTCTGGCAATATTTTAGTGGGCAGTTTTTAAAAATCGGTCAAGGAACTACGGAGCTGCACCAATAAATGTAGAGACGTGTTGTAAACGTCTCGGCAGCCATAGTAAAAATCGAAATTTTCATTTTCCTTTATAGCTTTTTGATTCCATTACCGATTTTAATTTTTTTCGGGTCACTTAAAACCCAAGGCCTTCCACTACAATCATAAATGTCAGAAATTGACATGAATTATAAATCCAATATGGCAGAAGTGGTCAAATTTACCTAATATTTAAAAGCCGTAAGAATTTTTTAAAATGACAAATTAAATGACTTTTTTTTAACTTGAAGCCTATTCTAAGAACATTTTGACGCAGAACACGAAAATCGGTTAAGAACTTATAAAGGTGTATAACGTAGTCATGTACAGGGTCATCCAACGAAAAGGCCCACCCTTATATTTTCTTTATTTTTCGAGTTAGGAAAAAATGTTTCAAATAAAAGTTGTAGTGAATCAAATGAACTCATTTAAAACCCATAAAAGCGGGACAAACCTAACTTACATTTTTTTAAATGGAACACCCTATATTTTTTTTCATTTTTCAAATCTGTGTATTTTTGTGATTTCAAATATATATATATGTTGTATCTTATCTTTTACTGTTTTTTATTTATTGCAAATTTCGTGAACAATATTATTTATACCACCAGCATCTGCATGCGTATCAATCAGGTTAGCCATGGATGAAAAGTTTGCTTTTTGAATTTATTCAATTAGTCTGTAAGGCATAAGTGTCAAATTAATTGTTTTTCATCCATGGCTAACCTGATTGATACGCATGCAGATGCTGGTGGTATAAATAATTGTTCACGAAATTTGCAATAAATAAAAAACAGTAAAGATAAGATACAACATATATATATATATTTGAAATCACAAAAATACACAGATTTGAAAAATGTAAAAAAATATAGGGTGTTCCATTTAAAAAAATGTAAGTTAGGTTTGTCCCGCTTTTATGGAACACCCTGTATCTTCTTTGCAGGGGTTTTAAATGAGTTCATTTGATTCACTACAACTTTTATTTGAAACATTTTTTCCTAACTCGAAAAATAAAGAAAATATAAGGGTGGGCCTTTTCGTTGGATGACCCTGTACACTGTATGTACACCACAACAACAGTATCAAATTAATTCTTAACAGAGTTACCTATGCAGTTATCGTCATGGTTACAAAACAAATGAACATTGATTCATAACTGTTATTTCAGTCAGCTGTTTTTAAAAAGTGTCTTGTGGTACCTAGTTTTGTTATAATGGTGCTGTCAAATGAAGAAAAGATTTTCATTAAGTATCTGTGGGAATTTGTAGAGGTTTTAAAACTAGCATAATTTTTATTGAACATGGAATACGGCTTAATTTTCAACAGTATTGCGAAGATGTTCCGAGTCAAATGTTACCTTAAATTAGTGATTTCATACTCATGCAAATTAGTCGGTCTTGGTAACTACAATGAAATTTTAGGATGGACACTTGAATTTTTAAGAGAACATGCAGCAAATTTTATTGAACAAGAACACTGGCCAGTCCAGATCTTAATCCCCGTGACAATTACTTTTACATTTACAAGAACGGTTGTATAAGAATGGTTGTCATTTCAATAATTTAGGCGAATTGCGACAAAGAATTTTAGACTGTTGGGAAGAAACTGACCAGCAAATTATTAAATAAGCAATATACGGTTGGCACAGGCAGGTTCAGCTCGTTGTGAACGCTAATGGAGGTCATGTTCCATTATTTAAGTATTAATTTTGACAATAAGTTATTGTTATTTAGTTAAATGATTCGTAATTAAATTATGTTTCTGGTTCAGCCCGTTATTTAATTAGATTTCATTTATTATTCATATCTTCGTAAGTCCTTAACCGATTTTCGTGATCTATAATACGTTCCAATGTTCTTAGCAGAGAAGGCCTCAAGATAAAAGAAAGCCTAAATTCGCCATTTTAAAAAAATTCTAGAGGCTTTTAAATATTAGGTTAATTTGATTACTTCCGCCATATTGGATTTATGATTCGTGTCAATTTCTGAGATTTAATATTGTACTGGAAGGCTTTGGGTTTTAAATAACCCAAAAAAAATTAAAATCGGCAAAGAATCAAAAAAGTTATAAAGGATAATAAAAAATTCCGGTTTTTACCATTGCTGCCGAAATGTTTACAACACACTTCTACATTTTCTGGTACAATTCCGTAGTTCCTTGATCGATTTTTAAAATCTACCCACCAAAATATTGGCAGAAGACCAGTCATGACAAACCGTTTGTAAATGCGGCTTTTCAACAAAATTCCAGCAGTTACTAAAAATTGCTCAAGTTTAAATACGTCTGCCTTGACACTTATGGTGATAATATCAGTTTTTGATAGAGAATCAAATAGCTGGAAAATTTATCTGTCACACGAATCCAAAAAGCTGAAAATCGGTGAAAAAATAAAGAAGTTATACGATAAAATGAAAATTCTGGTTTTTTGGACCATATTTTATAAAAATAACCACTTTATATCTTTAACACCCTGTACCTTAAAAACTAGTCACAGGATAGAGTTGGGACCTTGACAGTTCTGATCAGGAAATTAAAATCTACAACATACTATCACTAACATTTTAGCAAAAATTCACCTAGAGCCATTTTTGCCTATATGTATTTTGTGCGGGCCCTTTAGTTTTCTCCATGTTGAGGAAAAATTATTATTATAATAATTTTGTTGAACAGCTACGAATCTTTCAAAACGTTAATTATTGTAATAAAATACTTGAGAACATGAAAATAAAGGCAACGTTGCTGGGCTTCTCAAAATGCGTAAACTGTATTAACTATATACAGTCGGGCTTAGTAAGGTGGTGATGTGAAGTGGCTTGAGGGGGCTTGGGAAGAACTGGGAAATATATATTTAAGTAAATATTAAATAAGGTTACCCCTCTCCTGTTGTTAAATGTATATAAATTGTCCTAAGCGCAGTCACATGAAATACACACTTCTAACTACAATAGGAAGCCTGGGCTTCTGAGAGCCTGTGATATGTACCGGGCTTGGTATAGGTAGTTGGGTACGTATATATATATATATATATATATATATATATATATATATATATATATATATATATATATATATATATATATATATATATATATACATATATATATATATATATATATATATATATATATATATATATATATATATATATATATACATCTTGCTATCTTTTCTGCGTCTTTCCATTTTGCAGCGATTCTGCGTCCATCAAAGTATACTTAACTATTTGACAGTCTGCAGATAAGGCAGGGCCCTGTTCACTTGAAACTGCAAAGTATATTAAAATATCGTTATTAGTTATTGTGATATTAGCAATTTTACATTATGCGATGATTCGGCGTCCTTACATTTTACTATCATTTCGACGTCCGATGTATACTTCATAAAGTTTACATTATACAGACTTTTCAGCGTCCAACACTGTTGCCAGTTTTACATTTCCAGCTCAAAGTGGTTGTGAATAGAATATTCATCTTCGACTTACTTTCTTGATAGAAGAACTACATGTAGGTACTTCTAACTGTTTACATAATATGCATGAATATGTTTTTTACAAATTTAATATTGGTTATTATACTTATTTAATGTATTCAAATATGTAATTTCTAATAAACAGATAAACATTGATAATAACCATAGAAAGAACTTTTTTCGCATTTTGACTGATAATATGCTATTTTACTAAATTCAAATTCGTTTAATAAATTGGCACTTTACTACATAAAAATGTGACTTTACTATTATAGTAATGTCCGTGTTAATACAAAACAGTTTGACAGAAGTTCGAAGTGGCTTCTCGAGCGGCATTTAAAATGCCTTTAAACCATTTTTTAAATTGTTTTCAGTAGCAAGATTCAGTTTTATAATTAATAATAACTTAAAATCAATTCGACTCACAAAAATTATACGTTACTGTTATTACATACATAAACAAAGCCGTGTCAGTTAGTTACTAGGTTACGGAAATCTTGCATTAGTACTACTATGACATTTTAAACTTTAAACTTTGTAATGCTTTTTAATATACAGTATATGCTTATAATCACCTGCTAACACAAAATACGAAAAAATAGTATAAACAAATCTCATTAGAAAAGCAATTTTACTAAACTCATATAGTTTTTGAGTTACTCGCTCTCTACGCTCGCTCGTACTCAAACACTATATTCGTTTAGTAAAACTTTGCTTTTCTAAACTTGTTGTTTAATGTACTATCACTTTACAAAAATATCCATTTTATAATACAAGTATGGAAAAAAGATTGTTTGTATGTGCTTGTGTGTGGATATAGTGTGTGTGTGTGTGTGTAAATTTATAGTGTTGTATTTTTAAATGATTAAGTATAAATACAACTTGTTAAGTTGTTAATAATTATTTGAAAGTATAACTTAATTATACTTTCCTCTTTTTGTAGTATTTATGTGAATATCTATTCATAAAATAATTATGAATTTTAATTTTGTATCAACAGATTGACATACAAATCGACGCAAATAAAAGACATTACTATTCGTGATTTACTGAAACATGAAAATCTAGATGAAGCAACTTCAGAACAACTTTTTCTGATTACAATACATCCTTCTAGCTAAATCGAGGGAAGTAAAGACTTGATGACGTCATCCAATAGCACAGAAAACATCACTGAGTTGGACATCAAAAATTGAAGTTATAGTGAATATACCGTTGCGTTTTAATACATTTGTGTTATAAAAATTTTGATTTAGGTAGGTACATGATAATAAACTTTTACAATAAATATTTTAAATGTTTCATTCTTTCTTTTTAAAAGACTTTTCATTCCATCAAATTTGGTGAAATTCTGAGCGACTTCAAGTTTGTCTAAAATTCGTCCAGAGGCGTGCATCAATAGATTAAATGTAAATTTTCTGGAAAACGGCTTGTCATATTAAAAAGTAATGTAAATGTAAATGTAATGTAAAAGAGAGACATAAACTAATACATACTTATTTTATCTAGTTTGTTAAAGTTGGCTACATCTCTGTAGAGTACATAAAAAACGTCGGCGCCTCTGACGGCTGTATGTATAATAATAATAGTAAATAATTATAATAATAATTTATTTAGCTCAGGCAAGTTTACAAAATGCAGAAGATTTTAAACAAATTTTAGCCAACCCACAAAAGAAAAATCTTGAAAGTGGGTTGGTGCCAAGTGCCAAGAGACATTAAATTTTTATTTTTTATTGCTTTATTGAATGAAACTGGAAACATGGGAAAATATCAGTGGCGTACTACTTTTTTGTAAAAAAGAGCCTTAGTAAATCCATATATCTACGCCCATGGTTAAGTAAAGTAGTGGTTTGTTATTCTAAAATAGGTCTCTAAATTGTATGTAAAGAATTGGCAAGTTTGGATTCGATACTTCTTAGCATTCTGGAAATATAAATATAAATCCGTATTTATTTTCAAACTTTAACACCCTGTATCTCGAAAACTAAGCATTTTTCAACCTATGTTTATAGGAACTTTTTTTAATAATTTTCAATTGTCTATCGATTGTTAAAGTCCTGCTACAAAAACTGGAACACCCTGTATAAATAAGTTTAAGTAAATTATTTCTTTCCTTTTCTTTTTTGGGATTTATTACCACATTCCTCGAGATTCCTATCCAAAAAATTCGATTTATCTAAAAAATATTCAAATTAACCAGTTTAAAACTGGGAAATAACCTCTACGCCCTTGACGTAATGTCAGAGGATCAGTTAGAGGGTGTTTTTTGACAACCAATAGGAATTAAATTAATACAAAAATACTGCGCTGACGTTTTGGAAACTATATCCGTTTCCTTTTTCAAAGTTTAGGCTTTAGATTTTTATGTAACGTGTAGAATAACCATACATCATTTCCATAAATACTTATCATAGAAATGTTGAAAAATATACTAAATAATATTAATTTTATTGAGTTCTTCTCTCAACATTGGTACCCAGTTGAACAAAATTCTACCGAACAATTTGATACGCATTTATCTTCATTAAGTAAAATTATTGCAGATTCCTTGATTTTTCTTTTTTTGAAAAAGGAAACGGATATAGTTTCCGAAACGTCAGCGCAGTATTTTTGTACTAATTTAATTCCTATTAGTTTGTAATGGTGCCTACTTATTACGGTGCTTTTTGTCAATATACTTACGTAATCTTTTTATACGGAAATCTCGGGCGCCAGTCCTTTAATTTTTAAGTGCAAAGAACTACACTTTTTTGGCTCTCCTATTGGGAGAACAACCCTGAATAGCGAAACAGCTGAGATACGGAATAGCCAGAGGTCAGAGCTGGAGATCTATCTAATGGATTTCGACCATACTGCTCAAACGGGTTAACCAGAAATAAATGACAGAAATAATAACTCGTGAATTTTACCTCTTTAAAATAACGTGTTTATTCAGTAGTAATAATTAACAAATTAATTTACTCTAAAACCTCCACGACTGTACAGTCGAGTGTGTATAAAACTATTTCAAAATGATTAAAAACAAGTCAAGCTGGCAATCAAGAATCTTTACGCGATTTTACGGCGGAATTTTCGGATACGTTGGATTAATGAATTACTATGTACGACAAGCAATCGGACCTTTCCAATAGGATGTATTATAAACAGCGGGCAATCCATTAGCTATAGATATTTGAAGCTATACGGAATATTTAAACACACGGCAAACTACTGCCACAAACGCAGAGCTATTTGTTAATGATTATGTTGATGAACGTAAGTTTTTCGAGTCAACTCTATGCAGATCACCTTTATGGATGGCCCTAGCGAACAGATCCAACCAGTTGATGCATATAATGACTATTTGGTTTAACGTAGGTTTTCCGGTAACCTATTATGCATGGAGGCCTTTAAGATGGCCCTAGCGAGCAGATCTCAGCAGCCGATGCATATATTAGCAAACAAAAGACCAACCAAGAAATGAGCTCTAGTTTGATTGGGTAGTGCACTACAACGCTACGTACGGACAAAAAGACCTCTGAATATCTATATTTAACTAAAGGTAGTACCTGCAAATTGCAGTAGGCTACGGCGTATTCTTACCAAAATTATTCTCAACTAATTTTCTATCAAACTAAATTTACTATTTAACTCGGAACGGCGGTACGGAAATATTGACGGCTTCGGATTGATCTTCAATTGCTGGCGGTAAATCGGATCTGATCTTGCGGTTTATTTCGGAATGAACCTGGACTGCGGCCGACTTTCTCGGAATGAGGACGAAGTGAGCGCTCCTCTCCCTTTTGTAACCTTTATGACGTATCTAGGTCGCGTGATAGAGGGGCGGTCACCGACTTGAAACGAAGGATTCGGATGCACAACCCGGTGTAACTTGCAGAGGTCCAGCGGATTATGCAGTTAGGCGCATCAATTCAGGACATATATAACCGGAAATTAGTTACTTGCAATTTCTATACTATATTGCTAAAAGAAACGGATTAAAACGGGCAAGGATTAACATTTTTAGTAACGAATGATTTTTATTTCCGACTCGGCCATTATTTATAATAATTCTCGGATTTTGTTTATACGGGGGATTGTCGAAAATTAATCAATTAATTACTTGACTGCTTGTTTGCCAACGGACCTTTTAACAACTCATTAATAACTTAACTAGAACAGGACTTACTTACTAAAACAGCGGCAGGGTGTACCCAAGTGACGGTAATATTTAAAGCAAAAATGAACATTCCTTGATTGGAAAAATCACTTCGTTACAAGTTGTCAAAAAAACACCCTCTAACTGATCCTCTGACATTACGTCAAAGGCCAGTTTTAAACTGGTTAATTTGAATATTTTTTAGATAAATCGAATTTTTTTGGATAGGAATCTCGAGGAATGTGGTAATAAATCCCAAAAAAAAAAAGGAAAGAAATAATTTATGAAATGCCACAAATAACATTTAAACAATAAGTTTAAGTAAGTTAGGTGTCCCTGGATTTTTAGATATTAGATTTTAGTATAATTCTTGATATTTTGAATTCATTCTATAGCAGGATATGGGGAAAATTTTCAAAAAATTATTGGTTGACCCTGTATACATTATGTCTGACTCGTGGTGTGAGTATAATGGTGTGGCGGTAAGGAGTCGTATTCTTGATATTTCTGCGCATGACATCATACTCGGGAGATCGATTTAAATTGTCAATTTCATTTTAGTTATACATTTTCTGAAAAAATTACACATAGCAGCTTTTTCAATTTTGCAATTAAATCAGCAAATTTTTTTGGTAAAGAGAGATCTTACTATTGTTTTTTATTAGCTAAGCCAGGTTATTAACATTTAAAGTGAAATGTCAGGTATAGTCGGTATCCCGATCGTGACGTCACGAGATGCGCACCGCTTCACCATTATACTCACACCACGGTCTGACTTAATGCATTACAATTATAATGTCACATTATTAAACTGCCACTATCTGCACTGGCTGGAACACTAACAGTGTTGCCACTTCGCAGGACGCAGAATCATTTGTAAAAAGGATAAAACTATACGATAGAGAAGATATACGCTGGCGATGTAAGAGCACCTGGTGGTGAAATGTCTGAACTTCATTTATATACTTTTTTACATTTTACGGACGCTTCTGCGTCCACACAAGAAATTTTGATTTGATTATATCGATGACATTATTAGATTTACAGCACTCTATATTATGTTGCCGAAATTGATGTAATCAACAGATTTAATGTCAAATTAATAGAGGTCACTCCAACCACTAATAGTCAGATTATCATGCAAAAACCTTTCTGCGTCCGTATACGGACGCAGAAAGTCGGTGGACGCAGAATTATATGTAAATTTCAAATGTGTGGACGCAGAAAAGATAGGAAGATGTATATATATATATATATATATATATATATATATATATATATATATATATATATATATATATATATATATATATATATATATATATATATATATATATATATATATATATATATATATATATATATATATATATATATATGCAAAGTGTCTTATACACCTCCAAAATGATATACGTATTTAACGAATACGCCTCCAAAATCGGAGGCGACTTCGAAAAATCGGTGACCAATACGAACCTATGTGTAAAACATGTTCATTGTCATTATTACGTCATTAGTAGGCGTTTCCCAAATTTTCTGTCGGAGGCCAATTGGTATGGTGTACATATACAGTTATACAATGTAGTTCACTGTAATTCCACTAGTAGGCGCCACCAGTTAATACGCATATACGCTACAAATGATGGTTAAGCAGAATTTGCCTCCACATGTTCTCTACACCAATACACCTCAGAAATATGGCAACAATGTACGGAGGTAAGTTAGTACGTTAGTTTTATATGTGTGTAAATATTATTCATTGGAGTTATTTTACCTTCTGTGGAAAAGCGCTCGCGTGCGATTTGACTTCAGTAATATTTTATTAACATGTATACGTACTAGCTTTCTTCATGAAGTAATATAGTTGTTCAACTGGTAACTAGTGATAGTACTAGATTGACATATTGATTAATGATTAATTAAAATAGACGAGTATTACAATTATTACTCAGGCTCAGAAAATACAATTAGTTCAAAAATAATTTGGAAGTAGCTTATTTAAAACAAAATAAGAATAAACATAATTTAACGTTTTTATTTATTCAGAACAAAAATTTGTGTGAATGATTTTGGTGTGTGTAAAATTATTTATTTATTCCTTTGGTTGAAAAATTAATGTTGGTAGTGTACGTAGTAATTCAACATGTTTTTCATAAAAAAGTAACTAAAATTGCAGTTATTAAACCAGTATAAAATATGTAAATTAGCAATAATAAAATCCTCTGTAAATGAACAGTATCAAAAATATTAAAATTTGTAAACTGTACTGAGCAGATTAAATAGATACACATACACACTTTATACAAAGGTGTTAAAAGATCAGCTCTAACCTGAAGATGATGAACTCGACAATCTATTAATACAGATATGGGTAAGTAGTATTATTCTTTTTAAATTTTTATAACCAATTATGACTTTATTTGCAGATTCGACATTATTCAAAAGTAAGTGGATATATATTGCATAAAAAACAAGCTTAAGATTTTATTAGCAACATGTCATATCAAATAGTTAAGTAATGTTCTTGTGTTAATACATACAGTGTGGAACAGCCAAATGAAATAAATTCATTATCTCAATTATTGTGCATATTTTTTAAAAATCCCTAGGTACCTACGTCGATTTTGGATTCTGAAATGACATCCTGCAACGTACAAATTTCATCTTTTATTTCAGCCCCGTTCGAGTGGCAGTTGCAACCCCTAAATTTTTTAATGGGAAGTAAGGACTTGTGATACCTTATTTGGAACATATTTTTACATTTTTAGATTCAGGATGTCATTTTGGATACAGCTATAGCATATTGAGATAAAAATATTAATGGCTGATATTTTTATGAGCAAATTTAATTTTTTATCTAGGCGGCCGTAATCCCAAAAAATGTTTTGCTTTGCTTGGGTAATTAATCAAAAAATATATTTTTGACATTATGCCACATGGCATTTCTGTTATAAGATTTTAAACATTTCGGAAATCATTTTTCCAAATTAACTAATTTTTTTTAAATGGCACCATTGTGGCTCACTACGTTATATCAATAAAGCATTTAATTACCGATTACGTGGTACCAAATAATTCACAATATCTTCATATTATTATACATTAAAATACAAAAGAATAACATTCAACTAGAAATGAAAAAAAGTTATAATATTTAACAATGGATCTCTATCAAGTAGGTGCCTTTGATCTCCTGAATCAAAAAATGTAAAAATATATACAGGGTGTTCGATTTAAAATTCCAAAGTCAGCATCATTTTCGGCGATACCTGAAGCATTAAGTAAATAAATAATATAAAGAGGCGCAACCGTCAAGGGGCCGAGATTTTAGTATTGTATTTTTTGCCAATAGTTTCAGGATTGTTTTCAATTTTTAGTGCTACGAGAAGGTATTTGTTATTTGATTGCATAGCCCTAAATATTGTAGATAATTCTATAATTATTGGCAAAAAAATACAACACTAAAATCTCGGCCCCTTGACGGTTGCGCCTCTTTATATTATTTACTCAATGCCTGAAGCGAAAAATGTTAAATCGGCCGAATTAATGCATATTAGCTGTTATTTAACGTGCCCAAATTTGAAATTCATATCTTGTAAAACCAAGAAGATATAGATAGATGCAAGTGACATCTCGTGGTCACCTGGTATATTCTGGGCTTTACAAGATATGAATTTCAAATTTGGACATGTCAAATAACGGCAGAATATACATTAATTCGACCAATTTAACATTTTCGGTTGCTTCCGGTTTCACAGGAAATGATGCTAACAATGGATTATTAAATGGAACGCCCCGTGTATTTTCACATTTTTTTATTCAGGGGGTCAAAGGCATCTGCTTCATAGAGATCCACTGTTAAATATTATGAGTTTCTTTTTTCATTTATATCTTGTTGAATGTTATATTATTCTTATGTATTTCTATGTATAATAAATATGAACAACATAAAATGCTTTATTGAAATAACGTAGAGAGGTCTCATTTAAAAAAAATAGTTATTCTGAAAAAATGATTTCCGAAATGTTCGAGATCTTATAACACAAATTTCATATGACATAATACCATAATTGTATTTTTTGATTAATTATTGAAGTAAAATAAAACATATTTTTTTGGTCACGGCCGCCTAGAAGAAAAATTAAGTTTGCTCATAAAAATATCAGCCATTAATATTTTTATCTCAATATGCCATAACTGTATCCAAACTGACCTGAATCAAAAAATTGTAAAAATATATAGGGTGTTCCATTTAAAAAATCAAAGTTAGTTTAATTTCCGGTGAAACCGGAAGTGACGGAAAATGTAAAATTGGTCGAGATATTTGACGTGCCCAAATTTTCAAAATTCATATCTTGTCAAACCAAGAAGATATAGCAAGCGTCATTTCATGGTCACCAGGTATACCGTGCCTTCAATTTTCGTAGCTACATGGAGATAAAGTGATCGTGTACATTCGAAGTAGTGGGGAGTATCGTGTGCATGGTAAATTCACGTTCACGAATGCAAACGCGTATGAATGAGTTTGCGTATGGACAATGATACATGGCAGCTATCCCCACTATTACGGTCGGACTCACGAGCTTTACCGAATATTTTCTTGTGTAGTGTTTTGAAATAAAGGCACGGTATGTTTTGTGTTCCAAAAGTAACGAATTTAATTTATATTTTTTTGTTTGCCTTTTAGAAAAGCAAAATATAGGTCACCTAGTATATTATAAAAAGTGTTACTTTTCTATAATATTGACAATTTTTCTTCGCCATATTTCACAAAGCTATAACAGTAATATTTTTTTACATAGGACACCATATGATATAAACTCTGTTTAAAAAATAATTAACTCTATAGATTTTACCCTTTTACCAACTTGTTTAAGTAGTTTTCGAGAAATGTGCCAAAAATGGTCTGTATGAGGAGAAAATAAATTATAAGAGTGATTAAAGAAAAACCCTAAGCCGGCTACTCACTACACGGTACTTGGTAAGTACTTATCAAGTACTTGGCAAGTCGCACGTTGTGTGTATGAAAATTCGCATAGACTTGGCGAATTACTTGCATTTCCCGTCGTGTGTCGGAAAACTCTCCCAAGTCAAAGGCGGGGGAGTCTATTGTTTTTATAATTGTACCTATGTGAGCGCTACATTACGCGGACTTTACTTGCACGAGTATACAGATCTTGTTTACAGTAAAGTATGTGTGGTTAACTTGTGTTGTGTTAAAATTTGGTATTATTAATATATTGGTATTATGGAATGGACCAATGATTTAACATTTCAGTTTTTGGATATTTATATGAGAAGGAACCGATTATTTGAGATCCATCTCAAAAATTACACAAAAATAGAAACGAAATCCATGATGCTTGGAAACGCATACAAACTGACCATAACTTAATGTTATAAAAGCAGCTAGAGCTGTCGTAGTGTCACTTTCGTCCATCTTTAAAAATTACTCGTCTTTCGATTCGCACTTCCCGAAATAATTGCAACTTTTAAAGTAAGCACGTAATGTGTACAATCTACTCGAACTCGGACAAGTACTTGCCGAATTTATTCCAAGTCAAGTCACTTGCCAAGTATCGCGTAGTGAGTAGCCGGCTTTATTACTTGATTGACAAAAACAAATTAAATAAAAACGATAAAAAAACAATAAATCTTCAGATAGATATGCTAATTTAGAAAAATATTATTGTTTCATAGAATAGCCTTCCAAGATTTTTAAATGTTTTCAAAATTATTAAAGGTAAACTAACAGGTAAAACCTAAAAAATAACTCGGTAAATTCTTTGAAGTCATTAGTTTGTAAAAGGTCATTGGCTAGATTGTGACTACTCCTCTAATTTTATTATTTTTATTAAATAACTATATATTTCTTTACGAAATTTTAAGGCTTTACCTGCAGTTTATTACCAACTATACAGTTGGCATACAAGGTGTTTTAAAGAACGTGTGCCAACAAAGTTGTATTTTTTAAATGGAACACCCGCTATATATTTGCATGTTCGAATTCTACTAAAAATTATAAGCATTCTTTGTCATATCACCATACATCAAAATTAACTATTTCCGAGTATACAGGGTACTTTCAGGTGCTGTATATTCTAACAGGTGAGACTCAAAGTAAAATAACTTCTACATTCCTGTCTTAGTTTTTTATTCCCTACCCGAATATGTCAACTTCCTGTTCAGCTTATATCAACTGGAAATCTAAAATGGGGTTATTGTCTGGATTTGGACTCCTCTTCTACTCTTGTCATTTTTAACAAAAAAAAATTCAATAATTTAGTACCTAGTTTTCTATTCTATTTAAATTAATAAAAGCTATTATTTTACTAAACTACACGGAAGCAAGTAAAATATTATTACCCAATACAAAAATGTTACAGAGTGACAAAAATGCGATAAATTATAAAGCGCACAAGAACTGGGAATGACATATTGCAAAATATAATGTCTCCTTTTAAAGTGTCTAAAAAAATATTGGCCCTATTACTCTATTATCTAAAATTCCACACCATACATTTACCGATGAACGGCCCAGAGCTTTTAATCTGACAAACTGCACGAGGATTTTGTAGAGCCCAGATAATTTGCTTTATTAAATTTAAAGGTGTTCATATGCTGAGCATAATTTAAACTGTTAACTTATTTTAGACCAGGTGGTATGGGCGCAGTCGTTTTGAAGTAAATGCGGACTGATTTTTTTTGCTGGAGACAGTGCCGATTATGAAAATCTATGTTACCAAAAGGTAACCTGGTCTGATATTGTTTAAAACAGTTTAAAAAAAAGGGAAAAATAACATTTTTTTACTCAAACTAATTATTTTTATATTTTTCGACCGATTTCCAACAATAATTATTTTTCGTTAACTTGATATTTTTAATGTTATTAATTTTTAAAAATGAATAACTGAAAATATCTCTTCCTTTTTTAGGATTTATTATATCTCTTGAAATTACTATCGAAAAAACTTGTTTTATCTAACAAATATTCAAGTTAACCAGTTTAAAACTGGGAAATAACCTCTACACCTTTGACGTGATGTCAGAGGAACAATTAGATGGTGTTCTTTGACGACTAATAGGAATTAAAATAATACAAAAACACTGCGCTCACGTTTTGGAATCTATCTGTTTCCTTTTTCAAAGTGTAGGCTTTAGATTTTTATGTTACGTATAGAATAACACGGTGTAAAAGAAAATTGTTATTATTATTATTCTACACATTACATAAAAACCTAAAGCCTAAACTTTGAAAAAGGAAACAGATGTAGTTTAAGAAACGCCGGCGCAGTGTTTTTGTATTCTTTTAATTCATATTAGTTGTCAAAAATCACGCTCTAACTGTCCCTCTGACATCACGTCAAAGGAGTAGAGGTTACTTCCCAGTTTTAAACTGGTTAATTTGAGTATTATTTAGATAAATCAAGATTTTTCGATAGGAATTTCAAGAGATATGGTAATAAATCCCCAAAAAGAAAAGAAAGAGAAAAAATTTATGAAATGAAACAATTGGTATTTAAACAATATGAACAGTTCTTGTTGGAAATCGGTCAAAATATATAAAAAAATTAGTTTAAGTAAAAAATCGTAATTTTTCTATTTGTTATAACAAAAATTGTTTTAAACAATATCAGACCAGGTTACCATTTGGTAAGTTTCAAAACCGATTCCAGCAAAAAAATTAAGTCCGAATTTACTTCGAAACGACTGCACCCATACTGGTCTGCTACACAAACGAATAATATTCTAGCGCATCATCTTAATACGAACTCACCCCCCACTCCCGCTCAAAATATGTGGCAACACTGCTGGAGGCGTAACCGAACTCTAGTGTACAAAAACTTATACAAAAGAGGCGTTTCCGCTACTCAGTATTTGGAGGTGTGTTACATTTACAAATATGGCAAAAATTTGTATATATTCAGAATGCTTATTTCTTACCCCTCTCTTGGTGCTTGTGTAGAGGTGTGTTATTATTTACCATTTGCACAAAATACACACAAAAAACGTACTTCCTTAACGTGGAGGCTTGGGTGCCTGTGTGATGTATGGAGGCGAATAAGATAGCCGTGCACGTATATATATATATATATATATATATATATATATATATATATATATATATATATATATATGTCAAAGGGTACATATGGGGTCGCAAAATCAGGCGCATTGCCACTTACGGGGTCATTTGGACTCCATCGGGGTCCGACCCCGATAGAGCCCACCGGTTAGACGGGACCTTCCAGGTCTTCTCTTACCCCCACTCCATCCCTTCCAACTTCACAGATAATTTGAGGGGAAGGTAAGCCCAGCGGTAGAAATGTGAACTAATAATGTAGTTTATGTCTGAGCTAACTATGAGTTTTGGTGGTTAATTACGGGTTGCCTACTTTAAGGAACAAATAATAAATTGGGTATTGTATGTTGCATATTCTAGTAAGCTCTTAATTTTATTATTATACATTTCAAATAAGCAAACGAGTAAGGTTAGGATTTATGTATATCGGTAATAATAACTTAATCAAAATAATATTAACCAAAAAGTAAAAAAAATGTATTTATAACTAAATCATAAACTTCACAACTTTTGAGAACTTAGGAAAAACAAACAGCTGTCAGTAAATGATTGTCTATTGAACGTAGTGTTTCAAAGTGTATTTTGTGACTTTTCTGGTGTTCAAAAACTTCATAATGTTGGATTATTTATCATTTTAACACGATTTTAATTATTTTACGTAATTAATTTTGTTTGTAAACATGGACGTGAGCTTGTATTTTACGAAATTATTGACTCGTGATGTACAGGTTAGCTGCTATATGGAAAAAGTTAGTGCCACCAATTTAGATCCCTATACTTGGCAAAAAGAAGACAGTTTAACACAAATATTGATGTAATATTACACATGGGAACATTTTGAATTATTTGGTTTTTAAGAGAAGTATACACACAAAGGACGAGTTCGAAGCATTCAAGTCTTGCATTCTATCAATTTGTTTGTGGTTGGATGAAGGAAGTTTTCTGCAAGGAATTTACAACAAAAAAGCTTATTGTTGCAAAGGTAAGAATTAGTTATGAATAATTATGCTTCTAAACACTGTTTATTACTGTGACGTGGTAATTTATTAGACGAGGACATATAAAAATCATTTAATTTATATTTCTAAATTGTGGAAGCTTTATTTTGGACTTGCTTTTAATTATCATAAGTATTGTTTTTTTACATTTTTTCTATATGCTTGCACAATTGAATATCACTTCATGAATTACTAACGTACCGTATGCATTTTTCAGGTTATGCCTCGGGTTATGCACTCGCAACGTTTTTAACAAAAGCCATGGACTCCTTGGATTATTGCTGATCCAGATGGTTCCGTACTCTGCACTCACTGTGATTGTGTTGCTATTCTAGGTTAAAACATGTTCACATATGTAGGAGCTTTTTTAATTGCAATATTACTTATTATTTAGTACTTATTTTTAAACAGTGCAAATATGTTTGCCTATTATTGGTAGGTATATATTTATTCTTATAATGTAGATGTTTATTAATATATCTTGTAAATTTCATCTGGGTTTCTTCTTACGAGCAGTAATAATCTTACGTTGTGATAAAAATAATAATCAAATATTTAGTATATGTATTTTGTCTTACTTTTATTTACAGCCATGTCAAGTGTAATGTGGCACAAAAAGCCAAAGAGGCTGTAGTGTATAGGGACACTAGCTGGCACCAACCGTTAAGGAAAAAAAATGCAAAATCATCATAATCGTTTATCTCAATTTACTGTTAACAATACTAATAATAGAATAGAATATATTGCGTAACGGTGGCAACAATTATAACACAGTGTCAAAAAAACGTCAAGTTTCCCAGGCAAAAGAAAACGTCGGACTTAAATTGGTATCTATAGCTCCTAAGCCTTACGTTTTCATTTGCGTGACAACTAGACATTTTTCTTAACGCTTGTTACTATTTTCATTTGCGAGGTGTCAAGTTTACTAATTACATGGAATATAAAAAAGGGAATACAGAACTCTGATATTATATATGAACAATGTGTCCACGGATGGACTTTACTATACTTGTAAAAATTTGTAATTTCAGTTTTTTTTAAAAAGTCAATCGTTATTTCTTTTACTTGTTTTATAAATACGATTCACGTTGAGAAACTTCGATTTTGTTGTACAAGGTGCATAAAAAATATAAAAATGTGGATTTACAAAATAAAAAATGTTTTATTCAAACTTTTTTGAGGCATTAAAATTTAAGAGCTTTGACGGAAAGTCAAATAATTTTTTCGTGGGAATTATTGTCGAGATATTTGGTATTAAAAATAGACCTAAAATAGTTTTTTTTTAAATTATATGAGAAAAAAATCAATATGTTTGTAATTATTTAACTTCGAGTTTAACTTAATACAGTGACAAAAGGTTAAGTTTTATTCGACATGAAACCCTCCTATGCCAACACATTTCTCCAATCTTCTTCAAAATTCGTTATAAACGTTATGAATAATATCTGGAGTAACTGTAGCATAATGGCATCGATTTAATTTTTAATACCAAATATCTTAATAACAATAACTTGAAAAATATGTTTGGCTTTTCGATTATTCAAAGAAGTTTGATTTAAAAATTTTTAATTTTGCAAATTTACATTTTTATATTTTTTGCGCACCATGTACAACAAAATGGAGGTATCTCAACGTGAATCGTGTTTATATATAATATAACAAACAAAACAAGTGAAGATTGACTTTTTTCGAAAAACTGAAAATACAAATTTTTACAAGTACCTACCTACATCTCTATAGGGCATAGGGCCATCCCTGCACACTGTATGTAAATAAATAAAATAATTTTATTATTGTTTATTAGAAAAAAAGTACATAATATTCAGTAGATTTTATAATAGGTAAATGATACTTAATAAACACAATTTTTTTTCGCTACTGCTTCCTTTGTTGAGATATTCATAGGTTAAATAAGTCTGACCTACTGAATGCACAAATTTTAGGACTGGAACAATAAATTCTGGTATAATACCGACACTTCTCAAGTTGCGGTATTATACCAGGGCTGCATTCACTAGCGAACGCGGTCGGACAACATGGTTGCGCTCGTCGACTGTGCGCTGGTGTGTGTTTGGCGTCAATACGAGCGCAACTTGGTTGGCCGGATTTCAGTTGAAATTGAAATCCTGGATGGGCTCGTCGTTACGCTCGCTACTTGTTGCTGTATGTATGGTACGCACAAACAATTTTTGGCAGTATTTGTGAAGGTTTAACATTTAAATATTTCAAAAATGGCGCAAAGAAAACAGAACGAAGTTGATTTCATTACTGGATTTATTAATATACAGGGTGTTAAGAAAAAGTAGGTCATGCCTTTAACGACAGATTCTTTGGACGAAAATAATGTGACTTTTATAATGTGATTTTTTATTTTGGAGCGTAGTTTTTTTATACAGGGTGTTAAAGTTTACATTTTGACAATTATTGTTATTAATAACTGGAATATCTCGTTAATCAAGTCCTAAATCAAAATTATGTAGGAGTAAAAAAAATTGAGGAAATAAGAGTTTAATCTAAAAATAAATATCTAGAGACCATAGGCGTACGCATGAAAAAGTTGGGGGGTTAATGGGTAACACAACCCCCCTTTTTCCCGTTTGCGCTTTGACTTTTTTGACCAAAATGACACAAAAAATGTAACTGTATAAGATGAAAGTCTGTGCAAAAATTCGGGTAAAAATCTTAAACAGTAACAGAATTATTAATAAAAATAATTTTCAAAATGTAAACTTTAACACCCTGTATAAAAAAAACTACGCTCCAAAATAAAAAATCACTTAATAAAGGTCACATTATTTTCGCCCAAAGAATCTGTGGTTAAAGGCATGACCTACTTTTTCTTAACACCCTGTAAATAAGGAACACACTGCACTGTGGAAAATTAAGTCCCCTGAATATTCCAATAGACTCTTAAAAGATAAGGGTTATGCAGCTTTAATAGATTTGTGTAAGAGACGTAATATCGAACCCGTTACTAAAGATGTAATAAAAAAAAATATCTTCCCTATATTTTTTTTTGTTAATGGCCGACGACGCTTGCATGTGTATGTTAAACCCAAGGATAGGTATAAAATCCTTGTGTTAAACCAACATTGGGCCAACCATGTTGTCCGACCGCGTTCGCTAGTGAATGGGGCCCTGCAGACCTCCGTACCTTCAAATGAGCATGCGCGAACATTTATCGTAGCCGGCCCACACGAAAGTTCTCGGAAAAATTGCAGTTCGACAAAAAATCGTCTAAAACCGAACAAACTAAACCAAACGCTATAATATTCTTTTTCTGAAATACATTTTTATTATTTTAAGAAGGAACAAATCTAACCAAACCTAACATAACTGATATATTTATAAAAAAATATAAAACCGAACAAACTAAACCAAATATGTACTAATAGTCCTTCTCTCAAATCCATTTTTATTATTTTAAGAAGGAACAAATCTAACCAAACCAACTTAACTGATATATTTATAAAAAAAAACAAAAGAGTGCGCTGGAGCTTGAACCCGGGACATTGCGCGTACAAAGCCTCTATGCTTCCCATAGACCATCGTCTCAACTCGAACAATCCATAAGGGCAAGAGATACCTTGTTGGATCTTTACCACTTCGACCGTGCCGCAAAGAAAGTTGTTCGCGCATGCTCTTTTGAAGGTACGGAAGTCTGCATTTAATTTAGCCGTTTCTGTAATTTGTTGCTTGCAGAAACGAAAAATAACCCCACGGGCGGATACAGAAGTTGTCAAAGAGAAAACACCGCGCCAGGCGGAGGACCGTTACTAATTTTACCGAAGTAGTTTTATTAGGATCGCTTTACGAAATCAAACAACTTGTAATTTACGTTCACATACTCGGAGGGTCTTTTGTAGTACAGTGAGGAACTTTTGAGGTTTTCAGTTTTAGGTTTTATTTTCTTACGGAAATTAGTTTCTATGTGAAACAGATGATTCACTATAATTGCGGACAGTTGCGAAATAATTTTCTAAAATGTTTTTGAAAACTGAACATAGTGACTATAAAGCGACCATTCGGGTCTTTTAGGGCGGGAAATTTAAAATATGTCTACGAAATGGTATATAGGTATTTCTTGAGGATTACATTGCCCCAGCCAAATAAATTTGGCAAAAGTATATATCTAAAAAGATATATTCGATATTTAGCCATCACTGTGAATTTCTTACACTTTTACCAACAACAGACAATTGTTTCGACCTGTTAGGTCTCATCAGTGTTGTACAGGTTTGGTACGGGTATATCAGAGATATCCCAAGTGAAGACAATTCCAGCGTAGTAAATATCGAATGTATCTCAGTTTGGATCCGATGAGAATCGGACAAATGGTAAGAAAAGTTTGTGTTTCGGTATACAAACAGGGTCCTTTGTAGTACGGTACAGTACTTTTGAAGTTTTCAGTTTTAGGTCTTATTTTCTTACGAAAATGAGTTCCTTTGATATAATTGATAAATTGATTCATTATGACAATTGTTGGCAGGCGGACATTCTATCGTCAATAAGCTATAGAATAATTTTGTATGGATCTCTACATCATAAGTCAACCGATATTTTTAAATTAGATCTAGAGGTAAATCTAATAATATATACCCATATTTAAAATCTGAGTTAGAACCTGCCGCAAAAAGATGTATTCGAATGATTTAATTTTAATTATTTTTACAGTAACAGAATATGTCACTGGTTAGACCTCATCGCTGTAAATATGGCCGCCTTAAGTTGCGAAATAATTTTCTAAAACGTTTTTGAAAACTCAACATAGTGACTATAAAGCGACCATTGAGGTCTCTTAGGGCGGGAAATTTAAAATATGTTTTCGAAACGGTAAGAGAAGTTTGTGTTTCGGTATACAAACAGGGTCCTTTGTAGTACGGTATACAGTACTTTTGAAGTTTTCAGTTTTAGGTCTTATTTTCTTACGAAAATGAGTTCCTTTGATATAATTGATAAATTCATTCATTATGACAATTGTTGGCAGGAGGACATTCTACCGTCAATAAGCATAGAATAATTTTGTATGAATCTCTACATCATAAGTCAACCGATATTTTTAAATTAGATCTAGAGGCAAATCTAATAATATATACCCATATTTAAAATCTGAGTTAGAACCTGCCGCAAAAAGATGTATTCGAATGATTTAATTTTAATTATTTTTACAGTAACAGAATATGTCACTGGTTAGACCTCATCGCTGTAAATATGGCCGCCTTAAGTTGCGAAATAATTTTCTAAAATGTTTTTGAAAACTCAACATAGTGACTATAAAGCGACCATTGAGGTCTCTTAGGGCGGGAAATTTAAAATATGTTTTCGAAACGGTAAGAGAAGTTTGTGTTTCGGTATACAAACAGGGTCCTTTGTAGTACGGTACAGTACTTTTGAAGTTTTCAGTTTTGGGTCTTATTTTCTTACGAAAATGAGTTCCTTTGATATAATTGATAAATTGATTCATTATGACAATTGTTGGCAGGCGGACATTCTACCGTCAATAAGCATAGAATAATTTTGTATGAATCTCTACATCATAAGTCAACCGATATTTTTAAATTAGATCTAGAGGCAAATCTAATAATATATACCCATATTTAAAATCTGAGTTAGAACCTGCCGCAAAAAGATGTATTCGAATGATTTAATTTTAATTATTTTTACAGTAACAGAATATGTCACTGGTTAGACCTCATCGCTGTAAATATGGCCGCCTTAAGTTGCTAAATAATTTTCTAAAATGTTTTTGAAAACTCTACATAGTGACTATAAAGCGACCATTGAGGTCTCTTAGGGCGGGAAATTTAAAATATGTTTTCGAAACGGTAAGAGAAGTTTGTGTTTCGGTATACAAACAGGGTCCTTTGTAGTACGGTACAGTACTTTTGAAGTTTTCAGTTTTAGGTCTTATTTTCTTACGAAAATGAGTTCCTTTGATATAATTGATAAATTGATTCATTATGACAATTGTTGGCAGGCGGACATTCTACCGTCAATAAGCATAGAATAATTTTGTATGAATCTCTACATCATAAGTCAACCGATATTTTTAAATTAGATCTAGAGGCAAATCTAATAATATATACCCATATTTAAAATCTGAGTTAGAACCTGCCGCAAAAAGATGTATTCGAATGATTTAATTTTAATTATTTTTACAGTAACAGAATATGTCACTGGTTAGACCTCATCGCTGTAAATATGGCCGCCTTAAGTTGCGAAATAATTTTCTAAAATGTTTTTGAAAACTCAACATAGTGACTATAAAGCGACCATTGAGGTCTCTTAGGGCGGGAAATTTAAAATATGTTTTCGAAACGGTAAGAGAAGTTTGTGTTTCGGTATACAAACAGGGTCCTTTGTAGTACGGTACAGTACTTTTGAAGTTTTCAGTTTTAGGTCTTATTTTCTTACGAAAATGAGTTCCTTTGATATAATTGATAAATTGATTCATTATGACAATTGTTGGCAGGCGGACATTCTACCGCCAATAAGCATAGAATAATTTTGTATGAATCTCTACATCATAAGTCAACCGATATTTTTAAATTAGATCTAGAGGCAAATCTAATAATATATACCCATATTTAAAATCTGAGTTAGAACCTGCCGCAAAAAGATGTATTCGAATGATTTAATTTTAATTATTTTTACAGTAACAGAATATGTCACTGGTTAGACCTCATCGCTGTAAATATGGCCGCCTTAAGTTGCGAAATAATTTTCTAAAATGTTTTTGAAAACTCAACATAGTGACTATAAAGCGACCATTGAGGTCTCTTAGGGCGGGAAATTTAAAATATGTTTTCGAAACGGTAAGAGAAGTTTGTGTTTCGGTATACAAACAGGGTCCTTTGTAGTACGGTACAGTACTTTTGAAGTTTTCAGTTTTAGGTCTTATTTTCTTACGAAAATGAGTTCCTTTGATATAATTGATAAATTGATTCATTATGACAATTGTTGGCAGGCGGACATTCTATCGTCAATAAGCTATAGAATAATTTTGTATGAATCTCTACATCATAAGTCAACCGATATTTTTAAATTAGATCTAGGCAAATCTAATAATATATACCCATATTTAAATTCTGAGTTAGAACCTGCTGCAAAAAGATGTATTCGAATGATTTAATTTTAATTATTTTTACAGTAACAGAATATGTCACTGGTTAGGCCTCACCGCAGTTAATATGGCCGCCTTAAGTTATGAAATACTTTTATAAAATGTTTTTGAAAACTGAACATAGTGACTATAAAGCGACCATTGGGGTCTCTTAGGGCGGGAAATTTAAAATATGTTCACGAAACGGTAAGAAAACTCTATGTCTCTGGCTCAGTGAGAGTTCGTTCGAATTATTTTAGCTACTAGCGTATAACTAGTTACTGTGTGTCAAGTTATTAAGAAATATATTTATGTTTAAATCGATCATTATTTTATGAGCGTCCTAATTAAACAGCCTATATTTTTGACTTACAATAATTTTGGACGATTTTGTAAAATTTTAAAGTTTGGCGCTCTCGGGCGATGATGGAGACCTCTTTAGGTGATTTTCGGTCAATACTCTGAAGTGCTCTGAAGTGTCTATATAAACCAATCGTGTTTAATTAATTAACTTTTTGATTAATATTCTTTATAAGGTGGATTTATGCAGACTGCTTTTTCACTTTTATTTACATTATCATTTTCATTGAGGAGTTAAAACTATGTATTTGAATAAGGTCATTTATGCATTTAAATTAACTTTCCACTGTCATTACACTTTCATTAAGAGTTGGTTAACTTTTATCTTTTTAATGAAAATGAAAGTGGAAAAGTGTATTGCGCATGCTCCGTACACGATTAATTGGCCGTACTGCATATCGTCGAGTTCTTCTTTTCGTTATCAATTGATATAGGCGCTACAAGCGATAAGTAAAAAATGCGCATGCGTAATTAACGTCTAAATTGTTTGCATAAAGGATATTTTCCAATTCTTAATGAAAAGTAAAAATGATAATGTAAATGGAAATGAAAAAGCAGTCTGCATAAATCCGCCTTACTCCTTCGATATGGAGGCGAGCTGTTCGAGTTCTCAAGAAAGGTAAGTACATCCTTCAATACCATAATGTTATATTTTAAACACCGCGCCAGGCGGAGGACCGTTACTAATTTTACCGAAGTAGTTTTATTAGGATCGCTTTACGAAATCAAACAACTTGTAATTTACGTTCACATACTCGGAGGGTCTTTTGTAGTACAGTGAGGAACTTTTGAGGTTTTCAGTTTTAGTTTTATTTTCTTACGGAAATTAGTTTCTATGTGAAACAGATGATTCACTATAATTGTTGATAAGCGGACAGTTGCGAAATAATTTTCTAAAATGTTTTTGAAAACTGAACATAGTGACTATAAAGCGACCATTCGGGTCTTTTAGGGCGGGAAATTTAAAATATGTCTACGAAATGGTAAGAAAAGTTTGTGTTTTGGTATACAAACAGGGTCCTTTGTAGTACGGTACCGTACTTTTCAGGTCTTCAGTTTTAGATATTATTTTCTTACGAAAATGAGTTCCTTGGATATAATTGATAAATTGATTCATTATGACTAGTGATGTAAAAAAACCGTTTTTTTGATATTGACGTTCTTTTCAGTTGAAAAAAAGTTTTTTTCCCGTATTTTTCGTTTTTTTCGTGTTATTTATGGCCAAACTGCGATACTGATATGTTTTTTGATTCTATAATTTTTATATCGACATTTACGTACCTATTTTCTGAAAATAATTATGGTTGGAATAGTTCTTTTCCATTTAAAACTCGAAATTGCCGTCATATGTTGTGTTGCGCATACATACTCCGTACTTCTTGACCATCTCGATGTCTATTATGACGTCAGAAGAACAGCTGCTGCTTGAAAGCGTTGACCGGTTAAATTCTATCATCCATGGGTAACAATTATCTGCTCTGTGGAAGCAACATGATATATCTTATACTTATTAAATAATTCTTTTATTAGAATTATTAATCAATAAGACAATGTTTATTTTTTTGTAAGAAAATTTCTCGATTCACTTAACCTTGCTCCTAAAATAAATACAGTATATATTAAGATCATCAATTTTAATAAGTTTAAATAAGCTTATTAATCATTAACTTCAACACCAAATTGATTTAAAAAATACCAAAAAAACAAGGCTTATGTATTTTTCGTGAAAAAAACCGGTTTAAAACAAAAAAAAAAACAAACCGCATTTATTTTTTTCGCATCACTAATTATGACAATTGTTGGCAGGCGGACATTCTATCGTCAATAAGCTATAGAATAATTTTGTATGAATCTCTACATCATAAGTCAACCGATATTTTTAAATTAGATCTAGAGGCAAATCTAATAATATATACCCATATTTAAAATCTGAGTTAGAACCTGCCGCAAAAAGATGTATTCGAATGATTTAATTTTAATTATTTTTACAGTAACAGAATATGTCACTGGTTAGGCATCACCGCAGTAAATATGGCCGCTGAAGTTACGAAATACTTTTATAAAATGTTTTTGAAAACTGAACATAGCGACTATAAAGCGACCATTGGGGTCTCTTAGGGCGGGAAATTTAAAATATGTTCACGAAACGGTAAGAAAACTCTGTCTCTGGTTCAGTGAGAGTTCGTTCGAATTATTTTAGCTACTAGCGTATAACTAGTCACTGTGTGTCAAGTTATTAAGAAATATATTTATGTTTAAATCGATCATTATTTTATGAGCGTCCTAATTAAACAGCCTATATTTTTGACTTACAATAATTTTGGACGATTTTGTAAAATTTTAAAGTTTGGCGCTCTCGGGCGATGATGGAGACCTCTTTAGGTGATTTTCGGTCAATACTCTGAAGTGCTCTGAAGTGTCTATCTAAACCAATCGTGTTTAATTAATTAATTTTTTGATTAATATTCTTTATAAGGTGGATTTATGCAGACTGCTTTTTCATTTTTATTTACATTATCATTTTCATTAAGGAGTTAAAACAATGTATTTGAATAAGGTCATTTATGCATTTAAATTAACTTTCCACTGTCATTACACTTTCATTAAGAGTTGGTTAACTTTTATCTTTTTAATGAAAATGAAAGTGGAAAAGTGTATTGCGCATGCTCCGTACACGATTAAATGGCCGTACTGCATATCGCCGAGTTCTTCTTTTTGTTATCAATTGATATAGGCGCTACAAGCGACAAGTAAAAAGAGAAACAATTTTTCTATTTCCATCTCGAAAATTTTTAAGAAAATTAACAACATAACTTTGGTTATGTTATGATGACTGACTGATGATAGATTAAAAATGCGCATGCGTAATTAACGTCTAAATTGTTTGCATAAAGGATATTTTCCAATTCTTAATGAAAAGTGAAAATGATAAAGTAAATGAAAATGAAAAAGCAGTCTGCATAAATCCGCCTTACTCCTTCGATATGGAGGCGAGCTGTTCGAGTTCTCAAGAAAGGTAAGTACATCCTTCAATACCATAATGTTATATTTTAGCAGATTGTCTCTGAATTTTTGGCACTAACGTATCTAGTAGGTTCGTGGTTATAATAAAGAGGCTTTCCAGAAAATCAATTGTTCAAAGTAGGTCTATAAAAATTATATTATTACAATGTACTGAAAATGTACAATTATTTACTGAATGGTACAATCAAATGTCTAATCACTCTAATCTAAATCCTGTAATGAACTACAAAGTTGCACATTTTTATCAGTACTTAGTAAAAACCAACGACTTATAAAGAGGAGACTGGCGATTAGCTGAATTTGTTTGGCTGGAACAATAGGTGTTTTCCAGCTCTGCGCCTGTACAGCTCGGAGCAGTACAGGAACAACTCGGAGCTGTACAGGAGCAGGTCTGAGCTGTACAGGCGTAGAGCTGGAAAGCACCTAAGATTACCCAGTTGATGCCGTTGATGCCACTAGCGTCTATTTCTTGTGCTCTACAAATGAACTTGCTTCTGTGGCGCTATCTGGTAAGTAACATATGGTTCGCGAATGAAACGAATATGTTCCTTCTTTGATATAAAAATATACTGCACTCATGCCTGATGCATTTAATAAAAAAAAATTCCTTTATCAGGGGAATAACACACATATCTAACCTGCCTCCGGCTATCGCCTCCGGCTTCTAACTCGCAATAATAGCCCTCTTAAAAAAAAATTCCTTTAATCTAATAAAAAAAAAAATCCTTTATCAGGGGAATAACACACATATCTAACCTGCCTCCGGCTATCGCCTCCGGCTTCTAACTCGCAATAATAGCCCTCTTAAAAAAAAATTCCTTTAATCTAATAAAAAAAATTCCTTTATCAAGGGAATAACACATATCTAACCTGCCTCCGGATTCTAACTCGCAATTAATAGATCTCATGTCATGCCTGATGCATTTAATAAAAAAAAAAACAAGAACATGTGGGATTTGAACCCAGAACCCTCTGCTTGCCAGCCGAGCTCGTTTCCGCTAGGCTATTACGCCACTGGCAAAGTGCGTGTAAAGAAAGAATAAGTTCAGTTAGGTTTCGGGTAACACGTTCTGTACACTTGGCAACGTTGGTACGGACTGAATGTTCATTTGTAGAGCACAAGAAATAGACGCTACTCGTTGATGCCCAATTGCCACAGAGCGGTTGCGCAGTTACTTTCGTTTCGTTATTCTACACCAAGGCTTATAGACTTTGTACAGGTTGCCTCAATGAGCAGCATTAGGGCGAGGAAAATGCGGGTTGCGGCAGGGCTGGAGACCGCGGTCTGTCATTTATTTTACATACTAAAAAGAGACACTAAACACTGCTCTGCTGTTGTAGAACAGAGATGGATATACCGACGGTCGCCTAGTGACGTATGATATATTGAGATAGGTCAGGTTCAGATTGGGTAACCTTTAGAGTTTACCAGCCTTGATTCTACACGGCTTTGCGACGCCATTTTAAATCTTGTTTGATTTGAGTGTCCAGCGTTTTTCTATCTATTTTAGTGTTAATTATCTGCTTTGTGTTTAAAAACGTTATAAACAGTGTTTGTATTGTAAAAAAACTTTGGTATTAACGTCAAATCGAAGTTTTCACATGTAAGTACATAAAAATCATATATTATGCATATATTCACTTTGGCATTTATTCAGAAAATACATTTTAAGTTTTGTTAATTATACCTAATCTAATTTTGTTAATCCTACATTCCGGGCTATATTATGCTTCTTATGCAAGTGTGTACAATTTGTATTGATCATATACCTTAGTGTTTATTATTGAAATATTATTTTCAATCGACGAACGAAATAGGTATACACAGTTGGCTCAATCCATATTGATGATTGCTTGGAACCATTTCTGTCGCAAAATTTCAACCTAAAGAAAACAAAAAAAGTTAAATTATATACCTAATATGTAACAATTGCCTACATAAAAGATTCCATAATAATTTTAATGTTATCAGCGACGATGTTATGAAAATCTTGTGGCATCGATTGAAAATAATATTTCAATAAACACGTAGGTATATGATCAACACAAATTGTACACACTTGCATAAGAAGCATAATATAGCCCGGAATGTAGGATTAACAAAATCAGATTAGGTATAATTAACAAAATTTATTTTCTGAATAAATGCCAAAGTGGCGTATATGCATAATATATGATTTTTATGTACTTACATGTGAAAACTTCGATTTGACGTTAATACTAAAGTTTTTTACAATAAAAACACTGTTTAACCGTATTTATAACGTTTTTAAACACAATTCAGATAATTAACACGAAAATAGATAGAAAAACTCTTGACACACAAATCAAACAAGCTTTAAAATGGCGTCGCAAAGCCGTGTACATGGCCGTGTAGAATAACAAAACGAAAGTAACTGCGCAACCGCTCTGTGTCAATTGGGCATCAACTGGGGAATATTATTCAGGCCAAACAAATGCAGCGGATATATAGGCGATCTCCAGTCTTGTATTATTAAGTCGCTGGTAAAAACACAAGATCCCTGTTGACGAATTAGAGCATTTGCGGCACGTGACCTTATGGGCGTGGCTAGTTTGCTTGGAGATAAAACAAAACAAAAATAACCAGTCAAAATAACCTCAAAACCTGCTGTTATGTTGTGTGTTTTATGCCAGGCTCGATATTATGTAAAACCTAAATTGTAATAGGTACTTGGCTTTATTGTGAATGACATATTTATTTGGATTATTTGTGTTTTTTGCGTGTGCTCCAAGAAAATTTGACTTTCTGTGTAGTGATTATTACACCATGGATGCAGAAAATGCTACCATAATTAGTGGAGAACCGTACTTAATAGATATAAAACAATGCAGCAGAACATTTTCCAGACAATATATCTAGATATCGTTAATTACTTAACTGTATACTAAAAGTGCGTAGACAATTTATTTCCACGTGATGCCGCTGAGGTTAAATACACATTCAATATTTTTTAAATTTTATTGTTCAAATAGGTATTCGCAGTCGGCAATGCCCGATTTTAATTTTCTTTTGTTTTGTATAGAAGTTTATTCAAAATACCTTAATAAAATTTTAAAGTCAAATAGGTAAAATCTACATAGAGTTCGTTGGACAAACACACCGTATAGTGCAGTTTTGATATTTTGTTCGTATTTTTATGTGCTTAATCGAAAACCTTGGTAACATTTTGCTCAGGCTGTTTTAATTTGATATTTGAATTCAGTGTGTTATAGGTATAAATGCATTAGTACGTATTTACTTGGTTGCAAAGATCGATAATCTTGGAGCAAATAAAAAATTTATTGAATGATTTGCCTCGGATTTAGATGGAGAGAGAATTATTGAAGCCCTGAATGTGGTTCGGACTCCACAATAAAACTGTAGGGCCTCGTCTCTACCTAACACAAACTTCTAGGATTTTCTGGGGGATACTTTGGTGGCTTGAGAGGCAGTTAAGAAAACATTAATTCAATGAACTATACCTAATATTATATGTACATATTTGATGTATAGGTATAACAAAGTCACAGAAAATGTGAAGTATACAGTATCATTTATCTAATATTTAAGTTATTAATTCCTAGAAAATAAAATAAAGCATGTTAAACCTGCAACCTATATAAAGAAAATGTGGTTAAATCCAAGCCCTTCTTCTGTCGCACGATAGTTGAATAAACTGTTTGTGATTATCAAAGATCTTTTTGCGTTGCTTCCTCAATCAACCACAATACAAAAACTCTACATTTTTACTCAAAACGTAATAAAATAAAAATTAAAGAAGTTCTTTAAAGGCCGATATTAATATAAGGAACTAAAGTGAGGTTATGATAAATTTAAGAGACCTACTTTATATTAAGTTTGCGTTACTTAACGTACCTGGAGACTAATAATTTTTTATATTTTAATTTTTTAGTTGCTCCAATTTTAAACAAGGGCTGTGCATGGATGTATTGTGTCCGAAATGGCACAATTGCCAAATGCCCGTACATGCAAATATCTCATACGGAGCATTACGGATATTTCAGGTTATAACTCATTTCAATTATATGATATAATAATAATAATAATATGTGCTAGCTAGTAGTTATTTTTATATAGATAATTTTTACTTGTAGATAGGAGGAGTTTGTTTTAAGTATCGTGACGGATAAGTGTCCTAGAGGCAACGGGTGCAAATTTGCTCATTTGAAAGTGGGAGATAGTAAGAAAATAGATTTTCCTGTTTGCCAGATTATCCCAGAATTGAAAAAGCTATGCTTGCTAGGTTGTAGGCATTTCTTATGCTTTTCCTGCTACGGGCGCCTGATCAGTATTGGGTTCGACGTATCCCACATTCAATGTCCAGTGTGTAGGAAATCTGTGACTGCTCGTAGGTTGAGCCACTTAAGCCAGAGGTAGGTATCTATCTATACAAATTTATATTTTTCACGCGGGGTGTTTCTTAACAGTTCTACGATAATTTTGATTTTTTATATTCCTCTTTTACTGGTATTTAATCGGTGATACATTTAATTTGTTTTGCAGAATTGAAACATCCTCGTGCAGGAACTTTGTCCTATATCACCGATGCCCGTGGAGGAAATGCGGTTATCGTCACTATTTTCAACCGATCATGCATTAAAACAAAATGTAAACGGTTGCATGTCTCGGTGGAAGAAATTTCAACGGTGAACTCGGGACACTGCCATTTAATGAGTCCACAATAAGGGAAGTTGACCGGTTGGCGTGGGTCTACAAGTATACATACGCACATAGGGCTGAGTGTTAATTTGCACGAGGTTAACAGCTTTTGCAGGTGAGTCTGATGCATTCTGTTAAATCATGATTAAATCTTATTATTAGAGATTATTATTTCGTATGTGCGTAGTTTTCAAACTTTGTAGTATCCTCTTGCAAATACGAATACGAAGAGTTTTCACAGGTAGGTACATTTTACTTTCTCATCTCTAGAAAGAGTGTTGGCATATTGTTATAATTCCAGATTATTTAGTATTAATCTGGAATTATGAATTATGAATGTTTTGAGACACGAAATTATGTAAAAAAATTGTGTTTGTATGTCTGATACGATTTTCTCGAAAACGACTCAACTTCGAAATCTGAACTTATACATACAGTGAGGTCGAAAAGTAAGGAACAAATTCAATATCTTCAAAACGCTCAAGTTTTGGAAACAGGGGACAGGTCGATTTTGATTTTATATTATGCCTATTTTAAAACTATTTTTTATTCTATAAGGTGTCCCAAAAAGTCAGGTTGTGGTCAACTTTGATTTTTCAAATGGCAACCCCTAATTTTTTTGCAATTTGAAATTCTTTGTAAAATTTGGTGAAATTCTGAGCGACTTCAAGTTTGTCTAAAATTCGTCCAGATGCGTCATCAAAAGATTAAATGTAAATTTTCTGAACAACGGCTTGTCATATCAAAAAGTGCCAAGAGACATTAAATTTTTGTTTTTCCTTGCTTTATTGAATTAAACTAGAAACATGGGAAAATATCATCGGCGTACTACTTTTTTGTAAAAAAGAGCCTTAGTAAATCCATATATCTACGCCCATGGTTAAGTAAAGTAGTAGTTTGTTATTCTAAAATAGGCCTCTAAATTGTATGTAAAGAGTTGGTAAGTTTTGATTCGATACTTCTTAGCATTCTATAAATATAAATATAAATCCATATTTATTTTCAAACTTTAACACCCTGTATTTCGAAAACTAAGCATTTCTCAACCTATGTTTATATGAACTTTTTTTAATAATTTTCAAATGTCTATCGACTGTTAAAGTCCTGCTACAAAAAACTGGAACACCCTGTACATATAAGTTCTAGTAGGACCAAGGGGGAACCCTATTGAATATTAGTGGAATCGGTGTACAGAATGATTCACTTAAAGTGTGAAATTTTCGAAAAACTGTATCATGTCAATTTTTACCGTACAGGGTTATTTTTATAAATTTAATGTAAACCCCCCATTTTTATTTTTATTTTTGACCGATTCAAAAAATTAAAAAACTGGCCTTACACAGTTTTTTACGTAGATTCCACTTCTGCTAACGGATTGGCAATAGCGTTTGAAATATACAAGGTACGCAAAAAAAGTTAGGTTTTTTTAAATGGAACACCCTGTATATTTTGACAAATTTGAATTCCTGGGAAAAATCTTCTGATGACGTCAGTTTCGCCATTTTCCAGATTTCGAAAAAAAAAAATTCTAGTGTAAAATGTACCTTGGTGCATCCCAAATTAAACCACGTAAACGTTTTTGTCTTAACTTTTTTCATTCTCTAGATATAGTCCCGAGACGTCAACTTTGGGACACCCTGTACCTTAGTGCATCCCAAATTAAACCACGTAAACGATTTTGTGATAACTTTTTTCATTCTCTAGATATAGTCCCGAGATATCAACTTTGGGACACCCTGTACATTCTGATTCAGTTGAGAAATGTTTGGTAATTCTCCAAATTCGGCACCTTTTAACTCATATGTGCTACATGGACGTATCCAACGACTGTCAGTATTTTGATAAGTAGTTAATGGATTAAAATTAATAAGGAGATATATCTGCTCTCACCATCGCTTTATAAATTGCCTACTTCGCCTTCCGAAAACGACTTGACTATATCTTAACGTACAATGCAAAAGAATTACATTAGTAAATATTTCCAGATTGAATTATATTTTATATTTAATTTCTTTTTGTGTTCTTTTTTCAGCCAGATTGATACTAGTGGCAAACTTATGGATGGTGTTGCTTCCCCTCATCTCATCCCCTCGGAGAAATAATGTGATCTCCACATATAATGTTTTAAACTCGTTGTACTTACTTTCTTGTGGTTGTAAAAATATTAAATTCGTCGTTGAAAAAACAAATTTAATTCGTGGTTGGAAAAAAAATTTTATTCGTGGTTGGAAAAAAAATTTAATTCGTGGTTACTTACTTATTTAAATTCGTGGTTGAAATATCTTATAATGTAGGATATAGATATATTCAGTATTTAATTGCTTTTGTAATTTATAAAAATGGAGTATTACTTGATTTTTCTTGAAAATGGAACGAATGTGGTTGTCCGAGAAGATGATGTAGTAAATCGAAAATTGAATACGCTCAAATTTAAGCTGAACCACACGATTATAAAAGGATATGTGATTTGCAAACATGAGGATTACGTTACGCTTAACACTGTGTGCAATCTGTTAAACGATACGTCATTTGTGGGTAAGTCTTATTTTTTAATATGCATTATTTCAATAACAAATTTTGGTAAATTTTGGAAATATAAATACTGTCTGAATGTAATTTGTGCCATTCTCTTAGATATCGAAAAAATTTCAAAAACGTCCAAAGGTATAGTCGGGCTCACCAATGTTGCCTCTTACTTATTACTTACTGAAGATATTACAGACATGCACGCTGTAATACTAAATATTTAAATATTTTCTTTGCACATTTAGTACAGTTTGAACAACTGCACACAAAATGTGCACAGAAGATATTTAGTATTACAGCGTGCACGTCTGCAATATCTTCAGTAGGTAAGTAATAAGTCAGAGGCAAACATTGGTGAGCCCGCCTATATCAGCCAAAGTGCATTATCACGTTTAAAAAAAAATTATTGAAAAACCCATGCTTGAATGGGAGGAAATTAAGGTGTGATCACTTCTGCAAGGTTTTGCTTCTCACCCGATATAATCAATCAGAAAAATTTACACAAGCAGACTTATAGAAAAAGATTGAATTTTCTGAATCCCCAAACTAATTGAAAATTGAATATATATTTTTCTAGTTATGCTAACTTGAGTATAAAAAATAGAATAAATGTAGCAGAAAAAAATGAGAAACATTAATTGAGATAACATCGTATGTTCTTTGTTAAAACTTAATATGACCCATTTGAATTTTATTAATTTTAGTTCGTATAAACATTGAGGACTATGTAACACCACCTGATCAAAAGCTTCCAGCTCCAATGGTTGCAAACCCACCGAAGAAAAAGAAATGTGGAAGTAGATTCAAAATACGTTTTAGTTCAAGTTCTAATATTTAACAGAAGACGTCCTGGGGAATTGGACTTTAACTGCAAACGATAACCGTGAAGTATATGATTCGCTGTCAGACCAGGGTAAAATAAAGGCTATGGAATATTCCAGATTCTCCATAAGGGGTAAATTAGCTAGAGTAGTCCCAGTTCTTTTAGGGTGCAGATGAGAAAAAACATTGAACTCCTCATCAAATATCGAGAACAGGCTGGTGTGCTTTCGCAGAATCCTTATATTTTTGGTATTCCTCAAGGAACATGTTCCAAGAACCAGTCATTTAAATAAATATCTCGGAGCTGCCGCTGTAATTCGCACCTTTTCGACAGATTGTGGGGCTAAAAACCCAAAGGCCCTGAGAGCAACACAACTTAGAAAACATGTAGCCACAAAATGTGCCTTACTTAACCTTGGTGGAGAAGACGTTGAACTTTTGCAAGATTTCTTAGGTCATGCGCCGAAGATTCATAAGGAAATTTATAGACAGCCCCAACTAAAAAATGATGTTATGGCTAAACTGTTGGAGTGGGCCCAAGGAGAGGAAGTTGATGACGTTCAAGAAAAGGAAGATGAAATTGTCGAAATATCCAACTCTACATCCCATCGACATTCGATCAATCGAGAACCGCCTAATAAACTATCGACACTACACATGATCAATAAAGAGGATTATGATCAAGAAATTAGCTCTCCAGTCGAGGATAAAAATCGTCCTTCTTGTTCGAGAAATGAAGAATCTGATGATCTTTCTGACACCAATGAGACCCATCAACCCAAGAAACGTAGGACCAGATTACTAAGTCGGTATGTACCATAAGTAAAGCGAGTGTTTTAGTCCCGGCATGAATGTATGCAATCTATTTTATTTATTTCTTTTAACGTTCCTATTTTATTGTTCTCTGTTTTTAGATTTGAAACTATTTATTCTGAGAAAAGCGTACCCCAGAAAAAGCCACCGGACGTAAAATTTTTGAAAAATATATCGAACAAGAAATTGTCCCTTCTGTAGATATTTGTGTTGAAATGATAGATACCTATAAATGCTTACAGGGTAGGACCGCCATACAACTGCATGCGTGGGTTGTAATCAGATTTCAAGAGCGAAAAAAGCCAATCAAGGTCCATGGGATGGTCACATACTTTACCTATACAGATATAGTCCTTACGAAGTAATCCATCTAGGGTGCTTATTGCAATATTAAATTGTTTGCTTATAGTGTAGTAAGTACTTGATTTTTATGCAGAATTTGCGAATAAGCTCTGTAAAGAGTTGTTTATATCTTTTTAAGACTTTAGAGGAAAAGGACTCGCATTTTTGACATAAATAGTAAAATTTATTATAATACTTTTTTCATAAATGGAGAAAAATACTATTTTCCCTAAGAGCATCAATATTTTGTTGGAAAATAGAAAATAGTTTTTCCCAAATTATAGACTTTTTGGCAGACAAGCCCAAAAGGTGGATTAAGTTGACTAGTAACCTAGAAAAATTCAATACCACTTAACTGCGACCAATTCTAAAAAAATTAAATTAAATACCAAAATTATTAATGATTTATGATTTTTTTCAGAACCACCTATGAAAAAATCTTGGTCAACTCCTGAAAGACATGCAGTAAAAATGGCTTTTGCTGAACATATTCAAACAGAAAGCAACCTCTATCCCACTTTTTCTCATATTGAGAAGATGAGACAAAAGTTTCCAGAACTTCGATTCAGAACACCAAATACCAAATACAGCATCAACGACGGAGGTGAAGGGAAATCATACTTAGAATTTAAGTATTAATTCATCGTTTATTTTAAACCCAAACCGTGTACTCTTATTTTTACCATAATGTTAATAATATGAACTGTAAACGTACACTTCTCATCAAAAATTAAACGCATATTTTAAAAGTGACGTTAACTTCAATCTTTAATATTTTCTGAACTACTTCCCCGATTTCAACGCCCTGTGGAGTGTGTTAGCGCCTTTACCGAATAATAATCATCATTTAGTCTCATTCTTTGCCAATATTTTGTTTTGTAAATAATCTTTTTATCACATCTGTGATCGAAGATATGCGACTTTTTAATAATATAACCCGTTTTCTAAAATCATTCCGTTAAAAATGTTAAATGTACAAAAAGAAGTAAACAAGTTTTTACATTGCTAATCCTTAAAGTCTTATTTAACCGAGTATTTCCCCCCCTAGTAGTTATCACTTCTTGACAACGTCATAGCATGCATTAATCTTAACTTGATTAATTTGAGTTTAAATCTCATCAAGTCTTGTGCCAAGCTCGTTCAAGTTTCTAGGCCAAAGAGGAAGAGTTCGAATCCTTCTACCTATTCCGGCTCCGGTGGCGCAGTGGGCTAAAGCGTGAGTGACAGACATGGCTCTGGCTACACTGCCTATCGAATCCCGGTTCGAGACCGGGCAGTGGCAAATGGCAAGTCGGTGGGTATGGATGTTTGTCTGCGTTTTTTCAAATGTGTAGCCCCCTTCCGGACAGCTTTTGGCTTTGGATTTGGGGGTTGTCTAATTTCTGTGGTGTGTTTATGTTTTATTAAATCCCATAAATGTTCAATGGGATTAAGTCGGGGCTTCTTGTTGGCCAATTATTTGTTTTAATACCCACTTGAAGATAATTCTGATTTTTTTTTGTTGACAATGACATGTACAAACAAAAAGTCTCCTATCTTCACAATGCCCCAGAAAGGTAAACCAACCTCATGCTAAAATTCTTGAAGATTCAAGCTAGAATTAAAGAAAAAAGATGATTGAAATCGGGGAAGTAGTTCAGAAAATAGTAAAGATTGAACTTAAGGTCACTTTTAAAATATGCATTAATTTTGACGAGAAGTGAACTTTCTGTTTTTCTTTTTTATTTCATTTGTTGTACATGCAGATTTCTGTTTCTTCCTGGTATTATGATGTAACAAGTTATTTTGTTAATTATACAATAAATTATTTTTACTAAAGCAATAACAAAGGCAATATATATTTATTTCTTTATTTATTTGGTATCTGAAATGTATGTGGGTATTAAGACACATAATACAAGTAATATAGAACATACTCGTGTAAAAAGTTCTGACCACTTAATCTAATTGTTTAAATGTTAATTGTGGCGTTTCATGAATTATTTCTCTTCCTTTTCTTTTTTTTGGGATTTATTACCATATTCCTTGAGATTCCTATCCAAAGAAATTTCGATTTATCTAAAAAATATTCAAATTAACCAGTTTAAAACTGGGAAATAACCTCTACGCCTTTGACGTAATGTCAGAGGATCAGTTAGAGGATGTTTTTTGACAACTAATAGGAATTAAATTATAAACTTTGAAAAAGGAAACGGATATAGTTTCCGAAACGTCAGCGCAATATTTTTGTATTAATTGCCTGATTCTAGGTAAAAGTGAAGATGCAAAATTTCAAATGTTGACTATTTTTTATACTTTAATTCAAGTCATGACGGAGTCGTTTTTGTACTCTCCATAAGGTTCCACAAGCTATGTAGGCACCACATTTATAGTAACAAGATATTTGAAACAAGTTTGCTTAAAATTACATGAAAATGGAGGTGAAGCCAAGTTGTAAGTAGTTTGCCTAAGCCTAATGGGGACCATATATGTGTTAATTCCATGGAAGTGGAAAAATGATTCCAAAACATAAACAAAACAAACGCAACACAGAATTAGACACCCCCAAATTCAAAGGCAAGACTGCCCAGAAGGTTACACACTTGGAAAATGCATCCTCTACCCATTGCATTACCTGTGCCAAAGCTGGGAGTCGAAATCAGTTCATTGCAGCTAGTGCGACTAAAACCTGCTTGCCACACAACACGCTATAGCCACAAAGTTCTAACATAAAGAACAGCCACAAATCCTTGAAGTTTTGTATCTTCATCCAGAATCAGGTTTTGCGTACTCCCCAGTTTCATGAAAAAGAGAAATAGCATGCTGTAGGGGTTGGGATGTGGTCAGTGACTAGATGATAGGTATCTTGTACTATGGCCATCTTCTTTAATGCTACAGCTCTGGCTATTCCGTAGTGCTTATCATATTTAAAATAAAAAATTCAAATCAAAACACTTTTGTCTTTGTTTATTGAATTTAGAGTCTCGAAATTTGTTTGTAATTTTTTCAATTTATACAGATTTTTACTTTCTAGTCAGTCTTCTTAAATAAAGCAGATATGTTGAAATTAAAAGATATACAATTTTACAACATATTATATTAAATAATTTATAATTTATAAATTTATAATAATAATTAGTATTAATTATATAAAAAATTATTACCTATCTGAAATGTCTTAAAAAATACAGTAGAATCCTGACATAGGAGATAGTCGTGCATCTAGCTAGCAAACTGAAGTCAGGTACCTACCGTAAGGGGTTTGAGTCATGCTTAAGTGATTTGGACTCTACAATAAGCTGCAGGGACATCGTCCCTCTTTACCTAACAAGTTCCTAGAAATTTTACACAAAAACAGCATCAAAATTTAGGTTTGGAGTTGTTAATTCTTTGTTTTTTGAACAGCTTACCCGTGGCCCTGTCTATATGTATTTAAATAAGATGCCTTGACAGGTTCACGATTATAGGAAAATGTATTCCTGTTTATTTCACCCGTGGACACCGTTTATAAACTCAAATCTGATTAGTTATTTTAAGGGATATAATAGAAGCAGCATTTAATGTATATTTGTTTTTACTTCATAAATTATTACATAAGGAAATTGTTCCTCCTTATTTATAGACCCCCCTATGACATTTTTATATCCTATTATATGTATATTTATTTGTACTTCCTATTTTTAATTCTTATAATCAATTGCAATCATTTTTAAGAAGAAAATGGCACTAAAGGCTAAAGGACCTCATTAGTATCATACTGCACAAATCAAACGCTTTGATTAACTTAGCTAAGTCGCAAACCCCCCTCTTTTCTCTAACGGTTTGAGACCTTTGGCGTCCTAAGGACCCCGATCGCACCCTTTTATAGTATAAGGCCCATAATTCAAAAACTAGAGGAAATATTTTGAAAAACTTTACATTTTCATAATCAGAAAAGAATTCTCTATCTGAAGAGACAAAAAAAAAATTTTGGCTAAAAAAGTGGTGGGGAGGTAGTGGGGACTGCGACCCCATATGTCCCCTTAGACATATATATATATATATATATATATATATATATATATATTATCCTGCTATCAATGCTGCGTCCGTACATTGACACGATACCATTCACTAGTGCGTCCTGTACAATAGTGCATCCGTATACCGGACGCAGTATTGTTTTTCCATATTATCTTCGCCATATTTCGCGAGTGATCCTTTTACAACTTCTCAGATTATTCTGTGTCACCTGAGCTACCGATAAACATAGAAATCATTTCTGTATCATTTCAATTAACTGAGATATTGACTGGGCAATTTTTCGATTTTGGACGCGGTATTATATGTCAAGTGTAAGCAAGAGTATATTTTTAGTTCCAACGAACTTAGTTTGGGGTCGCGTCGATCTTTGTACAGAAATATACATCTAATATACTCTTTCTGTTATAGCATGATGCTGCATCCGAGATTTGGCAACAACGTATCGCATAAATATATATAATCATTCCTTTTTAGTGGGACGTTTACTCGCGCGTACTAGTGCATTCTGTGAGTCGGACGCTGCGAGTCGGACGGAGTCAACCAAACTACCGTCTCCCCCCGTTTTCGAGCATGCTGAACACGATGGTGATGATTTTTCTGCTCCCTGAGTTGACCCTACCCCCCAAACGGCCAAAAAACCGACCCCAAAAGGGGAGAATTGCGTATTCGACGTCTTCCACCGGCAGAACTTATGTCACCCCCCATTTTCAAGGATGCTGAACACGATGGTGATGTTGATTCTGCTCCCCGAATTGACCCTACCCCCCTAATGGCCAAAAACCATCCCCAAAGAGGGGGAATCGCGTATTCTACGTCTTCCACCGGTAAAACTTATGTCATCCCCCCGTTATTGAGGATGCTGAACACGATGGTAATGTTAGTTCTGCTCCCTGGGGCAGACCAACCATCCGAGCGGGCATAAACTACCCTCCAAGGGGGTGAAAAATGTGTTGTGCTACAAACGAGAAAACCCACGTTTTGTCTTGTTTTTGAGTATGCTGGGCAAGAGAAAAATATTATCAAGTCATCTCGACAAATGTTGAAAATGATTTATATTTACCTATAGTAAATAAGTAATTTTATGCGTCAACAAAAATGTTTATGATCTAACTTACTCCACTTACTTTATAAAACCGCGCGTCAAAGGGGTAGTTTGTGTCCTTTCGAGGGGCTCGCGGGGATCGAGGTGACTTGGTAATATTTTTCTCTTACCCGGCACACTCAAAAACGAGAGATAACGAGGGTTTTCTCGTTTGTAGCACGAAACACATTTTTCACCCCCTTGGAGAGTGGTTATTTGGCCGTTAGGGGGGTAGGGACAACTCGTGGAGCAGAGCCAACATCACCATCGTGTTCAGCATCCTCGAAAACGTGGGAGGGAAGTAGTTTGACTACCCAAATACTTGTTTTTCGAGGTTTTTTCCGACTCACAGCATGCACTATGAGATTCGTGTTAGTGTATAATAAAATCGAAAATAACAGACCATTATATATTATATTTATATGACTAATGGTCGAGATGGTAGCGTACCTGCCTCTCACCCAAAAGCCCCGGGTTCGATTCTCGTTCGTGGCAATAAAAAATACTGTGAGGGGGATTTTTCCATTATACACGAATATTGGATGTGTCCCTTGTCTTTAAATGTGCAGCTCCCTCCAGCACAACGCTCTTAGAGCCTTCTGGGATAAAGGGGGTCGTAATTACATATTGTGATGTTATTTATTATTTATTATACAGGGTGTCCCGATTTTAAACCGACAAACTTCGGGTACAGAAAGTTCACATGAACTTATGACATACCCCTTCTAATATTTCTTCTCTATCGAGCCTCCTAACGGAGATACAGGGTGTTGAAAATTCAATTTATTTTTTGTTTTTCTTTAATAACTTCCACAAAATTAAAGATAGGGTAACTAAACTTGGTACCTACACATATTTAGGTTGTGAGGGTCCATCTTTGCTATGGTTCAGAGTTAAACAGAGGCGCGCCAGTGGCGTGCGGTGTGGTCACGTCGACATAATTTTAAGGAAAAAAGTATGTGCACTAATTTTTTTCACAATTCTGATCAGATTTGCATAATTTATGGTTGATTTTCTAAAAAAACTTGTACATGTAAAATTTTGCATGAGGCAGTAGTTTTCGAGATATTTGCGTCTGAACAAAACGATGCACCAAAAACACAATTATCATGTCGGGAATAGTTCTGATGAAATCACGATATATTCCTTCTAAAATTTCTCTATAGCCATTCCTAACGGAAATACGGGGTGTTGATTTTTTTGATATTTGGATGTTGATAATTTGTTTATGCAATTTCGTAACAAACAAATTTTTCTTTTGGCAGAAATAATATTGACTGCAAAAGACCTTAAAAACGCCTCATTGCAAAAGAAGAAAAACATTAAAAACATTAAATTGACAGTTCAGTTCAGTATATCCCTTCGAAAATCAGATTGAAAATAATTTTTAAAGGGCTATCTTAATTAATTAATTGTGTTTTTGGTGCATCGTTTTGTTCAGACGCAAATATCTCGAAAACTACTGCCTCATGCAAAATTTTACATGTACAAGTTTTTTTAGAAAATCAACCATAAATTATGCAAATCTGATCAGAATTATGAAAAAAATTAGTGCACATACTTTTTTCCTTAAAATTATGTCGACGTGACCACACCGCACGCCACTGGCGCGCCTCTGTTTAACTCTGAACCATAGCAAAGATGGACCCTCACAACCTAACTATGTGTAGGTACCAAGTTTACTTACCCTATCTTTAATTTTGTGGAAGTTATTAAAGAAAAACAAAAAATAAATTGAATTTTCAACATTTCACAAATCGAAGACTAATACGAAAATACGCGAAATACCTCATTTCTCATTACTTTCCCACCTTTCAAGTAGCATTCTGTCGGACTCTACATCTTTCCTGAGACTCTTCCACCGAATCCAACTAAATTACCCGAATTCCTTAACTAATCGAAGACTAATACGAAAATACGCGAAATACCTCATTTCCCATTACTTTCCCACCTTTCAAGTAGCATTCTGTCAGACTCTACATTTTTCCCGAGACTCTTCCACCGAATCCAACTAAATTACCCGAATTCCTTAACTAATCGAAGACTAATACGCGAAATACCTCATTTCTCATTACTTTCCCACCTTTCAAGTAGCATTCTGTCAGACTCTACATTTTTCCCGAGACTCTTCCACCGAATCCAACTAAATTCCTTTACTAATCGAAGACTAATACGAAAATACGCGACATACCTCATTTCTCATTACTTTCCCACCTTTCAAGTAGCATTCTGTCAGACTACATTTTTCCCGAGACCCTTCCACCGAATCCAACTAAATTACCCGAATTCCTTAACTAATCGAAGACTAATACGAAAATACGCGAAATACCTCATTTCCCATTACTTTCCCACCTTTCAAGTAGCATTCTGTCAGACTCTACATTTTTCCCGAGACTCTTCCACCGAATCCAACTAAATTACCCGAATTCCTTAACTAATCGAAGACTAATACGCGAAATACCTCATTTCTCATTACTTTCCCACCTTTCAAGTAGCATTCTGACAGACTACATTTTTCCCGAGACCCTTCCACCGAATCCAACTAAATTACCCGAATCCCTTAACTAATCCAAGATGCCTACGAAAATACGCGAAACGCCTCTCTTCTAATGACCTTATCACTTTTCAAGTGGCATCTCTGTAGGACTCTACATCTTTCCCGAGACTCTTCCACCGAATCCAACTAACTTACCCAAATCACTTGACCGTAGCTTAATAAATACACTTAACCACACCTTAAAAACTACAGCCCCGCAGGGGCTGTCTCAAACATACTATAAAAAAATTCCTGGGCCCGTTAGGGCCTAAAGAAACCCCCGCGGGGCTCTGACCTTTTTTTTCCTCAATTTCAATTTTCAATTTTTCCGAAATTTAAAAAACCGTCTTTCAACTAAAAACCCCGAGATAAAACTATTGATATTCCGCGCCAGCGGCGCGGCGCGTAGTCCTAGGTCGCGGCGGGCCCCCGGCTCGACCTAGTAATGAATTAAACAGGGAGTACAAAATAGTTATTTACGTATCAAGGCATTAAAGTTCAACTATTTATCATGAATGTGGAGTTTAAACCGCATGAGTGATAAAAAGCAACTTTAATGCCGAGGTGCATATTGCATTTTTTTTAAATCCAGAAACTGTGAAATTAAGATTAATTAACTCTATTTTTTAAATAATTTTCAGTGACATTAAGAAATGTCATAATTATTTTTAAATGTCAAAATCGGGATAATTTTTTGTAAGAAAACCATTATTTTTAGCATTATAATAGTGATAATTCTGAACTTAAAAAACTGTATTTATTTACCTTTTATTACAACACAATTATTGTTACAAGCATGTTTACATTTATCTGGTCACCTCTGCCAACTACAAAAATCGTACAATAATGGATTACTTTATAATAATAAATAAATAAATACACCACGTGTAATTACGACCCCCTTTATCCCAGAAAGCTCTACAAGAGTTTTGTGCGGGAGGGGGCTACACATTTAAAGACAACGGACACACATCCAATATCCGTGTATAATGGAAAAATCCCCCTCACAGTATTTTCCATTACCACGACCGGGAATCGAACCCGGGACTTTTGGGTGAGAGGCAGGTACGCTACCATCTCGACCATCACTTTAATGACGATTTTGAGGTACTTTAATGCCAATTTAAAAAAATATATTTTAATGAATTAAATAATTTAATTAAAATAGAAAAAATTAATTATTATACGCTTAAAGTGGAGGAAATAGATCCTCCCCAAAATATTTGTGGGAAGTCACAAATGAATTCTGTGGAATACAAAGAAATAGGGTTTCCAATCCCGGGATCCCCAATCCCGGGATCCCGGGATCCCGGGCAAGTTTTAACTCCCGGAAATCCCGGGATTTCAAAAATCAATCCCGAATATTAATAATATGAGCAAATTACATAAAATATATATTACTTTTTATCTCACATGTATTCTGTGTCCAAAGATCCGGTCCAGATTAGGGAACGACACCCTAGACACACTGGCCATTCTCAGGTAATTTTTTCAAAGTAAATTTTAGGCATTCATTTTTATAGAATAGATAATCAATAGATTAAAGTAGCAATAGATTGTTAATTTTTTATTTTTTTTAGAGTTTTATTATAAATTTTTTTATGTATTATTATTATTCTTGCTCAATAAATCGTTTCTTCTTTAATTTTATGTTGATATTCGACAAATGTATTTAGATCCCGGGATCCCGGAAAATCCCGGGATTTGATTTTCTAATCCCGAAAAATACCGAAAGCCTAATCCCGTCCCGGGATTGGAAACCCTACAAAGAAATAAATCTAAAATATCCAAGTAGGTACTATTAGAAATAACAGAGGTGAAAAAGTAACAAGTAATGACAAAAAACAAATATTATTTACTGCTTCTTTAGTTGTATCGGCAAATCACTTGCAAATAAAATCAATCCCTACATCCAATTTAAAAATTTGGGGGTTGCAACTGTCACTCAAAGGAGGTTGAATTTAGGGATGAAGTTTTGACGTTGCAGGATGTCATTCCAGAATCTAAAATTGACGTGTTTCGGCATTTCCTTGATATGTGTCAAAATATGAAGATATTGAATTTATTTATATGGAATTCTAGGTTGGAGAGGACATACATTTACAACAGTTAGATACTTTGCAAAACAGGTTATTTAAAATCATATTCAATAAAGAACTAACTTATTCTACAAATTCCCTTTTTAAAGAAACTAAAATAATGGATATCAGGTTGTTATTCATTTTGCAGAGTATTATATATCAATGGAAAACTAAAGTCGAAATACGAAAGATGCATAACACCAGAGGCAATAAAAATAATAACTTAAAAATTCCAAAAACAAATACATTCTGTGGTCAAAGATACGCTACCATCTCGACCATAACTTTAATGACGAATTTGAGGTACTTTAATGCCAATTTAAAAAAAAATATTGTAATGAATTAAATAATTTAATTAAAAAAAAAAAAATGAATTATTATACGCATAAAGTGGAGGAAATAGATCCTCCCCAAAATATTTGTGGGAAGTCACAAATGAATTCTGCGGAATGCAAAGAAATAAATCTAAATTATCCAAGTAGGCACTATTAGAAATAACAGAGGTGAAAAAGTAAATAGCGATGACAAAAAGGCAAATATTATTTACTGCTTCTTTAGTTGTATCATTGTATATGGAATTCTAAGTTGTAGTTATATACTTTGCAAAACAGGTTATTTAAAATCATATTCAATAAAGAACTAACTTATTCTACAAATTCCCTTTAAGAAACTAAAATAATGGATATCAGGTTGTTATTGGAAAAAAATGGAAAACTAAAGTCGAAATACGTAAGATGCGTAACACCAGAGGCAATAAAAATAATAACTTAAAAATTGCATTTAACGGTCCACAAATTTTTAAGGTAGCAAAATGGTACTAAGGTTTATGCACATAAAATTATATATTTTTACTTAAGGAACCTACTCCTACTGTTTGTCCCATTCTTTAATAAACACCCATGACCAAATTATTACCAACTTTTATTTGACGTCCAACGTTCTGAGTAGATTTAAAATAAAAACTAAGAGCGATAAATGTGGCAACAGTGCCGGACGCCGTATTGTACCAAGTTTGTCAAAAAATATACACTAAGGACGTGGTATCATGTGGGATATACACATGATTATACTCCGGACGCTATATCGTACTATTAGTGAAAGGACGCAGTATTGTCAGTATATCTTAACTTCTTTATTTATTAAGATATCAGTAATCTAAAACCAGCTCTGGGCTGGATTTGATGAGTAGATCCAATATACTCCATCACATTTGAACTAACTAGTGTATTTCTGGGAGACGCCGTATGGTTGGCTTTTGTAAGGACGCAGCATTGTTAGCAGGATGTATATATATATATATATATATATATATATATATATATATATATATATATATATATATATATAATTATACCTGCTATCAATGCTGCGTCCGTACATTGACACGATACCATTCACTAGTGCGTCCTGTACAATAGTGCATCCGTATACCGGACGCAGTATTGTTTTTCCATATTATCTTCGCCATATTTCGCGAGTGATCCTTTTACAACTTCTCAGATTATTCTGTGTCACCTGAGCTACCGATAAACATAGAAATAATTTCTGTATCATTTCAATTAACTGAGATATTGACTGGGTAATTTTTCGATTTTGGACGCGGTATTATATGTCAAGTGTAAGCAAGAGTATATTTTTAGTTCCAACAAACTTAGTTTGGGGTCGCGTCGATCTTTGTACAGAAATATACATCTAATATACTCTTTCAGTTATAGTATAATGCTGCATCCGAGATTTGGCAACAACGTATCGCATAAATATATATAATCATTCCATTTTATTGGGACGTTTACTCGCGCGTAATAGTGCATTCTGTGAGTCGGACGCTGTGAGTCGGACGGAGTCAACCAAAATACCGTCTCCCCCGTTTTCGAGCATGCTGAACACGATGGTGATGTTGATTCTGCTCCCCGAATTGACCCTACCCCCCTAACGGCCAAAAACCATCCCCAAAGAAGGGGAATCGCGTATTCTACGTCTTCCACCGGTATCACTTATGTCATCCCCCCGTTATTGAGGATGCTGAACACGATGGTAATGTTAGTTCTGCTCCCTGAGGCAAACCAACCATCCGAGCGGGCAAAAACTACCCTCCAAGGGGGTGAAAAATGTGTTGTGCTACAAACGAGAAAACCCACGTTATGTCTTGTTTTTTAGTATGCTGGGCAAGAGAAAAATATTATCAAGTCATCTCGACAAATGTTGAAAATGATTTATATTTACCTATAGTAAATAAGTAATTTTATGCGTCAACAAAAATGTTTATGATCTAACTTACTTCACTTACTTTATAAAACCGCGCGTCAAAGGGGTAGTTTGTGTCCGTTCGAGGGGCTCGCGGGGATCGAGGTGACTTGGTAATATTTTTCTCTTGCTCGGCACACTCAAAAACGAGAGATAACGAGGGTTTTCTCGTTTGTAGCACGAAACACGTTTTTCACCCCCTTGGAGAGTGGTTATTTGGCCGTTAGGGGGGTAGGGACAACTCGAGGAGCAGAGCCAACATCACCATCGTGTTCAGCATCCTCGAAAACGTGGGAAGGAAGTAGTTTGACTACCCAAATACTTGTTTTTCGAGGTTTTTTCCGACTCACAGAATGCACTATGAGATTCGTGTTAGTGTATAATAAAATCGAAAATAACAGACCATTATATATTATATTTATATGACTAATGGTCGAGATGGTAGCGTACCTGCCTCTCACCCAAAAGCCCCGGGTTCGATTCTCGTTCGTGGCAATAAAAAATACTGTGAGAGGGATTTTTCCATTTTACACGGATATTGGATGTGTCCCTTGTCTTTAAATGTGCAGCTCCCTCCCGCACAACGCTCTTAGAGCCTTCTGGGATGAAGGGGGTCGTAATTAGATGTGTTGTTATTTATTATTTATTATATAATTGTAGTACAAATAATATTAACTAATACAAAGGTAAGTTCACATAATTCACAAAACTATGTATATGGATTATAGAAAATTTAAAAATTCACTTAAAATATGGGAATGGTTGAAAAATGAAAATCTGGAAAATACTACTAACAAATTTATTAATATAATAAAAAATGAGACGAAAACAATACAAATATTATTAAAGTTAAACATAATGATAAAAAAGAAAAAATTTGATTACAAAAAAGCTAGATACGCCTCATTTCCGATTACCTCACCTTATCTATGATATCTATGCCGGATTCTACATCTTTTCCGAAACTTTTAGACCGAATCCGACTAAGACGCTCGAATGCCTTAACTAATCGAGGACGCCTACGAAAATATGCGAAACGCCTCATTTTAGATAACCTTCTCACCTTTCCAGTAATATCTCTGTCGAACTTTACATCTTTCCAGAGACTTTTCGACCGAATCCAACTAAAACGCCCGAATCCCTTGACTAATCGAAGACGCCTACGAAAAAAACAAAAATCGCCTCATTTCTGATGACCCTCTCACTTTTCATGTAGCATATCTGTCGGACTCTACATCTTTCCTGAGACTCTTCCACCGAATCCAACTAAATTACCCAATTCCTTAACTAATCGAAGACTAATACGAAAATACGCGAAATACCTCATTTCTCATTACTTTCCCACCTTTCAAGTAGCATTCTGTCAGACTCTACATTTTTCCCGAGACTCTTCCACCGAATCCAACTAAATTCCTTTACTAATCGAAGACTAATACGAAAATACGCGAAATACCTCATTTCTCATTACTTTCCCACCTTTCAAGTAGCATTCTGTCAGACTACATTTTTCCCGAGACCCTTCCACCGAATCCAACTAAATTACCCGAATCCCTTAACTAATTCCACAATTCAAGATGCCTACGAAAATACGCGAAACGCCTCTCTTCTAATGACCTTATCACTTTTCAAGTGGCATCTCTGTAGGACTCTACATCTTTTCCGAGACTCTTCCACTGAATCCAACTAACTTACCCAAATCACTTGACCGCAGTTTAATAAATACACTTAACCACACCTTAAAAACTACAGCTCCGCAGGGGCTGTTTCAAAAATACTATAAAAAATTTCCTAGGCCCGTTAGGGCCTAAAGAAACCCCCGCGGGGATCTGACCTTTTTTTTCCTCAATTTCAATTTTCAATTTTTCCGAAATTTAAAAAACCGTCTTTCAACTAAAAACCCCGAGATAAAACTACTGATATTCCGCGCCAGCGGCGCGGCGCGTAGACCTAGGTCGCGGCGGGCCCCCGGCTCGATCTAGTAATGAATTAAACAGAGAGTACAAAATAGTTATTTACGTATCAAGGCATTAAAGTTCAACTATTTATCATGAATGTGGAGTTTAAACCGCATGAGTGATAAAAAGCAACTTTAATGCCGAGGTGCGTATTACATTTTTTTTAAATCCAGAAACTGTGAAATTAAGATTAATTAACTCTATTTTTTAAATAATTTTCAGTGACATTAAGAAATGTCATAATTATTTTTAAATGTCAAAATCGGAATAATTTTTTGTAAGAAAACCATTATTTTTAGCATTATAATAGTGATAATTCTGAACTTAAAAAACTGTATTTATTTACCTTTTATTACAACACAATTATTGTTACAAGCATGTTTACATTTATCTGGTCACCTCTGCCACCTACAAAAATCGTACAATAATGGATTACTTTATAATAATAAATAAATAAATACACCACATGTAATTACGACCCCCTTTATCCCAGAAAGCTCCACAAGAGCCTTGTGCGGGAGGGGGCTACACATTTAAAGACAACGGACACACATCCAATATCCGTGTATAATGGAAAAATCCCTCTCACAGTATTTTCCATTACTACGACCGGGATTCGAACCCGGGACTTTTGGGTGAGAGGCAGGTACGCTACCATCTCGACCATCACTTTAATGACGATTTTGAGGTACTTTAATGCCAATTTAAAAAAAAATATTTTAATGAATTAAATAATTTAATTAAAAAAGAAAAAATTAATTATTATACGCATAAAGTGGAGGAAATAGATCCTCCCCAAAATATTTGTGGGAAGTCACAAATGAATTCTGTGGAATACAAAGAAATAAATCTAAAATATCCAAGTAGGTACTATTAGAAAAAGTGAAAAAGTAACAAGTGATGACAAAAAGGCAAATATTATTTACTGCTTCTTTAGTTGTATCGGCAAATCACTTGCAAATAAAATCAATCCCTACATCCAATTTAAAAATTTGGGGGTTGCAACTGTCACTCAAAGGAGGTTGAATTTAGGGATGAAGTATTTACGTTGCAGGATGTCATTCCAGAATCTAAAATTGACGTGTTTCGGCATTTCCTTGATATGTGTCAAAATATGAAGATATTGAATTTATTTATATGGAATTGTAGGTTGGAGAGGACATACATTTACAACAGTTAGATACTTTGCAAAATATTATTTACTGCTTCTTTAGTTGTATCGTTGTATATGGAATTCTAGGTTGTAGTTATATACGTTGCAAATCAGGTTATTTAAAATCATATTCAATAAAGAACTAACTTATTCTACAAACTCCCTTTAAGAAACTAAAATAATGGATATCAGGTTGTTATTCATTTTCCAGGGTATTATAAATCAATGGAAAACTAAAGTCGAAATACGTAAGATGCATAACACCAGAGGCAATAAAAATAATAACTTAAAAATTTCAAAAACAAATACAACCTGTGGACAAAGATGTTTTACATACCTTGGTCCTAAAGCCGTATAATATAGCCTTATAATACAGGGTGTTTATTAAAGAATGGGCCAAACTGTAGGAGTAGGTTCTTTGAGTAAAAATAAATCATTTTAGCTGCACATACCTTAGTACCATTTTGCTTCCTTAAACGGTTATGGGCCGACAAAAGCAATTTCTTCATTTAAATTTTTTGTTATATCTCTCTTACTATTTATTAACACAATTTCATCCAAATTTGGTATATGGGGGTTTTTTGGGCCGCTGAGAAAAGTAGTGTAAACAATTGTGGCGAATAACGTAGAGGGCGCTGCGAACGCCTAGTTATTTCTTTTGTTTTAGTCGTTAATCTTTTGAGCTTCAACTTTTTAAAAAAGTAATATTCGTTTTTATTGCAGCATTCAATTCTACGTAAAAATGGAATACTTATTTTATGTCGGTAAAATATACCGTTTTCGAGAAAAATGCATTCAAACTTCCTGTGGCACAACGAAGAGAATTACGTAAAATTTAAATTATAAATCTACTAGGTACATGACTAATACTGACAGTAAAATAATTAAGTAGGTATAATAGATAAAACACAGTTTTTAAAAAGAAAAATTTTATTAATATAACAAATTAAGCAATTTAAAAAGTTTTTAATTAATAACTAGCTAGTCTTTTAAGGACGTGAAATGGTACTGAGGTATGTTCAGTTAAATGATTTATTTTTACTCAAAGAACCTACTATTACAGTTTGGCACATTCTTTAATGAACAATTTAAATTTTATATAATTCTCTTCATTGTGCCATAGGAAGTTTAAATGCATTTTACTTGAAAACGGTGCATTTTACCTACATAAAATAAGTATCCCTTTTTGACGTAGAATTGAATGCTGCATTCAAAACCAATATTACTTTTATAAAACTCGATGTTGAAAAAATTCACGACTAAAACAAAAGAAATAATTAGGCGTTCGCAGCGCCCTCTACGTTATTTGAAACAATTGTTTACACTACTTTATTCAGCGGCCCAAGAAACCCCCATGTACCAAATTTGGATGTAATCGTGTTAATAGTAATAGAAATATAACAAAAAATTAAAATAAAAAAATTGCTTTTAACGGTCCACAAATTTTTAAGGTAGCAAAATGGTACCAAGGTTTATGCAGCTAAAATGATTTATTTTTACTTAAGGAACCTACTCCTACTGTTTGGCCCATTCTTTAATAAACACCCATGACCAAATTATTACCAACTTTTATTTGACGTCCAACGTTCTGAGTAGATTTAAAATAAAAACTAAGAGCGATAAATGTGGCAACAGTGCCGGACGCCGTATTGTACCAAGTTTGTCAAAAAATATACATTAAGGACGTGGTATCATGTGGGATATACACATGATTATACTCCGGACGCTATATAGTACTATTAGTGAAAGGACGCAGTATTGTCAGTATATCTTAACTTCTTTATTTATTAAGATATCAGTAATCTAAAACCAGCTCTGGGCTGGATTTGATGAGTAGATCCAATATACTCCATCACATTTGAACTAACTAGTGTATTTCTGGGAGACGCCGTATGGTTGGCTTTTGTAAGGACGCAGCATTGTTAGCAGGATGTATATATATATATATATATATATATATATATATATATATGTGAATACCTAATAACGTAGCTTACGTAAGCGGGCGCTATATATGTATAGTATATAAGTAAAAGATTTAATTTATTGACCAATTAATTTCCGCCTAACAAAATCTCTATAATAATTTTATCTGTCAAAAATAAAAAAAAATTATATATCAAAAGTACCAAGACAGAGAAATTTTCACTTAAACAAAATAAAATAATTGTTCACTGTATGATTCAAAGATAATCTAAACTTGCGTGTTCTTTAGGATTCAGCAATTCTCTGTTACTTCTTCACTATACCATTCAACCATGCAGGAAACCATAAAAGGGAAAATAACACAATCGTCTGAAAAACGAACTGAACCAAGGTCCTGGAGGTTAAATCTGAACAGCCAAATCTGAAGCACCTAACTGTGTTGTAATACTACCTACTCCATAAATTGGATTTGTTATAAAATAATTCTTCACCTATATACAAAAACCCTAAAAGGAAATTGTTCCTTATTAGTAACAAATAAACCAAAAAAAAAAAATGTATTGACAAATAAAACCTAAATCAAATTTATTACCTCAGCCAGAGGCTTTCTTTTCTGACAGCAGTGTTGTCGGCGACTCGTCCTTGTAAATAAATCCTTCTGTCGAAGAAAATCGATTTCAACTACTCGCTACACCATTAAATGCACTATGCAACCATTAACAGCATGAAATCAATAAATATAGACCATTAGCAGTATATCCCTTCTATTAAGGCTGGAATAATTCCAAAACTGCGGACAGCTACAAAAGACACCGAAATACCGCTACTTCGTCACACACAATATGGCTGACCTTTCTTGGTTACTATAATAAACTTTTGGTTTTGTTTTACTGTCGACTAAGAATCTATCGACTTGATCGACCTGCTTTTTGGGATTTTATAGTATAGATGGCAGTCACAGGCTAATTATCGGATATAATAATTCCGTACCGAAAGATATGCAACCCACGGTATTATATTCTGTATTGTGAATAACAAACCTTATTATATTTTTCTTTACAAAGGATAAGATAATGAAATTGTACAAAATTTTACGACAAGCTAATAAAAATATGAAATCTGAAATTACAAGAAATTATTCAGAGGAAATTTTATAATCCTGGTATTGTTATATTGTTTAGTTATAAAAAAAATGAATAAAGTTAAAACTGTTATTTTGAACCGTAACAACTCACAAATAGTTAAGTCTTCCGATATAAGAATTAAATCTATTAGAGTTAAACTATCACCCGTTATTCTTGTAGGAGTGGTAATTATTTGTTTTAAACCCAAACTATCTATAAGATCATAAAATTTTAAAACATTTAGAGAATTTATATTTAATAAATTTAAATTAAAGTTACCAAGACATATAATTTTATCAGATATTGGAGTTAAATTAACAAAAATGTTTTCTAAATTATTCAAAAACTAATTAAAATTATAATTAGGGGGTTTATAAATGCAACCAACCGAAAATTTTTCCTTACCTAATTTAACAGATAACCACATACTCTCAATATTTTCATTAACGTCTAAAATTTCAAATGGAAATTTATTTTTTATGTAAAATGCCACACCACCACCTCTTACAGCACCCTCCCTATCTTTTCTCACCAGTGTATATCCATTCATGTGAACTAAGTTATCTGCAATGTTTTGAGTTAGCCAGATCTTGCTTACTGCAATAAAATCATAATCTGTCGATGAAAAATAATCTAAAAAAGCATCAAAATTAGCTGTTAAAGAACGTACATTTACATGACAAAATTTTATACTATGTCTAAATTGGTTTTGCATAACGTAAACGGAAAGTTTAAACTAAAATTAAATTATATTTAATAAAGTAGATAAAGAATTACAATTTGTTGTTTTTTATTATTTATTTATTTCTCCTTCAATCTTTTTTCGACAATTTTCTAGCCCTAGTTATTATTCCAGTTTCAAGAACACTCTGTGTTCTGGATGGTGATGGTGAATTTGGATCGCTTAGAATTCTTTTTTTCTGATTAGTTACCTCACTATTGACATACACTTCTTCTACTTCGGAGTTTATTTCATTTAAAGTATCTTTAAAGTTGATTTCATTTGCAACTAATTGCTGATATGTATAACTCCACTTACAATTAGCTTATTGTTTCTTTTTTTTTTTTTTTTTTAATCACTTATTTAACGTCGGCCTATTTCCGCTACGGAGGCCAATCACCGACGCCAGGAGACGAGCAACCCCCAACCTGGAAATTTTGCCGAACCTCTTATCTTACTAAGAGTAGGGATTTTTTACTTGCCTAACATTTAATAGACAAGGGACCGACTGCTTTACATCCCCTCCGAAGGATGGTATATCCTCAATACACCTCTCGCCTACAGTTGTATTGCTTCTGCGATATAGCTGATATACAAGCCGCTAGAAGTAGGGAAGCGAGACCGCGTCTTTCCGTGGATAGTCCCCATCCATGTACTACACGCGGTAAATGTTGCTTTACTCCTAATATCGCTATGAAGTGAGTGAAGTCAGTCCTCCGCTCGCTGCCCTCTTATTGTTTCTAATATTTGCAATTAACTTTTTACTTTTAGCCTGCTTTAAATGCTCCACCAATACTTTATTTTCTTGACGTTCCTTTGTGGTTAATTCGTGTGCAAAATTTATTTTAGTTCCTCTAAGTTTATATAGGTTTCCAAAAATTTCTTTTTTTTTTAAATATGAAACCAATTCTACGTAAATAATTTTTTTCGTTGGGATACTGTAAATATCTTTTACGTCACTGTTGGTAACTGGAATATTTAATTTTTGAGTAATTAGTGTAATAAAACTTTCCAATAGTTTATCTTCTTGGTAATCTAAGCCAAAAATTACAAATTTACACTTTCTAAGATTCTTATTTACAATTTCGAGTTCCTTTCTGATTTCTTTGTTCTCTTCTTCTAATCTAGAACACCTATTTTTCATTTCTTGCAGTTCCTCTTTAATATCGGCTCGCATATGTTTAATTTCTTCTTTTATTTCTTGATTTTGTGTATTTATTTTATTCAGGAGATTATAGATGTCCTTTATATCAATGTTTTCAATACTTTCGTTGACGCTTGTCATTTTTTATATGTTGTGTATATAGACCTCCTAACGGAGATATTAATATATTTTTTAATAAATTGACATCTGCTTTAAATTTTGTTACCAAAAATAGTAATAACTCTGACTCAATTGTTTTATGTGGTGACTTGAATATCAACTTATTGGACAGGGAACTATCCACTAGAGTGCTATGTGACATATTTGATTCCTATCAGTTAAATATTACCACGAATGAACCAACGCGAATATTTCAAAATATTAATGGTCATTTAAGTTCTACTGCAATTGATTATGTAGTAACTAATATATCGTCCTCAAATTTTAAGGTACTACTGTATGATGCATTGCTAGCAGACCACCTGGCACATTTATTCTCTTTTAATATTGATGTTGCTAATAATCAAAATAATTGTAATAAAAGAGTTAAATCAAAAAGAATTGTTACGGACGAAAATCTTCAGGAACTAAATGTGCGATTATCAAGTAACAACTGGGACTATATTCTAACTTTAGAACCTAATGCTGCCTTTAATGCCTTTTTATATGATATACAATGGTATCTTGATATATCATGTCATGTTAAATTGATGAACTATAAAAACTATAGCAAAAGGAATAATGGTTGGTTAACTGAAGATATAATTCAATAAGGTCAATTACTTAGAAACCTATTTAATGACTTGAAAGGCACCCAAAATCAAAATAATTTTGTAATTTATAAAGATAAAAAAAGACAGCATAGAAATATTAGACAAGCTAAACAACATTTCTATAACAACAAAATAAATAATGCAGTTAATAGGTCTAAAGAAACATGGAATATTGTAAATGAAAAAAAAGATCTTAAAAAAATCTATTGAATTAAAAATCAATAATGAAATAATTTCCGATGAAAATAAAGTTGCTGACTCTTTTGCTGTTCAATTTGCTAATGTTGCATCGGAAAATGTTATTACACATTTTGGTTATAATTTATCGCTACCATATACAGTGTCTGTAATCCAAAATAATTCTATGCTGTTTCATGAGATTAGTGAATTGGAGCTTTCTGATGCCATTCGTGAATTGAAGAACAAAATGTCAACTGGATTAGATGGATTAACGGCTCAAGTATTAAAAAGTATATCATCTAATATACTCGTTCCCTTATTACACCTCATTAATAATTTTATTTTAAATGGTCACTTTCCTGATGCACTTAAAACATCATCTGTTATACCAGTTTTTAAAAAAGGGTGTGAAAGTGACATAGACAATTACCGTCAAATATCTTTGTTAAGTGTTATAGCTAAAATTATAGAAATTATTATAAATAAAAGAATATCATCATTTTTGGAAAAATATAATGTATTAAGTGATTGTCAGCATGGTTTCAGAAAGGGTAGATCCATCGAAACTGCTTCTGCCAAACTATTTGAATTTATTTACAAAGAATTGGACGTTGGAAAGAATGTTGTAACAATCCTTTTTGACCTATCTAAAGCTTTCGACTCTGTAGATAAGGATATTTTGGCTGATAAATTAGAAGCGATTGGCATTAGAGGTAATCTGCTGAAGTGTCTGACTTCTTATATGCAAAACAGAAGTCTCAGTGTTAGGTACGGTAATTCGCAGTCCAACATATTTGATGTTATTTTGGGGGTCCCACAAGGCTCAGTGCTAGGTCCATTACTGTTTTTAATATACATCAATGATCTCCCAAAATGCACCAAAAATGGAGTTACCATCATGTACGCGGATGACACTACCATTACTGTAACAGCTACTACACCTGAAGAACTCAATATCAAAGTAAAACATGTTTTAGACGAAATGAATATATGGTGTGATCGGAACAGGTTAATATTAAACAAAAATAAGACAGTTTTTATAAATTTTAACCTAAGACGTCCAATTGGCATACCGGGCATACAAATGTGTGATTCCTCGAAGTTTTTAGGCACTGTAGTGGATAGTTCTTTGTCTTGGGAACCTCATATCAATTATGTTTGCAGTAAGTTAAATCAAGCCTACTTTGCCTTATTACAACTTAAACATACATTAAATGAAGTAGGACTTATCAATGTTTACTATGCTTTAGCCTACTCGCATTTGTCTTTAAATATATGTATTTGGGGTCGGTCATCCAATTTAAAGAGGGTATTTATTTCACAGAAAAGAATATTGCGTTTATTATTTAACTTAGATAGCAGGGAAAGCTGTAAGAATACTTTTATTAATAAAAGGATCCTTACGGCACCATGTATTTACATATACAAATGTTTAATTTATGTCAAATGTAATATGGAAAATTTTGAAAGTCTTTCTGAACTTCATGTATATAATACGAGGCATAAAAATAATTTATCGATACCTGTGCACAGAACATCTAAATTTAAAGAATCTCTTCAATATAACTGTATATTATTTTACAATAAACTCTCCGTAAATATCCAAAACATGAGCTTCTCAAAGTATAAAATCACCATAAAAAATATGCTCCTCCAAAATGGATACTACTCTATTTTGGAATTTCTTAATCATAATTTTTAATTCTTTTTGCCGTCATTTAACATGCATTGCTTTTTGTTAAACTGTTATTTTAATTGACTGTTAATTATTTTTAATGATTAACTTTTAAATGGTTTTTCTTGTACTTCTTTACCTATTTGTTATTTATTTGTTTATTGTTTATTTGTATTTATCTATTGTTAACCTATATTTATTCATATTTTTATATATATCTCTCACACTGACTTACCATATATACACAATGTATCTATCTACAAATGGTGAATAAAATTTTATTTATTTTATTTATTATTATTAAAGGTGGGATTATTACCCTTATTGACAATGTCTATATTATTCGCAGACAGATAATCAAAAAGGTACTCACCTCGTTTGTTGATGTCTGTGCTTCCCCAGATGGTATGGTGTGCAGCATTTGCGTGACAGCCTACTTAGTGTTTGTTCCTTCTTTTGCAGTAGCTGATTAGGTTTGATACTTCATCAGGAGGTAGATTGTCCGCATCTCCAAGGAAGTAAGCCGAGGCAAAGATTACCTCTTGCTTGCCCCTTTCTGTCGGTACCTCTACGACTACTGCCACTAAGTCCTTTGATGTGAACTCTGGAAGAGAAACAAAGTTTATTTTGTTACTAAGCAGTATTGCTGTTCTTGGGTTGTCATGTTCTTTTGAATAGATCAACTTACATGTATTGGTTGGAAGTCCTTTTACCTGGCTCCCATATGTCCAAGGCTCTTGGATAAGCGCTATGTCCAATTTTTGCCAGACAAACCTTCTGCTAAGCGCGTCAGAGGCAGCTTTTGCATGATGAAGGTTTATCTGGATGCATCCTATGTTTGGAGTCATTTTGATTTTTTGCTTCCCTTTTTGGAGCCCTTGTCCCCTTTGGTGTTGGGTGGCTTTCGCAAGAAATCTTCCCGCTGGTAAGTCTTCTTAGGCTGCTTTGAGCCTTTGTAAAAAGATTTACCACTTTTTCCCGTGTCTTTTGAGGTGGACGGTTTGTTTTGCAGGGGAGCCTTAACTTTGGAATCTTTGGTTGAGCTTCCTGAAGGCTTTGGGTCCTCTGCTACGTCCTCCTTTTTCTTTTCAGCTTTGGCTTCCTTAGATGAACTCCCCCTTGGTTTTAGTTGAATCTGACCAAACTTGTAGTTCACCCTGTAAGCCTGCTTTTTCAAGCTTTCTATGGACTTATGGTCCACTGAGAGCGTGAGTTGTGTAACGGTATTTTCCTGTGTTCTTCTAAGAACCCTCCAGTCCGTTACATTCAGACCCTCATTTTGAGCGCTAAGGAAACCCAAAATTCGTTCATTGGAGTCGTCTGAACTGTTGGGAAAATAAGCAACAATAATTTGTGCGCGAGGAATTTGGGCTTCCTCTACCGCTTTCAGTGCTGCTCCTTCCCAAGGTTTGAGTTGCTCCGTTATGCCTTTTAGCCAGTTTGCAGTGGCTTTATCGGCACAAGTTAGAACTAACCAACCTGGTTTGAAAGTGGAACCAAGGAATTTTGGTTTGATGGTACTTTCCATTTGTTCCACTATTTTATTTAGGATCTCTTCCTGAGCGGCTTTAAGTTGCTCCGTTGTCAGAGAGGTATTCGCAAAAGTTGTGGCCAAGATACCCACCTTAACACTCTCAGCGACCTGCTTGAATGTTTGGGGTGGAGGGGGCACTGGATTCCCGTGTGTATCTTTAGCTCTTTTCGTTGTTTCCTTATTTGGAGGTGTATCTTCCGATCGGTTCCTCTTAGGACCCTTTTCGGTTGATTCCCTCTTAATAGGATTTTGTGCTAGTTTGCGGGCCTCTTCTGGTGTGTGCCCGTGCTCTAGCAGCCATTTGAAGCGCTTTCTTGCAGCTCCTCCAAGTTTCATTCTCCGGTCTTTTAACCCCAGGTCCTCAATTGATTTCCTAAGGTCCGACTGGTTGGATTGAGTTTCCTCTTGATCATCGCTAGATAACAGGAGTTCGTTTTCGGTATCAGCCGTTATGGCAGGACATTCTCTCAGTTCCAAATCCATTGGTGTTTCTGATGTACCGATATTTAAAGGGAGATCACTAATGATCTCTTCCGATTTTTGTGCGATTAGAGGTGCACTTTCCTCTTTGGTTTTTACTGCCTTTTCCATGAAGGTCCCACGAGTAGCTAGGGTTGTGAAAGTACCTGTAGCAGAGCCCCGCATACCACAGGCTATAAACCGGAGGACGCCAGGTATCCGGAGTTCGCAAACTATCGACTGAGCTCCCCCTCAGCCATGCAGCCTTTGGCGCTTGCTGTTCCACCTTGGCTTGGGTTGTATCCGTCTTTGTCTGACACCTCATCAGAGACCAGTTCGGCATGGGAAACCCTACCGATAGCAAGCTACCGCCGACATAGCTCTCTGACTGCTTGGTGCACTCAAGCTCCTCCATCCGCCCAAAAGGGCTACGTCAAAATGCGGATACGTCGGAGGTATGCGTATATACAGATAAGTCCAGTGCCGGGACTCTGTAACTAGTGGCAATCTATCTGTCTTTGTTTAGCTTGCTGAAAAATGCACTTACCATCTCTTTTATCGTATCGTAGCGAGCGTACAGAGTACGGCCCCAGGATGCTTCGAACACGACAGGGATTGGGACGAATATACGAGTGGCCGACAACTCGCCTCAGTTCGAAATTTGTACATTAGGAGAAGGGCGGCTGTGGCCACGGTCAGTTATCACTCACTGCTCAGCAGTCGGCTCGGCAGACTATTGTTATCGAAATCATATATACTTATATACAGATCAAAGCCTTTTCTATAGCGTCCTTTATGTAATTCAAAATCCTTTACAATAACCAGCACTCCGAATTTGTCGTTACAGCATTCTCCGCATATAGGCCCAAATTGTTCAAAGCTCAAGTCGAGGGTCACGTGATCATCAAACACATGATGTAAATTCATTTTATTCTGTTTAAATAATATTAAGACATTGTAATTATATCTAAGTATATCACTTTATTTATAAACGTTTCAGTCTCGTACATCATGAGCTCTAATCTAAATGATAATGAGGAAACACGGTAGAGGTGTAGTTAACACTCTTATCAACAAGTCACCTGTTGAACCGCATTTACCCTGTTATCAGTATTGTGAACAAGATACAAAGTTACGTAAACGCTTAGGTATGGGTGTAGGTGGTTGTAATAATAAAAAGAAAATTTCATTCCGTAAAGCTATCCTATCATATTTAACTAATTTACTAAAAGAGCATGCAAGTCATGATATAAAAAAGGGATATATCAATAAGCTTAAAGGCTGCACGAATAGCCCTCAAGCAAGTAGGTGGAAGGAAGAAAATCAATGTCCCTCACATTATACCGCTGCCTAAGACCGGAGGAATCTTACCTCTGATACCGATCTTTGCAGGCCTGTCTGCTATTGGTTCGTTTTCAGGGGGTTTGGCTGCTATTAGAACAACTATTCTAGATGCTAGGAATGCTAGGAAAACATTTGAAGAAGCTCAAAGATATAATAGATCCTTGGAGGATGTAGCTTTAGGAAAAAAAGGTTCTGGACTATACATGAAACCCTATAAAAAAGGATACGGATTATATTTGAAAAAGCAGCAGATAAACTGACCACCCTGTATTCTGTAGCAAATTTTGCTATGAAGTTTAAGAAAAAATTTAAAGCTTTATATTTAGATGTGTTCTAGTTTTCACCTAAATAAATATATCGGGTGGTCCAAAAAAAAACCGGAATTTTCATTTTACCTTATAACTTTTTTATTCTTTCAGCGATTTTCAACTTTTTGGATTTGTTCGACAGCTAAAGCTTTCAGATAAACGATTCTCTGTCAGAAGCTGATATTATGATCATAAATGTCAAGGCTGACGTATTTAAACTTGAGCAATTTTTAATAACTGCTGGAATTTTGTTGAAATGCCGAATTTACAAACGGTTTGTTTCATCATCATGACTGGTCTTGTGACAAAATTTTGATGGGTAGTTTTAAAAAATCTGTCAAAGAACTACGGAGCTGTACCAAAAAATGTAGAGGCGTGTTATCAACGTCTCGGCAGCAATGGTAAAAACAGAAATTTTTATTTTCCTTTATAACTTTTTTGATTCCTTACGGATTTTAATTTTTTTTGGATCATTTAAAACTACCACTACAATATTGAATGTCAGAAATTGATATGAATCATAAATCCAATTGGCGGAAGTGGTCAAATTTACCTAATATTTAAAAGCCGCTGGGATTTTTTTAAAATGGCGAATTAAATGGCTTTTTTTTAATCTGGAAGCCTTGTCTTCAAAAAACATTTTCACGCATAGATCACGAAAATTGATTAAGAACTTACAAAGATGTAGTTAATAACGTAATCATGCGCCCCACAACAACAGTATTAAATTAATTCTTAACAGAGTTACCTATACACTTATCTTCATGGTTACAAAACAAATGAACAGTGATACTTAACTGTCACTTCGGCTGTTTTTAAAAAGTGTTATGTGGTAACTAGTTTTGTTGAAATGGTGTTGTCAAATGAAGAATTTATTGATTCGCGGCTAAAAAGTTTCGGGAATAATACAACAATTTCCAGGTAATAACTTTAACAAAGTAATATTTACGACTTTGCACGTAAGTTTTAAGAAACTGGAACGATTAAAAGACGTCGAGGAAGTGGTAGGCCGAGATCAGTAAGAGTAGAAGTAAGTATTTATTGTAACATTGTGCAATTAGTGTCAACGTAAAGAAAATATAGAGTAACTTAGGTAATTCTAATATTTTTGAATATTTTTTAGTAGAACATTGAACAGGTCGCCAATTTGGCAATTAGCCCTGTAAGGACACAGCATTTCAGTTTTAGTGTGAGTCAAATTGTTCAACTAACTGGAACGTCAAGAGGATAATTAAAAAAGACCTAAATATGAAATTTCCTAAACGGATATATACATTTAGACTGACACCAGCACTATGCGTGAAAATGTTTTTAGAAGATAATTCTTCCAGATAAAAAGAAAAGCCTTTAATTCGCCATTTAAAAAAAATCCCAGCGGCTTTTAAATATTAGGTAAATTTGACCACTTCCTCCATATTGGATTTATGAATCATCTCAATTTCTGACATTTAATATTGTAGTAGAAGGCTTTGGGTTTTAAATGATCCAAAAAAATTAAAATCGGTAAGGAATCAAAAAAGTTATAAAGGAAGATAAAAATTTCTGTTTTTACCATTGCTGCCGAGACGTTGATAACACGCCTCTCCATTTTTTGGGACAGCTCCGTAGTTCTTTGACCGATTTTTTAAAACTACCCATCAAAATATTGCCACAAGACCAGTCATCATGATGAAACAAACCGTTTGTAAATTCGGCATTTCAACAAAATTCCAGCAGTTATTAAAAATTGCTCAAGTTTAAATACGTCTGCCTTGATATTTATGATCATAATATTAGCTTCTCACAGAGAATCGTTTAGCTGAAAGCTTTAGCTGTCGAACGAATCAAAAAGTTGAAAATCGCTGAAAAAATCTAAAAGTTATAAAGTAAAATGAAAATTCCGGTTTTTTTTGGACCACCCGATATATTTATATGTTATTAAAGATTTTTTATTTCCTACTTCTGCATCTATATAAGCAATCTTGTAATCGTCAAACATAGATGGTACATGCATGTTAAAAGTTAATATATATCAATGTATTGTATTATTGATTGTTTTATTTCTATAGTCAGATTGGCTTAGTTGAGAGAGTGTTAGACTTAAATTATGTAATAATTCCTATTCAATAATAATAATAATAATAATAATAATAATAATAATAATAATAATAATAAGGGGTGCAAAATTCGGACCGGCAACCTCCTCGCGGTGCACCCCGGACAGGGAGGGGCAACCCTCTCTGACAAATGTCGGCCGTGGGTCCTCAGGGCTAACCATCCTGGGGACTCATTTCCTCTGGTTTTCGACCGTAACAGAGGACAGGCCCCTCACAATCGACCCCAGTCGGATGGGGGTCAGAGACAGGTGGGAGGGGCCTTACCGGACGGTCTCAATGATGACGACTTTGCTATTGGACATGGACGCTTTAGGTGGACGGAGGGATTAAGAGATGATCTGCTTAACTGCTACGAGAGCAGCGAACCTGCGCGCAGGGGATACATGGCGCGATTACACCGGTTGTGGTGCGATATGCACCCGGAGTATCGCGCCTTCTCTCAACAACATCTGAGAGATCAAGTATCCTTCCTGCGCAGAACAGGTTACGTAAGGGCACCTCGTCAGCGTGAGGAAGTGCCTGCCGCACTTCCACCGCGGCAAATACCAGCTGACGAGGAACATCCTCCTGAGTACACCGATATCGCTTTAAGGACGAGGGTTAACCTTAACACCAGGGTTAACCCAAAGCCACAAGACCTGGCACGAATGGATTCGTTGATTAGTGAGGAGCTTCCAGAAGATGCCAACATCTGGCAGATCAACAGCGCGGTGTACGCTGCCGCCAAGCAACTCGTCCCACAACAGCGCCTGGCAAGCGCAGTTGATAGGGTCGAGAAAGCTAAGCGGCGCGTACAGAAGATCGAAGCTAAAATTCGATCAGCAAGGCAACACGCTTCTCGAATCCAGAGTGTGGTGGATTATATAGTCGCAGGTAGACCATTTACACTGAAGGTCCGGCGAGTGGCAGCCGGACTGAGACGCCAACACCACACTCTAAATCGCACAGTGCTGCAGACCATCAAGCAGCACTGTCTAGATAGGATTCGAGCGCTAATGGCTATTAAGAAAACTTTGGTCAGGCGAATGCGGAGTTTGGAACAAAACAAATTGTTTCAAACAAACCCGTCTCGCCTGTTCCAAGAGCCACAGCGTGTTGTCGAAAATCCGCCAACTGTTGATAATGTCGAAGCCTTCTGGAAAGGAATCTACGAAGTCGCGAGTCCATTCGATAATGACACTCCAGCTATAGCACACTTCGAGGCTCTCTGTCGTAGAGTCTTAGAAGAGCCAGAAGAAGTGTGCCCGGCAATCAGTACGGAAGAGGTTCAACAAGCTCTTGTTGGAACCAAGAACTTCGCTGCCCCGGGTCCAGATGGTATAAACAACTGGTGGTGGAAGAAGTTTCCTTCCACCCACCGCCATCTGGCCCGAGTTTTCAACTCATGGTTGAACGAGGGGCAGCAAATTCCGGACTGGTTTGTCGAGGGGCGAACTGTGCTAATCCCCAAAAAGGGGGATCTGTCTGACCCAAAAAATTATAGACCGATTACCTGCCTCAACTCCTGCTACAAGTTATTTACTCGTATCTTGTATACCAGGATGTTGAGGTCTGTTGATCCGGTCTACCAACAGATAAACGAACAGCGTGGTGCCAAGAAGGGCCTGGCAGGTTGCAAGGAAAACCTGCTGATAGACCGCTGTATTACACAGGATTCTGTGCAGTACAAGCGGAATCTGTCAATGGCCTGGATTGATTATCGCAAGGCATTTGATACAACATCCCACGAGCTTTTGTTACACTTGCTCGGATGTCTTGCGGTACCAGCACCACTAGTGAGATGCATCGAACAACTGTTGCCGCTTTGGAGAACTCGCTTCACCATAACATCCGGTGCCGAGCGAGTTTCGACAGAGTTGGTGACATTTAAGAGAGGAGTGTTTCAGGGTGACTCTTTGAGTCCGCTCCTCTTCTGCATCTCACTGCTGCCGCTATCTGTTGGACTCCGCCAAACCCGCGGGTATCAGTGTGGGCCACCCAGCAACCGGAGGCATAAGGTCACCCATCTATTTTATATGGATGACCTTAAACTGTATACCTCCGGAGAGCGAGAACTTCAAAATGCTCTCAGGGTGGTCGAGGAATACACGCGGGCAATTGGAATGGAGTTTGGGTTGGACAAATGCGCAGTCGTCCACCTCAAGAGAGGACGATGCGGGGAATTCCACGAAGATGCGCAGCTAGCAGACGGAAGCATCCTACGACATTTGGATGCCGGAGAGACCTACACATACCTGGGTGTGGAACAACGCCACATCCAGGATGTGAACCAAATAAAGGATTCTCTCCGTGGCAAGTACAGACACCGACTCCGAAAGATCTGGTCATCAGAACTTTCGGGGAAGAACAAGGTGTCTGCCACTAATATGCTTGCCGTTCCGATTCTGCTCTACTCCTTTGGCGTAGTCAAATGGGGAGTAGATGAGCTGCGTCAATTGGACAGGAATACCCGCAAGATGATGAATATTCATAGGAGTATTCATCCTAGATCGTCCGTTCCTCGTGTGTACCTCCCACGTCAACGGGGGGGCCGAGGACTCTTGAGTCTGGAGTGCATGCATGGCAGAGTGGCACTGAGTATGGCATGTAATGTCATCAGGAGCTCGGACCCACTCCTACAGTTAGTGAGAGATCATGAAACTGTGGGAGTTGGCGCTTTATTGTTTAGGGCAGCACAGAGGGCCGCAGATGAACTCGGTCTCGTGTTCGACCACAGGCGAGAAGGCCGGCGAGGTGACTCAGTCACTGAGCTTCCGCCTAATCGTCTGACAGCCCACATCAAAGCTGCCGAACAGAGAAATCTGTTCAGGCAGCACGTCGATAAACCCCTGCACGGTGTTTTCTATAACAACATAGAAGCACTGGGTTTATCGACAGAGCTGACCTTCGCATTTTTAAGGTCAGCGGGGCTGAAGTCGGAGACCGAGGGATACATTGTGGCCTGCCAAGATGGTGTTATTAACACATTGGTCTATCGCAGTCGCGTGATGGGTGTAGAGGTGCCTGATATCAACTGCAGGACCTGCCGTCAGGCGCCGGAGTCGCTCATGCATTTATTATCTGCATGCCCGATTTATGCGACTTCGGTCTACATCCAACGACATAACGCGGCTTTACGAGTGCTATACTACCATCTACGGCACTCGTACCAGATAGACCAAACACCAGTGCTGCCTTACGTCCCCGGAGATATCGAGTCCGTTGTCGAGAACGAGAAATGCCGGATTTACTGGAACTACTCGTTCCCGACCGTCAGGCGAATTCACGCCAATAAGCCTGACATAGTCCTCCTCGACCATCAGACCAAGGTGATGTATGTCATCGAGTTCTCAGCACCTGCTGAGACAAACATCGCCTTGAAGGAGGAGGAGAAACGGACTAAATACAGAGATCTCCGGTACGAGCTCCAAGTGCTATACCCAGGCTACTCTGTCAAAATGGTCGTCCTGATAATCGGTGTACTCGGAGGTATGAAGCCCACGCTGCTCTCCGCATTGAAGACCATGCCTGTCTGCCAAACATCGGCAGAATGGTTGGCTGGTCAAATGCAGAAAGCGGTCATCCTGGGATCCCTTCGTCTACTTAGAGCACACGAGTCTGGAATCTACAGTGACTAACCCTGCGGGATGTGGGGAGTTGCTGTAGATTATTCGCTGGCGCTCTCTCTGTGTGGTGTCGGAGGCCACAGGGAGACTGTCCAGCACTTTCGTTCCGAAACGGAAAAAAAAAAAAAAAAAAAATAATCGTCTTTATTATGAAACTAGGCAAAAAACAATACATTTGTTTCTTAACCTAAGAATATAACAATATATGGTAGGCGAAGTTTAGCCTAAGGCTACTCTTACACTTAACCTACATACTTAACAAAAGAGAAAATTAAAAATTAAACAAATTTTAAATTTTAAGTTCATATAAAATGATACTAACAATAGTAGTAAAAAAGTTAACAAATAACTATAAAAAATAGAAAATAGAAATAGTATAATAAGAAATAACAAAGGAAAACAAAAAAAACGTTTGAAACTTCAAGAGATTAAAAGTAGAGCTTTTACAGCAGTTTTAAATTTTTCGGTACTTAAAGTTTTATAATCCTTATGTAGAGAATTATACAGAGTTATTGCATTAAATGTAAATGATCTCCGAAACATGGCAGTGGAATGTTGCGGCATGATTAGCGTTGTCTTGTGTCTAATATGATGAGTATGAACATGGTCTCGAGCAACAAGTTTTTCTTTGAGGTATATAGTTGAAGTGATGAGGAGATGATGTACGAGAATCATAAATCTCATATCTACAAGTTTGTCTATTTTGAGCCAACACAAATTTTTAATATTTTCAGAGATTCTGTCAAATTTCCTTAGACCAAAAATAAATCTACAGCAAGCAATCTGTACTTTTTGAATTCTAATTTTTGTTGTTTTATCTAAGCATGGATAATAAACTATGTCACAATAACTAAGGATTGGTAATACAAGAGTTTCACATAGTGTTTTCTTTATAGACAAGTTGAGAATATGCTTGTGCATGTACAACAGTTTTAATCTAATATAAGTATTTTGAATTAATTTTTTGCAGTGAAATCTTAATTTTTCATCAAAATTTAATCCCAAACATTTCAGATTATCCGTGAACTTAACATCTTTACCGTCAATTTTAATGTTTAGTAGCATTTTAATATTATATCTTTGACGTTCAGGACAAAAAAGAATGACACTACATTTATCCGGATTCAATTTCAGGTTATGTTCTTTAGAAAAATGAGATATTGATTCTAGATCCTTATTGATTTTATCTGTGGCCTCAATTACGTTAACAGGTACAAAGTGATGTAAAATTTGCGTGTCATCTGCATAAGCTTGAATGTTGGAATACTGAATACTTTTGAATATATCTGCAGTGTAAATAATAAACAAGAGAGGCCCCAAAATAGATCCTTGTGGGACACCAGACAGTACATCTTTTTTATCAGAGAAATAATTTTGTATTTTAACTCTTTGCGAGCGTTGAGACAAGTAACATTTGAACAAAGACACGGAAATTTCATCAAATCCATAAAAATGTAATTTTGCACACATAAGTTCGTGATCGATTGTATCGAAAGCCTTAGAAAAATCTAAGGCAATCAATACTGTGGCATTATGTTTATCAAGTGCCCTAAAAATATTATCACAGACGTTAAGTAGAGACGTAGTGGTACTATGCGCAGAACGAAATCCTGATTGATTAGTAGGCAATAGGGAATTTTTACTGAAATATAGGTATATTTGGCTATAGATAATGTTTTCCAAAATTTTGGAAAGCAGCGGTAATAAGCTAATTGGACGCAAGTCCTTTATAGAAGTTGGTAATACCACCTTCGCTACAGGATAAATATGAGCTTCTTTCCTTGCTTGAGGAAAGTAACCAGCTTCCAAGCAGCTATTAATGACATGTGTTATATACGGAACTATAACAGGCATACAAAGCTTTATCATCAGCAGGGAAATATTATCACAACCACAAGCATTTGATTTGATGGATGTTATCGCCTTTAATGTATCATCATTACCAATTAAAGAAAAATGGAATCTCAAAGCATTATTAAAATTACCGTTATTGTATAAATTAATAATATTATCACAGTCGGGAGTCTTGCTATGCACAGTTAAAAAATAGTCATTTATTTTCGAAGGATCCTTAATATTCTCTGGTATCTCTGGACTTATATTTGTCTGAATATTCATATCTTTGAGTTTTTTCCAAAAGAGTTTTTTATTTCTGTTATTGTACAAATGATTAATATATGCCGCTTTTTCTCGTCTAATTGAACTTAAGGTGAAGTTTCGAATTTGTTTATAGCTATTCCAGTTTTCTTCAGATGGATTCGTCTTATATTTTTTAAAAGCTTTATCACGTTCTCTCATCATAATTTTTATAGTGTCAGTTAGCTACGGTGAATTAGGTTTACTGACTCGAACAGTCTTTAAAGGGGCATGTTTATCGAAAAGATTTATAATTTTTTGGGATAACATGGTAACTTTTTCATCAATATCATTGATATAAATTATATCATTCCAAGAGGTATTATGCAAGTCTGCTAAAAATGCTGTATTATCAAACTCTTGAAAATTTCTATATGTAACAAATTTTTGCTTAAATTTAACAACTGGTATTTTAAGTTTGCAAAAGACCAATTTGTGGTCAGATATTAAGTCGGCGTTTTCAACTCCTGATTGAACGACAATTTCCGAGCAGTTAACAAATATTGGATCAATGAGTATTGATGATCGTATTGTAACACGAGTGGGATCGTTTATCAATTGAGTAAAACCATAAGTGTCAAAGCAATTTGTAATTTGTATTTAACTGAAAGAGATTAACATTTACATCACCTACTATAACTACATTGTTATAATTCGGAATTATATGAGATAAAACATGATCTATTTTTTCAATACATTGGCCTGCATTATAATTAGGTGGGCGGTATAATACACCTAGAGCTAAAGTAAACCTTCCTATTTTTATTTCAATCCACAGATGCTCAATTTCAACATATTCAACATCTAAGGAAATTATTTTACAGTTGAGGTATGATTTTGCATAAAATGCAACACCACCTCCTCTACCATCTCTATCCTTTCTTATTAATTTGTAATTAGGTATATGTACAACATTAGATGGGATTACATCCGACAACCATGTTTCGGTAACAGCAAAAATATCATAATCATATATGTTTATCAAACTTTTTAATTCATCAAACCCTGTAAACAATGATCTGGTATTTAAATGCGCTATTGTAAAATATTTTGAAGTTGTATTAACCATTGTAGTCAATAGTATTTATTAAAGCCTCTACTTTTTGCTTATATATGTGACATAATGTACTTTTTGCAGAATGATTGGTTGACAAATTAGCCTTATTTCGTAAATTATGAGAAATACAGTTTATACATTATATAATAACCTCCTTATTTCTATAGGGCTAGAGCGTTTAAATTCCGGACGTTTGTATAAAATAATATCATATAAAACCTAATGCTTTCTCAACTGAAAATATCTGATCTGAGTTAAAACTTTTTAAATTTTTATTTGAGCCACCTTGTACATTTATGAAAGCGAGTCTTGGAATCTGCCGACTCAGTATTTGTCGAGCGCGCGATATCGTACATGTTCATGTTGCATCTCTGCTTTGGCCTTGCTGATCGCACCAGGCTCACGTTAGTTAAAAATAACTCTGACCTACTGAATCGAGATGTACATAATTAACGTAATATTTGTTATTCTCTATGCAAAGAAACGCTATATTTAAAAATGCTTAGATCAGTTTATTAGTTGGTATTTTAATATGATAATTAAAATAGTATGTTATCTTCTACATGCTACAGAGTCCTCTCGGTCTAGTATTTGAAACAATATCTTAACCCGTAGGAAAAAATGTATGAAGACCATGAAACATATCTATCTCTGTCTTACCTATAGGGAGTATAATTAAATAATAACTGTTCAAATAGGTTCAATCTATGAAGCCTACACGTGAACACCTGCAAATGTTTATATAATAAAATTCCAAGAAGACGATTCTGTTTACCTTATCGGCACGTATTAAATTTATACCATAGGCGTACCTCCATAAAATTAATATTATTATACCCCCTTTTCGAGCATTTTAACCTACGCATATGCTCTGTATTTACGTTAGCCTCAAGCTTATCGCTATGACGTCATCGTCTGCAGCGCCATCACGGTAAATGCGGCGACTAATTTTAGAACTAAAAGCTTCTGGTCATTGCTGTCTGATGAAGGTCTCTCCTGAAGACTTCTTCGTAGCTTAAGACCACCCTGCAGAGCCCTCGGCCTTTTAAAATTTAAAAGGCCGATGGACATGTCCATCCGGAGCGAATGGCCTTGAAACTGAGCCCGTACCGGCTTAGCATATCTACTCAAGGCTTAAAGTCTTTTTAACAAATGTGACAGCATACAGCATTTTCGTATTCGATTTTCTCTAGATACGAAAGGGGGAGCATTTCTTTAACATGTTTTAAGTGTGTGTTATATAAATCCAGAGCTGTCATCCAATTTTTTAGAGAATACTTCAGCAGCGTTTGAGCCTCTATATGTCATAATTTTCGAGTGTTTATCGTCAAAATTACATTTCACATAAAAAGCGAAAGAATATGGTACATGTTCGCATACTTTAACTGTGAATGATTTTTCATCACAAGGCTCATTATGATCGATGGGTTTCAACAAACTTTCAAAATCTGCATATATGACGAATGGGACTGGCAATTGTTTCTCAAAATTTATAAATTGAAGAATATTTTCAGGAACCGATTCACCATATTTATTTATCTTCAAATCGGTAGTTGGTATTTTCGTACATATATGGTTACAATCATTTTTCTCATGCGCTTTTAACTGCTCTACATTTCTAAACGATTGTAGGCATCCATCACAAATATGTAATCGTCCATCGTGTTTTGATTTTTGGCTTGACACTAATTTTGATGTCTTTTATGAGACAATAATGACTTCTACCTGTATTATCTGATACAAGTAGCAAATTACCATGAGTAGCTTGACGACATGAAGTAAAATGTAATGGTTCTACCACTTCAGTAATCATTTTTCCATCCTTGAATTTTTATTTATATACAGGATGAATCTTAGAGTGGCGGCCATATTTTTAATAGTACTAGTCGTCATGAACATGAATCCGAATTTTTTTTTTTTGTAGGTTGTAAAATGGCCGAATTCGCGATTCAAGTTTCCTGTAATTTCGGCGCCGCTGGGCAAGCACTTACTGCATTACGTGTGACCGGTCGACAGTGTTGCCAAGTGTAGATGATATAAAACTCTCGCTAGCTCATTCCACTGGCGGGGTACCCAAATTCAAATAAAAAGGGTTTAAACAATATTCATTTTTCATGGCGCGAAAAAAAAAAAAATTGTAGATTTGTGTTCCCATAGTGAACGGTGTCGCCTCCTATAAATATGGCCCCCACTCTAAGATTCACCCTGTATATTATTATATATTTTTTCAAATTTAGGGACGTCCTTTAGTTTCATAGGAAACTCTAATCCATTAAAATTTAGTAAAGTATTATAATGTGGGTATGCACTTGTTTTCAATGGATCACCTTCTGCAGGGGAGATTGCTGCGTTAATTGACCAAGCAAAACAGGCATTGTCTGTGTTTTGTATGTTTAAAACCGCTTTCTTTACTTCTATGGCTTTGGGTAACTTAATATATGATGAAGCAGACATTGGGGTATATTTATTTATGTTCACATCAAGAAACATTATATGTTTTAATGTCCAACCAGCGTCCCTTTCTTGAAATTCGGATGCTTGCAGCTTCATCTCTTCCCCGAAATCCTCAAAAGTATCTTGTACGTTTGTTGAAATAGTGATTATTTTATTTTTTGTGTTAAATGACTTTATGTCAGACATCTCCTGTTCAGGTATGACATAAAGCCCAAACACTTCGAAATTAATTTTAAGGGTGTTGAATTTCTGCAGGTATTCATTAATTATTCCAAGTACCTTTTGCTTCACTTCCAGAAAATCAGAGTAATCGATATGGGTCTTAGGGCTAGTAAAGCGGTAACTAGCTATCCTGTTCTTAAATGCGTGATGAAGTTTCTCCACACCATTCCCCACATTTTGAACAACTGGCCGATGAATTTTTGTATTACCAGAAGAAATTGGATTATTTAAAGTGGGACGAATATGTCGAAATGAGTTGCATGATGTTGAATGTTCACAAATATTTCTGTCAGTCAGTCTTCTGTTTTTTGTTTTGGTCATGTACAATGTCGCTCTTTCGTTTATTGTTATGAAGAACGGAACAATATTGACGAATATGTCGAACTAAACTGCTTTCACATGAAAAATCGTTTCCACAATGTTCACAAATGTTTCTATTAACACCACTTGTAGAAGGCATACTATCAGCCTTCCGTTTTTTGTTGTCATGAAGAACAGAACAATATTGACGAATATGTCGAACTAAATTACTTTGGCATGAGAAACCGTTTCCACAATGTTCACATTGTTGTATAAAGTTTAAACATAGACTAATGAATGTATCTTATCGCTGTGTAATATATCGCACATTCATCGCGATGGGGGATCACGTGATGTGTTGAACATGTGTTATATGATCCGTGGGAATAAACGTTTGCCTTGATTCTCACGTGTTCACCGGATGTCGTCTAGACATGAATACATTGACCCCACACGTGTGCATTAATTTGACACCACCTGATAAATTACAGAATGTTAATTTTATGCTGATTCATTGCAAAGGTCATTCATCTTCGTGCATAAACCGGATGTCGTCTAGACATGTATACAAACTTGTCCCGACAAGTTGTAACCCGATATGTGACACGTGTATGTAATGTGTTATTGACCTATGTAACCTGAGCACATTAATTTGACACCGCCGGATGTGTAACCCTATATGTGCATAATTTTACACCACCGGTTATTGACTTATCTGTCTAACCCTATATCTGCATTAATTTTTTTTGAGGGGGTAGTTTTTGAGGTGGTGGTTTTTGATGGGGTAGTTTTTGAGAGGGTGGCTTTTGAGGGGGTGTTTTTTTGAGGGGTAGTTTTTGAGGGGGTAGTTTTTGAGGGGTGGTTTTTGAGGGGATAGTTTTTGAGGGGTTGGTTTTTGAGGGGTGGGGGTATGGCCTATGTAACCCTATACCACCGGATATTGACCTATGTAACCTGAGCACATTAATTTGACCCCGCCGGATGTGCAACCCTATATGTGCATTAATTTGACACCGCCGGAAACACGATATGTGACACCTGTTCATTAATACCGGATGTGTAACCCTATATGTAACACGTGTATGTAACCCTATCGGGTATGACCTTGATCACTGATCATGAACATGAACTGAATCACTCAGCTCTATCATTTCCCTTCTACTTTAAACGCAGTACGATAAGGGCTTTTTGTGCCCTGTGGGGGAGTCACTGCTTTATTCTAGATCATTTGTAGCCTGTTCGAATGCTTCATAAACGATATTGTTTGTTGGTGTTAATGCTTCTTGGGATACAATTTCCACATTATCTGGTATGTGTATAATGGGTAGGTTAAGTTCTGGTGATTGAACACTGTGATGACATGAAGATGTTTCTTGATTGACGTTCTGTGAAAGCGTTTGCGATGAGTATAAGCATGAGGATGAAGGTCGAGTGACTAAAATTTGGGAAGGAGAATGAGAGTAAAAAGTAGGTTGAATGTCAATTCTACGGCTTTTAGATGACGCCTGGCGATTGACCAACTTTTGTTGCAAAGGTTCAGGGGATGGTGATTGTGAATAAAAACTTGCGATGATGAAGGACGACTGAAAGATGTGGAAGTGGGCTGAATGGTTCGGTCAAGGCGACGACGTTTGCTCATCATCAATCCATGTATTTCATACATGTCTTCTTGTTCTGTTTTACTGAATTCTCTAAGCTGTGTTGCCAAAAGTTTACAAAACAAATCGCACGCATCTTCATCTTTCTTCTTGTGTTCATTTTGATTTTTAGTAGTTTGTAACACGCTGTTTAATGTTGTGAATGCAGTAGCCATGTGTTTACTCGCTTCCTGTAATTCCGGCGGGTTTTTTGCACGACGTTTTTGCACTTGTCTAGAGTTATTTGGAAGATTCCTATTCTGTGAAGAAGTAGAGGAAGTACTGTCCTAAGCTTCGCAACGGTTGTTGTAAGTTTGCATGCTGGAAATGCTGCTCTCTTCGTCACGACTAATTTCATCATCTACAGCTTCCTGCTGTGATTGTGATTGAACCTGTAACAAAAAAATGAAGTGCAGAAAATTATAGCTATAATCTTTTTTTTTTTTTCAGATTCCGACTACTGCAGACGATTGGCTTTCAAAGGCAGAAGGTTTAAATTAATTTTTTTCCAAAGTTGGCCATGAAATCAAAAGAGTAATGAATTTGACATGTTTAATTTTTAATTTGCATCAAAATTTCGTTTTGGCAGCAAGATATTAGAAAAATAAAATAAATATTAGGAGAAATTTTTATTTAATTATTATATTTTGTGAATAATTCGGTACGTTAATGGCATTAAATCAAAGAGAAGAAACAAGCAATTGCAAAATTTTAAAAAAAAAAAGTCAGATAGGTGTATTTAAAAAAAAATAGTTTTGGGTATTTAAAAATTGCAGAAAAATATTTATCTTATTTTCCTAATATCTTATTATTTTTCAATATCTTTTAATTGAGATTTTAATATTTTTAAAAAAATTTAATTTTTCGGCCATTTTGAAATGAAATCATTGTGTGACATATCATTGTATTGTAAATTTTATAACGAATAAGATACATTACAAAAACAGGTTGAGTTGTATTTAAAATAAGAAAGTTAATATCACTTCCAGCTAAATCGGAAGTAAGAAATAAAGCCACCAAGTGTCAAAAGTTGCGCATTTAGATGTTATGCCTCACCTGTAAATTTCAAATTAATCGGTTTAATAACAAAGAAGTTATAGAGTGTAACATCATCTCGTGGTCACCCGGTATATTACATCTACCTGTTGGGAAACGTCAATTGCCATGCTGATGTCATCAGTAAAGACAGTTAAATTTGTAATTAATGATTTTTTAGAAACAAATCCATGCTGACTTTCAGTAATATTATTTTTTACATTAGAATATAATTTACTATACATATATTATTTGTTCTAAAACTTTGGCGACTGCAGATAAAACAGATATAGGCCTGTAATTTTTTATATTCTCTAAAGTTCCACTTTTATGTATCGGTGTTACCAAAGTTTTCTTCCATAAACTTGGAAACTTATTTGTTTTTAGAACAAGATTAAAAATAATTAATAGAGGGTATTCTAGTAAACTACTGCATCCCTTAATTATATAAGGAGGTATACCATCCGGTCCTGCCGATTTTTTGGGTTTAAGTTTTTTTATTGAATCTGTTATATCTTGTAAATAGATTTTGTTTATATTTAATGCTTGTTGTGTCACACCTCCATTCATATTTATATTACTAATATCATAAGTTGGCAATTCACCATACACTGACTCAAAATACTCCATAAAATTATCTACTACTTCTTTATCTGACGTGAGTTTATTTCCATCTTTTTCAAACTCAATTCTACTACCCAAGTTTGATTGTTTACTCTTAATGTATTTCCAAAAATTATTACTATTTTGTGTAATATCATTTTCCACATTATGTAAATATTGTACATGTGCATCTTTAATCGATTTTTTTATTTTTTTCCGAAGTTCCACAAATTTTTCCATATGATATTGTGATTGGGTTTTATACTTGTGATGTATTTTTTTTGTTTAATATCCTTAATTATTTCAGGTGTATACCATGCTGGAAATTTTCTTTTTGTACTATTTTTACTAATTCTCGGCACAGATTTGTCAAATATACATTCATAAAAATAATTTACAGCCTGGTCTACATCATTATAGTGATGTAATGGTTCCCAATTTACCATTCGTAATAATTCATACATTAATAAAAAATTTGAGAGCTTAAAATTGTATTGATTTCCCAAATTAGTTATACCATTATCATCAGTAAATTCTGTGGAACTAGAGAACAAATATGATATGAGTAAGGGTGGATGATGTAAGTCAATCGGTACAACTGATTCATCTTCCTTTTTTACTTCTAAATTTACATTTTTTTTTTATCACTTATTTAACGTCGACCTATTTCCGCTACCAGGGCCAATCACCGACGCCAGGAGACGAGCTACCCCCAACCTGGAAATTTTGCCGAACCTCTTATCTTACTAAGAGTAGGGATTTTTTTACTTGCCTAACATTTAATAGACAAGGGACCGACTGCTTTACATCCTCTCCGAAGGATGGTATATCCTCAATACACCTCTCGCCTACAGTTGTATTGCTTCTGCGATATAGCTGATATACAAGCCGCTAGAAGTAGGGAAACGAGACCGCGTCTTTCCGTGGATAGTCCCCATCCAAGTACTAAACGCGGTAGCTGTTGCTTAACTTCATATCGCTATGAAGTGAGTCAAGTCAGTCCTCCGCTCGCTGCCCTAAATTTACATTGCTTATAACCAAGTCTAACGTTCTATTATTTACATTTTTAACATTATTTTGTGAACTAAGATTATATATATTGACCAACTCTCAAGTAAATTAAATACAGTATTATTCCAGATCAGAAAATTAATGCAATTGACAACTTTTGATACAGCATTAATGTTTTACTATTCGAATTTTTATAGCTTGCTGACATACGGAACTATTATCTGGGGAAATTCTACAGACACTGATCGTATTTTTATAATTCAAAAAAAGGCAGTGAGAGTTTTAGCAAGTGCACCATGCAGAGAACATTGTAAACCCTTGTATAAGAAGTTTAAAATGCTAACATTACCCTGCATATTCATTTATCAATGTCTATTATACATGAAGGATTGCAATAATCACCACCCCCAAAACTCAGAATATCATACATATAATACAAGATATAAAAACCATTTTAGTATTCCCTACCACCGTTTAGTCAAATCACAGCAGCCCATAAGTCATACATCAATTAAATTGTTTAATAAACTCCCAGACTATTAAAAAGACCTACCCATTACGAAATTTAAAAAAGTTATAAAAGCTATATTAATTGAAAATGCCTTTTATAATATTGACGAGTTCATTGATTTTTTTTTATAAATTGTCTTATATGTACTATATGTGTTCGTTTATATATGTGTGTATGAGTATATATGTATATGTATGTATATTATATTTGCTTTTTTTTCTTTACTTTCAATGAAACTTATACATAATATTTGATGTTTACGAGACATTTATCTATACCCTATGTACACAATTGCATATAAATTAGTAATATTGTATTATGCCATTTATACACTATACTATAGCTACTAGGACAACCTCATGCATTGTAAAATGTAACCGAGTAATAGAGATAAATAAATATAACTGCATAAAATGTGATAGAGTTGTTGTGTTATGGCATTGCCAGTAGTTAAATTAAAATTACCATGTGTTATTTAAATGTGTGTGTCAAAAATTTAGCTATAAGAGAAATGTAAACAATATACATAGTATGGACAAAAAAAGAAAACAACCGATTCAAAGTTCAGGTTTTTATTGAAAAGAAAGAATATTTATTCTATATAGATAAGCGGTAGTGTTATTTCAGCTATTAATTTTTAAGAATACTTGGAAAATTTTAATGTTTGATTTAAAGACAGATGAAATAATTTTAAAAAGTTATAATAATATCACTTTTAAACCTGAAGGTTATTTTACAGTAAATTTGTATTATAATAACAAATGTAAAAAAATAAAAATATATATTATAGATAACGGTGGACCGAACATCTTGGGAATCGACTGGCTAGATGCATTTGGAATTCGGTTTGAGATGGTCAATCAAATAGCAACAAATGGAAGGGTAAATGAAATTGTAGAGAAATTCCCGGAAGTATTTAACGACAAAATCGGTAAGTTTGTATATACTAAAATAAAACTTCATATAACAGAAAATGCCACACCTGTTTTTTGTAAAGCTAGACCAGTACCTTTGGCGTTTCGTCAAAAAGTAATGGACGAGCTAAATCGTTTAGAAGCGCTAGACATAATAACGCCTATAGAAACCTCAGATTGGGCTACACCCATACTTAAAGAAGATGGTGAGATTAGGTTATGCGGTGATTATAGTAAAACGGTAAATAAATTTCTAAAAGATATGCAATATCCGTTACCAAGAGCGGAGGAAATTTTTTCTAAATTACACACGGGGGTACACTATTCCAAATTAGATTTGTCAATGGCTTACAACCAATTTGAAATGGAGGACGATGCAAAAAGAATTCTAACATGGAGTACACATCAAGGATTATACGCGGTCAATAGAATGCCATTTGGAATAACGATAGCAAGTTTCATATTCCAAAAATATATAGAGCAGTTATTTATAAACACTCCTAATGTTATTAACTTTTTAGATGACATCCTCCTGACGGGATCAAGTGAAGAGAAGCACCTAAGTACGTTGGAAAAAGTTCTATTGATACTGAAGAAGGCAGGACTGACAGTGAAGTTAAAGAAATAAGAGTTTTTCAAAACGGAAATTGAGTACGTGGGACACGTTATTACCAAAGGTGGATTAAAACCAGCAAACGAAAAACCGAAGCGATTATAGCAGCGCAAACACCTACAAATGTAACAGAAATAAGATCATTCCTTGGCATGGTAAATTATTACGGAAAATTTATCCCTGATGCAGCAAGTAAGTTGAAACCAATTTACAATCTACTTAGAGACAACGTTAAATTTCACTGGACCGACGAATGTGAAAAAGCATTCGCAGAAATAAAGAATATTATAGCATCCGATTTAGTTTTGACACATTTTAACCCCAATTTACCCATGTTGATGACATGTGACGCCAGCACAGTCGGAGTTTCTGCAGTTTTATCACATATAATGCCTGATGGAGACGAGCGAATAGTAACATGTGTGTCAAGGACGCTCCAACCTTGCGAGAAAAACTACCCGGTTATACACTTAGAAGCACTTAGTATATACTATGGATTGTCGAAATTGTACCAATATTTATATGGCAAGAAGTTTTTACTAAGAACGGACCATAAGGCTTTAGTTTCACTATTTAACCCTGAAAAAGGTATTCCACAGATGCATGCCAACCGAATGCAAAGGTGGGCAGCATTTTTAAGCAGTTTCAACTACGAAATTGAACATATAAAAGGAAAGAATAAAGTTATAGCAGATTATCTCAGTAGAGCACCGATTAAAACAACAGTTTTTTTCAGAAGAATACACCGGAAAAGGAAATTACCTTTATTTCACATCATCGTGAATGGCCCATAGATAATAATGAAATACGCAGAAAGACACAGGAAGACGAGAAATTACAGGAAATCATAGGTTACATTCAAAACGAAGAATGGCCGAATCAAGTAAGACCCAATATCCAAGAATACTATAACCGAAGGAGAGAACTAATAGAGGAAAATGGTATTTTGACGTGGGAACACAGGATAGTCATACCTCATAGCTTAAGGAAAAAAATATTGGAGGAACTACATGAACACCATTTTGGGATAGTTAAAACAAAAAGTATAGCAAGGTCATAATAATATGTCTACTGGCCAAATGTGGATAAAAACATCGAGGAAATATGTAAAAGACGTATCCAGTGTGTCGAAAATAGACCAGCACCACAAAAGGCCATGTTTAACACCATGGCAAATCGAGACCAGCACCACAAAAGGCAAGTTTAACACCATGGCAAATCGAGACCAGTCCATGAAAAAGAATACACATGGATTTTCTAGGCCCAATGCAAGGGAAAATGATACTCGTGATGGTCGACTCCTATAGTAAATGGCCGGAAGCATATGTCATGAAGACAATGACATCCCAGGAAACGGAAGAAAAAGTGAAAGACGCTTGCGCACGTTGGGGACTTCCAAATACCATGGTAACCGACAATGGCCGACAATTCATAGCGGCAAATATGCAAAAATTTTTCAGTAGAAATGCAATAAAGCACGTGACATCAACTCCAGGACATGCACAATCGAATGGAGCCGCAGAGAACTTGGTAAAGACATTCAAAACAAACGTCCAAACAAGAGTGACAGACCCTAAAAACAGAGGTAAATGTTTAAATACCATAATAACAGAATTCTTATTTTCATATAGGACGACCAAGCACATTTCGACACAGGAAAAAATACTACGAAGACCAGTAGCAGAGGAACGTCAAGGGGATGGTTTGGAGGTGCAAAACACAGGTAAGAGGCATAGTAACAATAAAGGCAGGATTTTGCCACAAGCCACAAAGCGATTTTGCGATACTTCCAGGAACATCGGAGGAAGAAATTCCAACGATAGATAACATTTTAGTTTCAGTTTCCTCAAGCCCACCTCAAGCCGATTCCAGTGCAAATAGCCAGGACCCCGAAGACACGACGGAAACTCAAGCAACCACCGATGACAATACAGGGAGAACACCCAGTAGCAAAAAACCAAACGAACAGGTTGTATCCTTGGAGTCTGACGAACCTTTTAAAGGTATAACCAAACCTAAAAATGTAAATGTCGGAATAGGCATTCAGGTAGGGAGTAGGAAGGGGAAACGTACAGTAAAAACGCCAGCTAGATTCAAAGACTATATTCTAAATGATTTAAATTTAGAGTAAATTAGCTATAGTAGGGCCAAAAAGAGTAGTCAGTAAACTCAGGGGGAACTAGTTGTGGTTTTCATCTCTGGTAGGCGGATAAAACTTGATATGTTTTTCTCAATTATATGGGATTATATGGTAAAAAAAGCTGCCGCTTCTGTATTCCATAACAGCTAATTACGTTAAAGAATTGCCGGTGAATGTTTTGATTTACTGACTACTCTTTTTGGCCCTACTATAGACAGTAAGGAAACCCAACGGTGGGGGGGAGTCGGGGCGAATAAAGCACATAAAAGTAAATTTGGCAAGTATTTTGGAAAATCCAAGTAGTAGGGTACAAAACCTAGAATTTTAAAATAAGTGAATTTAAACTTAATAAGTATATTGATAAAATGTAAATAAGCAAAACAAATTGTGTATTCCAATATATGGCTGTTCACAGGAACTTTAATAATCAAAAAGGAGGAGTGTGATATCCGCCAAGACGCGCCAAACCGCCACCGGATGGGGAAAAAGGCATCCACTTCCAAGCTGTCGGGCAGAAGGCAACACAAAAATTCTTTATCTGTTCTGTGACGAAAATGACGGCCTGCTCCCTCGATTAGCATTGATAACATTGTATAAACATAGTGTCCATAAAAGTGACGATAATTTTTGTTAAATACAATTTGAGTATTAAGTGAGTTTCAATTATTGACCCGAAATATACCACAGTAAATAAATGTCAGCCTTAATTATATTTGCTATTTCCGTATTAGGGAACAGGGAGGTCTCTCTAATTCCAGTAGCCACAACTGCATATATTGTAATGGCAAAACATTGATGGTATTAACTTTCTCATCACATAGGTAAATTAATGTTAAATATTGGATACAGTGCCAACAATGGTCCCCACTGCATATATTTGTAATGGCAAAACAATCCTACTTTTCATTCATGTCACGTAAAGAATAAGTGTAAAAAAAGCACTGCACAGCCATCATTGGCAAAGTGTTCTGTGGCCGAGCGCTGGCCGATGTTTCACTTTAATCATTAATTTAGCATTTCTTGCCAGTACTCTACCAATGAAGAAGCAAAGGCATGATGCAGTTTATTAACAATGGGCCAATCATTGGTGTTTGCTGGGTGGGCCGGTTCGGTCCTGAAGGCGGTGTTCATTTTACGCAGTACAGCTGGAAAGTGGTCGGGTTGTCATGAAGATAAACATAAACACACCACATAAATTAGACAACCCCCCAAATCCAAAGCCAAGGATGTCCATTCATACCCACCGACACTGCCAGTGCCGGTGCAGGGGATCGAACCCGGACGCGACGGTGTGACCAGAACCATGACTGTCACTCATGCTCTAGCCCGCTGCGCTACCAACATGCACAAACATAATTCTGATCCCAGTCCGCTCCTGATTGGCCATAATTTCTTTCATAACTTCACATGTATAGGTGTCCGTTATAAATATTTATTGGTATGATCAAATAACTCTACTACGATCGAATCGATTCATTGTTCTATCGAATGTCGTAACGTCGAACACGAACGTCGAAATGATTCGTCTATTCGTGTATTTAGACACTTTAAGTTGTTCGTAATACGTAGGTGCAGATGTGCACGTTAACGTACAATTTTCACGTTTACGTCCTGTTTCAAAATTCAGTTTAAGTAGTTTGTAGGTCACCTGTCACCTTAATATTTTGGTCGTCAACGCAATGTCAACAAAAATATAATCTTAAAAATCCGACGTACATTTGTGTTTGTCGAGTTGAAATTTTGAATTTTTTATTTAGTTAAGTAAACCCTATAAAGCAACTAGGTAAGTTATTAAGTTATTTAAAAATGCATCAAAATAAACTTCGCGAGTTATCACTGTCGCTTCGGTACACTTCGGTTAGCGTACGTTACCGTTTTAGGTACACGTGAGGATCCGTAAGATAACGTGGGTACGTAAGACGATAACGTGAAAATTTATGAACTGCGCAAGCGCGGCTACCAAAACGTACGTTTACGTCTACGTTTTTGACACAACTTAAAGTGTCTTTTTTATATCTGTGTATGACATAAACTAGCCATCACACGAACACAAAGTCACGTGACAAAATTACAAACAGTTCACCAACCAACAAGGGTAAACCCAAGCCAAGGGTAAACCGGAGTCACCCAATGCCCAATACACTAGCTAGGTTGAGATGAGAGCAGAGCGAGAGCAGATTTTGGGTCACGTGGTACTCGAGTTCCAAATCGGCGGATTAAATAAAAGAACGGGGAATGATGACTAGACTATATAGATGCTAGGCTAGGATGACTAAGTTTGGGAATATGAGAATTTGAATTTGAATTTAACCTAATTTTGTATATTTGTTGCACCTTGCACCTTATCAAAACAATGAGGTTTTACACATAAAAATGTTACAATTCTTTTATTTACCTTTTTGAGACCTATTTAACTCATAACTTGTTAAAATTACTCTAAATTCTACACCACTTGGATGAGTCACGGTCACTCACAGAACATGTGGTTCCAATCTATCCATCATTCATTTAAGTAAGTAGGAAAGTTGAAAATTCTAAATACAGCAAAAACGAGGTTATACCTTGGTCGGCGACCACAATGAAATAGACTCCGCCCCATTAATTTTATGGTAGCGCAGAACGGTGTACGCAATAGTCAGTTTTACACGATGGAATTAATGAAAGTTGTGATAGCTTCAACATAATTAGTTTATTATACGTGTTACATTTTATACTATAGCTATACTATATTTTTATAATGTTTCTACCCATTAAAGTTTCTCTTATACATTTTCAATTTTGGACTTTTAAAAATATTACTTATTCCCGCAAAAATTTAAACGACGTTTCGTTTACTAAGTCCGAACTGCGCAAACTCACGAGACTTTTTTACTTCCGGTCTCGGCGATTTACTCGAGACGGCGCCCAGCTGATTGCATGGTGTGTTTATGTTTGTATTCGTTTTTAGGTTAGGTGCTTTCGCGAGTTATTTCCACATACTTACTTAAAAGAATTCTGCTTAAAACGTACGTGGTTATTTTAGGCAAAAAAGTTTAGTGTGTGATTTACTGTAACAATTTCACATATAGGTTACTCCAATGGTTAAACTCTAATGACCCCACTGCAATGGCTAGCTACTCAAAAATAGTGATATCTGCTAAAAGAGTCGTTTACTTTTCGGTTTCCACCACTGTACATGTTTATTTATTAATATCTATCATTAAGATTACTTTCGGTTCTTTTTTTACGAAAATCGTGGAACGTTCAAGCCTTGTATATGTATTCTTACATATACAAGGTGAGCCACACGAACGGGCGATTATAAAACCACGAAAAATTATCGAAATGTTTAGAGTAGAAAAATAACTTTTACTTCAAATTACAGCTAACGAGTTACATTTTTAGGTTTTAAAGATAATATTTTCAAGATGCCGCCATTTCGCTCGGAACATTCTTCTTACCTAAGACGCAAATTGTTCATCACATTTTGGAGCATTTCTACTGGGATACGGTCTATTTCTTCCCTAATTGTTTGTTTTAACTGAGCGATATCTTGAGGGCGATGAGCATACACTCTACTTTTCAAGTATCGCCACAAAAAATAATCGCATGCTGTCAAGTCGGAGCTTTTCGGGGGCCAAAAGATGTTTCCGTTCTTGGACATAACTCGATATTTTCCTGTGTTCGAACCGACTTTCCTTTTCTGATTTTCTTTTTCAGTGCAGAACCGGTTTCTTCAAAGTTTTTAACCCATATTTTGATGGTGTAGTCTGAAGGAAGTGCATCGTTACGATTTACATTAAAGTGATTGCGGAACAATCGTCTAGTTAATATATAACTATTGTTTTTGTAAAACGTGTTTACGGCAAATGCCCGGTGTTCCGCCGTCCCCGTGGAATTTTCATAAAATTGTAACTAATTGACAACATTCCAAAAGTGACAGCAGCCTACTATCGTTATCCGTTTGAAAATGAAACGAAATTCATAATCGCCCGTTCGTGTCGCGCACGTTGTACAAGGGTTCAAGCGATAAAAAGTATACCAATAAGTCGAGTACCTACGCCTTGTCTTATTTTTATTGAGAAAAACCCTATCATTTTCTAGAAGGCGAGAACTAAACTATAAGTTTTAAGATGTCCAAATAAATAAAACAACAAATACCTACCCATTTCTTCTTTATTTTCACAAGGTTCTATTACAACTCGTATATTCAAATTCAAAATATACTTTATTGTCTAAAGAAGCAAGTTCCCATTGACAAAGTAGAAGTATAACAACTAATCAACGAACAGTACGAACACAATATAAACATGAAGTGTAATAACATACAGGGTGTCCCAGCCTCGCGTCGGCCAAATGTCCTGGCTCTCCTATAAGAGATATCGAAAAATTTCAAAAACGAGATGATAGACGACACAATGGTGCATAGTATAAAAATATTTTGAAATATACAGGGTGATCGATTTAGGCGTGATGTCATAAACTTATGTTTTTTTAAATGGAACACTAGGTATATTATTAAATATTTGAATTCTCCTTTTAAAGACGACTCAATCGATATGCCACTTGATGGGTCTGCGATGGGTCGGTACCATGATATGGGTGAGTTTGTACCAAGAACGTGCCAACTTTGTGAGCTCACTGTGGCGTAGCGGAAAAGCATTTTGAGATCTAGTTTGTGCCAAAAATTGTCAAAAACCCTGTAGTTTACGCTGCTGTTATCAGATCTAACGAAATCGGTCATTTTATACCGGGTGAGTCAGGAAACACCAAATCTACTTTTTCCCATTTTTTTCAAATGGAACACCCTGTATATTATGACACCAAAGGAAAGCCCTATGAAAGAGCTTTCCACTGATATTAAGGTTCAAGGGTCTATCTTTCATGGGTGCCAAGATATTTGATGGTAAAGTGGCACAATTCGAGGTTTATTAAAAAATTACCCTCAATTTTCAATTGATTTGTGAATTTTCGCCGAAATCGGCTCCTTTCAATGAGAAAATTTCGAAAATAATTATATCAACTTATCTGCACCATGATGGTCCTCTGCAGACAAAAAAAATAAGAAAAAGAGGAAACGAAAGCTTTATTTGGAAAAAAACTGGGTGGAAGTACCTACTGGAAATTAAATTAAATGTTCAAAAATGTTCCCATTCTCCCTGATACACAGCCGTAAACGATTTTCAGTTGTTCTTCGAACATCGGCTAGTGTAGCTATTGAAACATTGCGAATCCACACATTTCAGAAAAAAAATTAAATTTATCAGGCGTTGACTATTTTATACTTAAGTACTTTTCTGTACTGAAGTACGGTTTTTTTCTCCATAAGAATTATTTTCAAAATTTTCTTACTGAAAAGGGCCGATTTCAGCGAAAATTCACAAAACAATTGAAAATTGAGGGTAATTTTTTAATAAACCTCGAATTGTGCCACTTTACCATCAAATATCTTGGCACCCATAAAAGATAGACCCTTGAACCTTAATGTTAGTGGAAAGCTCTTTCAAAGGGCTTTCCTTTGGTGTCATAATATACAGGGTGTTCCATTTGAAAAAAATGGGAAAAAGTAGATTTGGCGCTTTTCCGCTACGCCACAGTGAGCTCACAAAGTTGGCACGTTTTTGGTACAAACTCACCCATATCATGGTACCGACCCATCGCAGACCCATCAAGTGCCATATCGATTGAGTCGTCTTTAAAAGGAGAATTCAAATATTTAATAATATACCTAGTGTTCCATTTAAAAAAACATAAGTTTATGACATCACGCCTAAATCGATCACCCTGTATATTTCAAAATATTTTTATACTATGCACCATTATGTCCTCTATCATCTCGTTTTTGAAATTTTTCGATATCTCTTATAGGAGAGCCAGGACATTTGGCCGACGCGAGGCTGGGACACCCTGTATATAAAATACAAAGTAAAGTCAGACAATAAATACAGAAATAAATGATGATTACATTAAAATGAGTCGTTATAAGAAAGTTACGAGAGATATAATAATATAAAATACAATGCTTTATTCATCATTTCAATATATTTGGTAAGTTAGTAGAAAAAATAGACTTTCAAAGCCCTACGTGTTGCATATAGCATAATAAAATAAAATAACGATAAGTAATAAGATAAACGTATAATATATAATAGAAAAAAAATTGATGGTATCACTATTATTACTACACTGAACTGTTGTTAGAACCGACGAGCGGTTCCTATTTCTCCACCGAAAAAAAACGACCGGCCAGACATTCTTCGGTGGAAGATAAGGAAAACGTGCTGAACACTTTTAAGGCGTACGATGGGGAGAATCCGGAGAAGCCAAAGATGGAATGCATGGAGTTCATTGCAAAGGCAGCAGGTGTGAGTGTTGCAAGTGTTTATAATATTCTTGGTGAATACAAACAAACACCAATTTCAACCACCAAAAGTGTACCACCGACAAAGGGCAATTTTGGATAATATCGATGAAGGAACTAAAAACGCTCTAAGCGTTTAATCCATTCCTTTTTTGAAAGAAATAAACCACCAACTATAAACAAAACTTTAGCGGCGGTGCATGAAGATGATTATTTACCTCATCTTAAACGGAGTAGTTTGAGGCTATTAAATAAGAAAAATTGGCTTTCAATAAGTAAATGGTAAAAGGTCACGTAATAGGGCCCTAAGGGAAACGAATGAGATTATTGCTTGGAGGCGAAGATTCCTGCGAGACATCAGAAAATACCGGGAAGAACATAAGAAGTTGTACTTTTTAGATGAAACTTGGGTGAACGCTGGCCATACTGTAAGTAAAGTATGGAAGGACACGACAATCCTGACTCCAAGGCAGGCTTTTATCCAAGGTTTAACGACGGGGTTAAAAGATCCATCGGACAATGGAAGTCGCTTTATAGTCCTCCACATAGGATCCGAGGACGGTTTCGTCGAGAATGGTTTGCTATGCTTCGAATCGAAGAAAACTGGAGACTACCATGAAGAAATGACTGGTGAAGTTTTCGCGAACTGGTTTAAACAAATTCTTGGAGGCTTAGAAGAAAACTCTGTGATTGTGATGGATAATGCTTCCTATCATAGCCGAAAAACTGAAAAGATGTCAAATACTGGCACGAAGACGGCTGAGATACAAGTCTGGTTGACAAGTAAGTCGATTGTTTATGAAGCAGACATGGTGAAAGCCGAACTCCTGCATCTGGTCAAACAGGCTGCTGTTACCCCAAAATATGTGGTCGATGAGATGGCAAGACGTTACGGTTTTGTTATTGCCCCAACATCATTGCGAGTTCAATCCTATTGAATTAATATGGGGGCAAATAAAACGGGAAGTTGCGAGGAACAATACTACATTCAAAATGAAAGACCTTCACCCATTATTTGAGCAAGCCGTCTCAAATGTTTCTGTCGAAAATTGGAAGAACCCAATCGTCAAGCGCAAGGCGAACAGGAATAATTGTGGCGCATTGACATTACAATGAACACTGTAGTGGAGCCCCTAATCATTCATGTTGGAAACGACTCTTCTTCGCCTGAACCAGAATCCGACTAAGGGCCGCTTGTATGTCATCCACCATCCAGGAGTGGATCAATTGAACTGCAGGTTTCTGGTTAACGTAGTTCATACAGCACCAGTGTAATTTGAATTCAGTTCAGTTGAACCTCCATTCTCCATTGAACCATAATTGTTTCTAAATTTAATTTTTTTTTTATATATTTAAGATAAAAATTTTATATCAAGAATAAATTTCTAATCAAATTTATAATACCTGCTGCAGCATCATCGTTGTCCAATTAGTTCAATACCGAATTAAGGTATGTCAATTGTAATCCAATTGCCATAACAATATTTCTTTCTGCACCTTCAGAGAAATAAAAATATACAAGCGGCCCTTAGTCTGATTCTGATTCTGATTCAGATGAAGAGGAGTCATTCCCAACATGAATAATCAGGGCTCCACTACAGTGTCCATTGCAATGTGAATCTGCCACAATTTTTCCTCTTCGCCTTGCGCATGACGAATGGCGTTCTTCCAATTTTCGGCAGAAACATTTGAGACGGCTTGCTCAAATAATGGGTGAAGGTCTTTCATTTTGAATGTAGTATTGTTCCTCACAACTACCCCTTTTATTTGCCCCCATATTAATTCAATAGGATTGAATTCGCAATGATACGGGGGCAATCGCAAAACCGTAACGGTATGTTCTCTTGCCATCTCATCGACCACATATTTTGGGATAACAGCAGCCTGTTTGACCAGATGCAGGAGTTCAGCTTTCACCATGTCTGCTTCATACACAATCGACTTACTTGTCAACCAGGCTTGTATCTCAGCCTTCTTCGTGCCAGTATTTGGCATCTTTTCAGTTTTTCGGCTATGATAGGAAGCATTATCCATCACAATCACAGTTTTCTTCTAAGCCTCCAAGAATTTGTTTAAACCAGTTCTCGAAAACTTCACCAGTCATTTCTTCATGGTAGTCTCCAGTTTTCTTCGATTCGAAGCATAGCAAACCATTCTCAACGAAAACCGTCCTCGGATCCTATGTGGAGGACTATAAGGCGACTTCCCTTGCCCGATGGATCTTTTAACCCCGTCGTTAAACCTTGGATAAAAGCCTGCCTTGGAGTCAGGATTGTCGTATCCTTCCATACTTTACTTACAGTATGGCCAGCGTTCACCCAAGTCTCATCTAAAAAGTACAACTTCTTATGTTCTTCCCGGTATTTTTTGATGTCTCGCAAGAATCTTCGCCTCCAAGCAATAATCTCATTCTTTTCCCTTAGGGCGCTATTACGTGACCTTTTTGAGAACCTATAATGAAAAACAAAAAATTACATTACAACACGAAGAAATAAAAAGTCCGTTTACTCACCGAAATCCAATTTCTCTGATTAAAAGCCACAAACTACTCCGTTTAAGATGAGGTAAATAATCATCTTCATGCACCGCTACTAAAATTTTGTTTATAGTTGGTGGTTCATTTCTTTCAAAAAAGGAATGGATTAAACGCCTAAGAGCACTTTTAGTTCCTTCATCGATATTATCCAAAATTGCCCTTTGTCGGTGGTACACTTTTGGTGGTTGAAATTGATGTGTTTGTTTGTATTCACCAAGAATTTTATAAACACTTCCAACACTCACACCTGCTGCCGTTGCAGTGAAATTTATGCTTTCCATCTTTGGTTTCTCCCGATTCTCCCCATCGTACGCATCTTCCACCGAAAAATGTCTGGACGTTCGTTTTTTCGGTGGAGAAGTTGGGTCCGGGCCCCCTTCAGCCATATTTCTGCTTAACCTTAAAAAACCGAGATTTTAACATTTTACCAATGATCATTTTAATTGTTTGCATTACGTAACTTAATACTTAATACACAAAACATATAATGTTAATTCTTAATACTTACCTTCACAAAAATGATTGTACACTGCAGAAATTTCAAATCTTAAAACAGTCAAAACACAAAGACGAATAATAAATACAGCAGTTGACAGTGAGGCTGGCTCTCCATTTATTCGCGTTTTCCATATGTTTAGCGTTTATACGTTTCGCGACAATGATAACATAAGCTGATTGGTCTGTTGCCAAAATACGTAAAAATTTAATATGTGACGCGACTATTGTATAGAGTCGGCCTTCGTCACATTTAGTGGTTGCTTTGTAATTCGGGTTCTATAAATTCGACCAATAGAAAAATTCCATTCAAATGTTGCGGGCATTTTTGGGGAGGAGTCTATTTCATTCTGGTCGGCGACCAGAGCATAGACAATCAGAGCAACCACAGACCTAAATAGTAAATAAATTATGTGAGACAGTGAGAGCAACCCACAGAGTATTTTATCCTTGTCTTGTAGCCAATGAAATTATCCTCCTTAAGATGAACTCTCCGAGCTCGGCATTGTTGCTCGGAGCAAAAAGATTTAACTCGAAAGCATCGCCGAGATTGAAAAAGAACACAGACAGATTTACTCTTTCTGCTCTCTATGTAATAAAAGAACGGCAAAGGATTTAAAAGAGCTAATCGAGCGAATTTAAGAAGGTAGCTACTCTATTAACAGTCTATTTGAACGGGCCTTGTAATCATTAGGCATTTTCGGAAACTTACTCGAGTTAACTAGATCACATCAAATGACGTTCGGTTATTTATTTTATTTATTTATTTTTATTTATTTATTTATTTTAGAGTACTGTTCTACAGGTAAAAAACCCAATTACAGAACAGAAAAGTAGGATAAAATACAAATCACAGATATTATGCAAATACATAAATTATTAGAATAAAAAATTAATCTTAAAAAGAAAGTACATACATAAGAACTGTAAACAAATATTTATAAGTACATAACAAGAAATGAACAAGTAAAACTAACTGAAGGGAAAAACAAAAAAAAAACAAATATTTATCGAAAGTAAAACGATTTTGTTATTAAGCGAGCAATTAAATATGTCTATATTATTTCGGACAATATTGGAATTATTGCAAGCTGTATATAGAGGGGTGAGTTTTTCAGTAGATTCGTACGAGCAGTCGGGAGGTAGAAGGTAAAATTTTCCCTAGAGGTTAGTCTCGGTACAATGAAGCTAAGCTTTGACATTATATCTTGACAATCAGTTTTATTATGCATAATTTTATAAAGGAATACTAGAGAAAAATAATTACGCCTATTTTTTAGCAACATGGGATTGTAAAAATTTGGTAATATAAAATAATTTTGCGTCCTTGAGACATAAATAGTTATACTTACCTCTATTAAGTAGGTATTTAAAATATGTATTTGAATAATTATATTATTATTATTATATATACATGTTATGAAAAAGCTATAAACTATAATAAAAACAAATATAATTTTTTTTATGAATATTTATTAATTAAGGTTAAAAAATAGTTTTGTGTAACTAGTGTAAAAAGCGTGTATATTTGTTGCACGAGGCATGAAATTTCATCATCAATCATGCTGAGTGCAACAGATACACCACATTTTTTACAGTCGAATTAAATAGATTTTTTTTTTAAATTTTTATTGAACAAAATAATTACATTGAACAGAACACATCGCACTTGTATCAGGATTAAATTTATCGGCACGTTTACAGCAATTAATCCATTCTTTCAGAATAGTTTTGGAAACAAAATATTTTCCTTTAGGAAAACAGTGATATACAATGCTTGCATTGCTGATTTTCATAATCACCCTGCTATTATTGCAACCATAAATAGCACACCTACCAGGTATATTTCTATATAACTACCTACTAGGTTTCTGAAATTATATAATTAAGTTTTTACCAGTTATCCATCAAGTTTAAAGCAAAGAAAAAAACTTACAATAAACAACACTAAACACAATAATCACAACATCCACTTTTTAAGTCTATATTCAACAAAGAAACAGTTTAAAACAGTCTAAACACAGCAGAACAAACGTAAAAGCAAGCGAAAACTGAAAGTTTAGGTCAGGAGGTGACGTCACAAGTACACGGTACGTGACGGTCGTAGAGGCAACATAGGGTCTTATGGGAATAAACCATCCTTCTTAGTATATTATTCTTGGGTTTCACCAACACAAATGAATAGACTCCGCCCCATTAATTTTATGGTTCCGCAGAACGGTGTGCGCAATAGTCAGTTTTACACGATGAAATTAAAGAAAGTTCAGATAGCTTCAACAATATTTGTTTATTATACGTGTTATATTTTATACTACAGCTGTTGTATTTTTATAATGTTTATTCCCATTAAATTTTCTATTATACATTTTCAATTTTGGATTTTTAAAAATAATACTTATTCCCGCGAAAATTTAAACGATGTTAGTCCGCATTGCGCAAACTCACGTAACTTTTATCAAAGAACTTATTTCCGATTTCCGGTCCGGTCATCTAGACCAGCTGATCTGATTGATGGTTTGTTGACATTTGTAGTTTTTAGGTTAGGTGCTTTCGCGAGTTATTTCCACATATTTAAAAGAAAGTATGTGGTTATTTCAGGCAAAAAAGATTAGTTTGTGATTTACTGTAACAATTTCACATAGGTTACTCTACTGGATAAACCCCAATGACCCCAATGCACACTATTCAAAAATAGCCAAATCTGCTGAGCAATAAAAACTATACCAACTATATATTATACAGGGTGAATCTTAGAGTGGCGGCCATATTTTTGGGGTTAATAGTACTAGTCGTCATGAACATGAATCCGATTTTTTTTTATAGGTTGTAAAATGGCCGAGTTATGAATTTTTAAAAAAATTCGCGATTCAAGTTTCCTGTAATTCCGGCGCCGCTGGGCAAGCACTTACTGCATTACGTGTGACCGGTCGACAGTGTTGCCAAGTGTAGATGATATAAAACTCTCGCTAGCGCATTCCACTGGCGGGGTACCCAAATTCAAATAAAAAGAGTTTAAACAATATTCATTTTTCATGGCGCGAAAAAAAAAAAATTGTAGATTTGTGTTCCCATAGTGAACGGTGTCGCCTCCTATAAATATGGCCCCCACTCTAAGATTCACCCTGTATAGGTACCTATTTATATCTTGTTTTATTTTTATTGACATTTATTTTTAAAAAGCCTATCATTTGCTAGAAGGCAAGAACTTAACTACTTATAAGTTTTAACATGTCCAAATAAATAAACACATATACTGAGAGAAGATTCTTGCAGTGACAGCCAAAAATCAAGCTACAGCAGCAAAAAACTCTATTTGAATAGGCGCCAGCCAAGAACTTTGCTAGGGCAGTAAAATTCGCTTTGCTACACTTACCTTACTGCAATAGTAAAGTTACTTTATAAAATGTTTTTCATCTAGCCACCGAAAATAAGCTTTACTGTTAATATAAAGTAGGTTATATCATTCCTGGCAAAGATTTTTATTACCATTTAATAGCTTTATTACTACGCACCGTACATATAAGACCAAATTATGTTACTACTGTAGGATGGTCTATATCATATTAGAAATGCATAATATGTCTACGTGAATTTTATCTGTACTTCTTTAATTTGCATCAAAGAACCACTGATGGGTGCTAAAATTATGTGCCGCTGTCACTTTTTCGTTAAATGTGGATGAGATACCTCTTTAGAGTCCGCGCGCCTCAAATATTCCTTATATTTAGAAATTAATCGATGAGGTATTTAATTAGCTCCTTAATTAAGATAATCTGGTTTTCCTAAAAAATAGTTTTAAATCACGTATTATCACAGGATATTACTATTATAATAAATTTTTCGTCCTCTGGATCAGTATGAAAGTGAATAAATGCACAAAATTAAAATATTATTCTTCCCGTCCTCGAAAAAATATGGCCGCTAATAAGATCATCGAATCTGAAGATATGGCTCGTCTGCGACTGCGTGTGATGACGTCACAACATGCAGTATAGTATAGTTATGGTTACAGCAAAAAGTTTCACTACCATTGCAAGGTTTTTCTACTACCCTACTTAATTTCTTCTTTATTGCAGCATATTTTAGTAAAACATTTATTTTTAATGGTATAGCTAAATGCTCTAGTGCTCTAGTAAAGTACTTTTAAGGGTAGATACAAAGACGCAGTAAAGAGATTTTTTCTGATGTAGTGAACAGATATATTGAACCTAAATAAAATTATTGCTACTCTAGTTAAAAAAATCTTAGCAAAGAATTTATTGCTGGGGTTTTTCTCAGTGTACCTGCCCACTTCTTAATTTTCAGAAGGTTTTATTTATTACAGCTCCTATGTATAAGAAAGTTATGAAAGATATCAATATAATATAATAATAGAATGGCTTTATTCATCATTACAATACATTTGGTACTTAAGTCAGTAGAAAAAAATAGACTTTAAAAGCCTTACAAATACATAAATTTGTAAATAATATTAAAACAACGATAATAAGATAAACGTGTATAATATAATTAAAAATAATATATGATCACTTTTATTTTATACACTGAACAGTCACAACCGGCGAGCAGTTCCTATTTCTCCATAAAAATCATACTTTACATACAGTATTACGTGACCTTTTTGAGAACCTATAATGCCAAACACAATTACATTACAACACGAAGAAATAAATAGTCCGAAAGTAATCGCCACAAAGTACTCCGTTTAAGATGAGGCAAATAATCATCTTCATGCACCGCTGCTAAAATTTTGTTTGCAGTTGGTGGTTCATTTCTTTCAAAAAAGGAATAGATTATACGCTTGAGAGCACTTTTAGTTCCTTCATCGATATTGTCCAAAACTGCCCTTTCTCGGTGGTACACTTTTGGTGGCTGATGTTGGTGTGTTTGTTTGTATTCATAAAGAATATTAGAAACACTTGGAACACTTACACCTGCTGCCTTTGCAGTGAACTCCATGCATTCTGCATTCCATCTTTGGTTTCTCCGGATTCTCCCCTTCGTAGGCGTTAAAAATGTCAGCATCTTTTCCTTATCTTCCACCGAAAAATGTCTGGATAATCGCATCGTTTTTTGGGTGGAGAAATTATAACTCCTTCAGCCATCATAAACCTTAAGAAAAACCGTTTTAACATTTAATCAATATTAATCGTTTGCATTTACCTACCTTATTACTTTAACTCCCAGATGAAATGTGAAATGTCATAAAAACGAATAACACAGTTGACAGTCACGCGGCTCCCCATTTATTCGCGTTTTTCATACGTTTAGCGTTTATGCGTTCTGATTGGTCTGTTGCAAAATGTGTAAAAGTTTAATGCGTTACGCGAGTACTTGTAGAGTCGGCCTTAGTCAGTCAAATCTAGAGTTGCTTTGTAATTCCGGTTCTATAAATACGACCAATAGAGAAATTCCATTCAAATTTAGCGGACATTTTTGGGGAGGAGTCTATTCATTTGTGTTGGTGAGACATAAAGGCATTTTCGGAAACTTACTCGAGTTAACTAGATTACATCAAATGACGTTCGTTTACTATCCTATACTCGATCTGTTCAAAACATAGAGCTCGACTCCGCCCCATTAATTTTATGGCAGCGCAGAACGGTCCACGCAATAGTCAGTTTTACACGATGGAATTATTGAAAGCTGATAGCTTCAACAAAATTTGTTTATTATACGTGTTACATTGTATACTGCAGCAATGTTATATTTTTACAATGTTTATTCCCATTAAAGTTTCTATTATACATTTGCAATTTTGGACTTTTAAAAATAATACTTATTCCCTCGAAAATTTAAACGACGTTTCTTTATTAAGTCCGCACTGCTCAAACTCACGATACTTTGTTTATTTCCTGCCGTCTAGACGTAACGACCCAGCTACCGATTGCTGGTTTACGTTTGTATTTGTTTTTAGGTTAGGTGCTTTTGCGAGTAATTTCCACATACTTAAGAGAACGTATGTGGTTATTTCAGGCAAAAAAGTTTAGTTTGTGATTTACTGTAACAGTTTAACATAGGTTACTCTACTGGATAAACTCCAATGACCACAATGTACACTACTCAAAAATAGCCAAATCTGAGTCGTTTACTTTTCGGTTTCCACCACTACATATTTATTTATTAATATCTATCGTATGATTCTTTCGGTGGTACACTTTTGGTGATTGGAGTTGGTGTGTTTCTTTGTATTCATGAAGAATATTGTAAACACTTGCAACACTCGCACCTGCTGCCGTTGCAGTGAACTTCACGCATTCCATTTTTGGCTTCTCCGCATTCTCCCTATCGTAGGCCTTGAAGATATTCAGCACGTTTTCCTTATTCTCCACTGAAAAATGTCTTGCTTTTCGCTTTCTCGGTGGAGAAATTGATTAGCAGCTAAAGATAGGAATCGGTTCCATGATCTACGCATGCGCCACATGCCAACGTTGCCAAGTGTACAGAACGTGTTACCCGAAACCTGACTTATACTTTCTTTACTCGCAATTTGTCAGTGGGTTGATGGCCTAGCGGAGACGAGCTCGGCTTGGCAAGCAGAAGTTCCGGGTTCAAATCCCACACGTTCTTGTTTTTTTTTAATTACATTAAAGGAATTTTTTTTTTAAAGGTCTATTATTGCGAGTTAGAAGCCGGAGGCGATAGCCGGAGGCAGGTTAGATATGTGTGTTATTCCCCTGATAAAGGAATTTTTTTTTATTAGATTAAAGGAATTTTTTTTTTATGAAGAGGTCTATGCGAGTTAGAAGCCGGAAGCAGGTTAGATATGTGTGTTATTCCCCTGATAAAGGAATTTTTTTTATTAGATTAAAGGAATTTGTTTTTATTAAATGCATCAGGCAAACTAATATCCTTCGACATTAAAACACTTGGCACACTTGAATGTGGCGCATGCGTAGATCATGGAGCCGATTCCTATCTTTAGCTGCTCCTGAGAAATTGCACCCCCTTCGACAGCCATCTTATTTGACAGTGCAGGCCGGCTTCCCATTTATTCGCGTTTTTCGTACGTTTAATGCGTTTCACGACAATCCATAACATAAGCTGATTGCTGATTGGTCTGTTGTAAAATACGTAAAAGTTTAATGTGTGACGCAAGTTCTTGTAGAGGCGGCCTTTCAGTCAAATCTAGAAGTTGCATTGTAATCTTGGTTCTATAAATACGACCAATAGAGAACTTCCATTCAAATTTAGCGGACATTTTTGGGGCGGAGTGTATTTCTATCTTTTGGACAAATCTACCCGTGTTCGTAAACATGAAAATACTCAACCCGATTTACTACCTACTCGAGTTACCTATATGTAACCCTATCTTAAAGCAGGGTCAAATGTAACCGCATGCGCATTGCATAAAAATTCAAAATCGACGGTCAACTGTGAAGCAACCACCTCGAAGATTCGAAGTTTGATTCAGGTTAAGTTAATTATATCTTCAGTCTTCTGTGCTGTGACTTAACAAATGATATTATTTTATTTATTGTCTGCGTTAGTGAATTATGAATAACATTCAAGAAGAGAAAAGTCTTCTTTGGAAACGAAATAATTGAAATGAAAACAATCATGCGTTCGTATACTTCAAGAAAAGTGTTGGTGATCGGGTATAACTGTCACGTGACATCAAACAACCTAGTAAGTAACCCAGTTAAAGTTTCCGAAAAGGTCTATTATGTTCATTTGTGCAGTTTAAACTTAAACAGTCTACAGGTAGAGTGAGGTGTGGTGTTAGCAAGGAAACCACAGATTCTCTCAGATGAAATAGGAGTAATCTGCGATCAAGTGGGAATGCGCTACAAATGAACGCACTTGCGGTGTCTGTTGACAAATGTTTTGAGTTTGACACCGATTTTGACGTGTAAAAAACTGTAAATACAAAATTTGTTTATCAATGCATTAATCAAGTTGGACAAAAAATAATTTAAGTTAGATATGTTTAATAGACTTAAGAGTGTCGTTATCGGAGCAGTTAGCGGAATTGAAGCAAATGGTTATAACCCAGAAGGATCTCAGTATAATAAACAAACATTAGCCCCAAAATTTCCTTATGGACGTCCCCATTTTCTGGGTTTGGGGGACGATGAGGTTCAAATGTCAGCAGATCATAAACTCCGGCCGATAATACACCCAAGCAAACCACTGCCATATCATACAGGTTCGTGTATAAATTAACACATACGCGTTTAATTTTGTTATTAATGTTTGCATAAGTAAGTATGATCGTTTTTAAAGAAAATTTAAGATCTTACAAATTGTTTCTATGAACTATTACTATATCTCTCATAGTTTCAGATACATACAGTTCAAATTTTGAGAGATGAAGCTTTATTTTTTTATTTATTTGTTTTGTAATCAGTTGCTAAAAAAATCGAAAGGAAATTGTACCGAAGAACTCAGAAAGTACATGTTGGATGAGAGATCACCTAAAGGAAATTAATATACTTATCTAATGCAGATAAATTTTAAATATTAACAGATTTATTAATTCAATTTATATGTCTTACTATTTGGTTTATTGTTAGTTTAACGGTGGTGGTTCAATTGGTACAAAAGAAATAAGTTTTCATCTCTTGAAATTTGATTATGAATTTTCTCGTGAATTTTTTCTTTGATAAATGTGCTTATATCTCTAAAACTATAGGAGATACGATAAAAATTATTAGGGACAATATTATAGGGAATGTAATTTACATATTTTAAGTTATTTTAATAATCGGTGGAGATATCTTATCGTCATCTTTAATAATATAATATATTATATTATAATATCTATTTCATTAATGTAGTCGCATGTCGGCCAAATGTGAAAAGTAAAAATCGTTTTAATTTAATGTAAAGTTCATATTTATACGGCACATAAAAAGAGCCGGCTTGTTTGAAGTTTTTATTGGATCAAACAAGCCGCCGGTTTTTTATGTGTCTTATAAATATGAAGTCAACTTTACCTGGATTTAATTGTTAAACGTACAATTCAAATTGTAGGCTATGCCGAGTGTGTAAATGCTGGAAAGTCTAGGTGGAATGAGGATCAGGCGGTATACAGACAAGGTGTATTAACAAAACTTGAACAAGATGATTCTGGTGGCGTACAAAAATTCTCCATTCCCTATACATACTATGGAATTTTTGACGGCCATGCGGGTGTCGGAGCTGCTTTATGTGCTGCTAACCAGTTGCACCATATTATACATGTAAAGGGAAATTAATTTGTTTATTTATAAGTATTTAACAATGAAGACATTATTTATTACTTGTTTTTTTAGGAGAAACTTGTTGATGCACAAGATGATATATGGATCGATTTTAATGAGAAACGTTCCTCTACCTCAAAACCTAGAGATCTACTGTTAATTGGTGCTCTAGAAGCTGCATTTAAGGAAATGGTACAAAACTTTGTATATTGGCTTTCTTTTTTCTCATGATATTAATTTAAACTGTGATTTTTGATAATTATACAGCAAAGACCGAGAAGGTTCGAACAGGGGTATTAGTTTGCACGATTTACTTGTGCCCGTTGTAGGCGAGCAGACACAGTGGTGGGAATTGTGGATCTCCGCGCTGTAGCCGATGGCTCTCGCATCTACTGTTCCTTGTTTGGATTCTTTTATAATAATTTTTATTACGCCTGCAACACTCGAGGTGCAGTGACAGAGGTGAGTTCTACAAGCAATAAATAATTAATTTCTTGAAATAATACAATACAATACAATACATCTTTATTCATCACATGAAGTTTTATACATAAGTACAATACTTATCGGACTAGTCAACAAAAAGAATTACAGACATTCATTCATCCATTCACACACAAAAGTTTCACACGTTCACGCAGACATTCCTACAAAATGGTAAAAGTAAAAAAATATGTTTAATACTGACTGACAATTATGTGTATAAAAACTCTTCCACAGAATAAAATGCCTTACTAGCTAAATAAGTATATAATGTATTTTTGAAAATATTAAAAGTACTAAAATTTTTGGTAGTGCCGAATAAGCTATTGAATCTGTTGAAGCAGATAATGCCCTGATATAGACTTGAGTTTTGGCCTGTTGTTAATCTTGAGTATGGCTGATATAGATTTTCACAATTTCGAGTATTATAATTGTGCAGTGTATCGTTTCTTACTAATGCAGATTCTTGTTTTTTTATATTCAACACAATAAGATAAATATAAAGTGATGGGAGCGTTAATATAGATAATTGAGCAAATATATTTCTACAAGATGTTCTAGGATGAGCCCCGACCATGCATCTAATGATTCTTTTTTGGATTTTATTACTATGAGCTGATTTACCCCAAAACATTAAACCATAACTTATAGTTGCCTGTGCTAACCCATAATATGCTAACTTTAGAATTTCCAACGATACTGTGCTGCGTAACTGTCTGATGATAAAACAAGTAGTAGTACTCAATTTTTTCGAAAGTACATTGATGTGTTGCTCCCAGGTAAGTTTTTGGTCCACTACAATGCCGAGAAATTTAAAATAGTTTACTTGCTCGATACTCTTATGATTAACTTTTATTAGAGGACTAAGGTTATGGTTGGTATTCCTTGGCAGTAATAACATGAAAAATGTTTTGCTTATATTTACTAATAACCCATTGTCCAAACACCACTCATGAAATTCATTGCTAGCAATGTTAGCTTTATTTATAGCATTTAATAGATCATTTTCGGCTTTAAGATATTAGTATCATTAGCATACATAATTACTCGTTTGTTGTTAGTGCAAGAGTATATAATATCATTCATAAATATAATAAAGAACAGAGGTCCCAGCACGGAGCCCTGGGGAACACCCATCCTATTAATTTTTTCTTCTGATCTGCCGGTATTTATAACTACTATTTGTTTTCTATCGTGCAGAAATGAAGCAACCCAATTATTTGCAAGTCCTCGGACACCTATGCGGGACAATTTCTCCAGTAGAAGATTGTTATCAACAGTATCGAATGCTCTGCTTAAGTCAAAGAATAAAGCAATTGGACTCTGCTTTTTATTTAAAGTATCATATATACTGTCACAGAAATCAGCTAAAGCAGTAGATGTGGATTTTTCCTGTCTGAATCCATTTTGACAGTTGGATAATAGATTATGAGATTCAACAAAGTTGTTGAGCCTTGAATTAAATAAGAAATCTATTATTTTTACTAACTGACTTTGCAGGCAGACATTTCGATAGTTGCACATATCTACTCCGGATCCTTTGTTCTTAAATATAGGCACCGATTTTGATGTCTTAATCGAACTTGGATACTGTCCTGTAATAAAAGATTCGTTTATTATGTGTGCAAGTGGTACACTTATTATTTCTTTTACGTTTTTAATCGCCTGTCCGCAAATTCCATCTATACCTGAAGAAGTTTTTTTAGTAGTTCTCATAATAGTATTTTCAATTTTATGAGGGGTGGTTGGATATAGATAAAGTGTATGTTGGTAATACGGTGATAAATTTAACTTATCTGTATTTGGCTTATGGTTAGGAACATCCAGAAAAAAATCATTTAAGCTATAATATATCGACTCATGCAACGAAAACTGTAGTAACTCATTTTTATTAAAATTGAGAAAAATGCCTTTATAATGTGTTTACATGAACTAGTGATTTACAAAACAGCGTACAATATTATTTTATCAAACCAAATGTTGTATGTGAATTAAGTATTTGAACATAAAGCAGCATATTCCAAATTAGTGTATTTTTGTTCTTTTTTTCTTTTTTTTTAATGACACTACAGTTTTCGACGGAATCGGTTAAAGAAAAAACAAGATACTATTATTTTAGTCTAGTATTTTATTTAAAAAATTACAAAAGTTTATCATATTACTTCACAAAATATTCTATTTGTAGTCATCCTATTCACTGCCACTGCTCTCTGTATCAGATATACTCTGGCTAACGAATGTTAGTCGTTGCGTCACGACTGATTGAATGTATCACAGACATTGCAATCTAAATGCTGTCTTTATTCAACACGCACTGTTTATCAAACTGAAATAGGCCCGAACGTCGTCGGCATAACGCCACCTACTGAACAGAAATGCGTCTCTCGCACGCTATGCGTTAGACAAAGGTGGATGCAAGTTTGTCTGAGCGTTTACGACGCGGTACTGGTTTCACTCATAGACGTTCCTTTGTGTCAAGAATAAGCAGGCTATATTTTTACAGTATACAAACAAATTTGAAGTCCATATAAAATAAATTGTTGTTTTCAACATCTATAAGATTAATTTTGCAGTTTTGGACAATAATATTTTTTTTTACTAATATGAGATTGTAAAGGTATAATGAAATATTTTGTAAGTGGAGGATGACAATCATATCATCAACTTTTCATCGCCGGCACTGGTATAATCGGCCGCCTTGGCCCGTACGATCACCAGTGATGACGCAACGACTAACATTCATTAGCCAGAGTATACTTCTTTTTCCACTCGGTTTCCACCTTTTTTGGTAACTAAGACTTCTTTCGGTTTTAAGGATAAAAAGAAATTATGGTATATTGGAGGTATATCTGGCTCATTGCCTCTGCACAACTCCAATAATCCTTTCAATTTTTTTGAATCGATAGGTAGGAGATCAGTATATAGTCTCGGTAATGGATTACGATAGGCCTGGAGTCGACTACGCCGATTTTTTTTCAAGTTTAAAGTTTTTACTGCTTCCTGAAATTCATATTTAAACAAGACAATATTAGGAGCACCGGGTGACCACGTTAACTCCCTAATCTTATTTATTTTCACTTGCTCACGATCTTCATCAGTTTTCCAATTCTGATTTTTAACCATGTCTGAAAAACTAAAAAAGTCCGCTTGTGACATTTCCTTTACTATGTAAGGTTTACCAGTTACTTTAGCCATTCTTATTAAAGTAACCCATTGGCTAGGAGTATAGATTGTACTTTGTCGTTTTTTTGCATTTTCTATAACTGCATGCATGCTATCCCCTTCGTTTTGTGTGTGTCCTTTTTCTAAAAATCGGTGAGTTATCTCAATTTCAAAAACGATAGCAGCATAAGCAAACATGGAAAAAATATACCGATTTCTATTTTGCCCTCCGCAATTGTCAGAGTATAGAATAATCTTTTTAACTCCCTTTTCCTTTTGTTTTCTCAAAAAGTCTAACAAGCAGCTACTTATTTTATTTGGGCCTCGTTTCGCCAGTTCCTCATACCAGACATAGCAGTATCCTTCATTATTGCCCATATCATAGACTGTGAAATTGTATGTCGCAATGTTACTCTTGTAGAAGAATGTACTAACTTCAGACTGAGGGGTGACCAATACCTTTTGAAGATCGAAACAAGCAGCGCAGACAGATTTGTCATTAATCGCCAAATCTTTATCTTTATCTTTTAAAACCCTAGCTGCATTCTTGTTCGCTAAATGCGTATCATATTTCTCTTGTATTTTGAATTTTGAATCTATATCTGCATCTTTATAAACTGTGCAAAGTTGACATTGGTCTTTCTTAGGCTTAAAAAATCCTATATTAAATTCAGTATTCAAAATTTCGCGATATTGCCTCTCAGTTGCGATATTTATTTCAGCTTCTAAATTATTTTTAACATATTCGGTATACATCCGATACATTTTTGAAATGCTTAACCCCTCTTCCAAATACATTTTGCTTGAATCTTTTCTAATGTAATGAGAAGGGACTAGCGGGAAAAGGTTAATATGCTTTCTCACACTATCCTTAACACCACCTTTAACTTTCTGAAGCCTTACATTATGACATCCCCGCTTATCTTCCTCTAAGCTTCCTCCTTCTCCAATTTTTTTTAAAGCAGTTGTCACCCATGTCTCCGATATTCCCAATGTGTTCAAAAACATAGTTTTACAAATCTTTATTTCATTGTGGTCAACAATAAATTTGTAATCTCGTGAAAAGTTTCGCCTTGAATAATTTTTCTTTACAACCTGTTTTTTCTGCACTTGCTGCACACATCTTGCGACAAAATCCCATTGCCTTGTATGATTCCCCAACTTCCAGAAATCCTGAAATACTATTTTCCTCTGCTCTTCTGAAATTTTTTCTTGGCACTTATTTCTGCAGTTTTCTTTGCATGGAATTCCCATTTTTTTAGCAGCAATAACTTTGCCTTTTCTGTTTTCATGTTCATTTCCCAAATTGAGTTCTTTTTTGGCCTTTTTATCTTTCCATTCATTTTCATTTCGTGTGCGCTTTCTCCCTTGTTTTATTTTTAATGTCATTTTTCGTTTTAGTTTAGATGTATTTTCCTTTACATTTTCAATTTCATTATTATTTTCCTCATTTTCAGAAGGCACATAGTCCGGATCGTTATCGGAAAAATCGGAATTTTCTATTTCATAGTAATTAAAAGGACACTTTTTCTCGGCATAACTAATTATGTTGTCTAATACTTCTCTTATTACTATGGAATCATTTTTTATATTCTCATGTAAATAGCTATTTGGTTGCAAAGAACTGACCGACGAATCTGCCGAAAAAAATATACCTAAATAAACAACATTGATTTAAAACTATATTTTGAAATACTTACAACAAAATTCATTTGAATGAATTTCATGGAAGTTTGAAATCACATCTTTACTACTACAGTCATCCTGTGATGTGCTCGCATATAAATCTGTTGGTAAAAATAATTGTAAATACCTAACTAAAAACTGAGGTTTATTGTACTTACGAGAATTTGCGTCTTCATCAAAACTTTTTCTTGATAACTTCAAAATTAATTCTGTCCTTTTACTCATATTTTACGCACTTCAATTCACACACTGGCACTTATCGAAATCCGTAAGTACACTCTCATAACCTCAAAAACTGATATAGTGCGAAGAAAACAATAGTAACTCAAGTTATTGTCAGTGCTTCCTATAGATTGAGCAACGAAGACTGTAGTAACTCAACATATGATGGTTTTCGCGGGAAAATGAATATGCAGTTAGACTTACGATAAATTAAGATTTGTATATTTGGTGGCCTATATATCCTTAGATGATACGACGCTTTTCCACGTAAAAAATTCTATGTCTGATTGTTTCAAAAATAGTCGTAACTCAGATTCGTCAAATTTTGAGTTACTACAGTCTTCGTTGTAATAGTCGATATCATCTAAATATGTTATCTTTTTGTTATTTATGTTTAATTGATTAATTGTATTTTTGTTTAACGTGCCTTTTGCTTCATTTATAATTTTCCAACTTTCTTTTGCCATATTCTGGGCATTGTATAATCTCTTGTTATAATTTTTTTTGACTTGCTTTATTTTCTCCTAAATAGGATCTTAAATTCTTTGTATCTAGTTTTAATGTACATATTATTACTGTTTTTAACAATTTTTGCCAAATCACATAACATTTTGTGCATTTCTTTTATTTCTGATGTAAACCAAACTTTTTTACTTTGATTAATTTTGATTTTTTTAAAGGGAAAATCATTATTATAGTGAAAGACCAAAGTTGTATAGAAAGCATTAAATTTTTCATTCAAACTAGTGAGATTGTATGTATCTGCCCACTGTTCTTGTTTCAATAAGCTTTTAAATGTTAGTAAATTAGCCTCAGAAATATCACGTCTAAATATCACTTCATTTTCGTAATTTGTGTTGATTGGAAGACTAAAAGAACAAACTTGAAATGTATGATCTGATATGTGATTATCTTTTATTAAAGTAGAGTGCATTTCTAAATTAGAAAATACAACATCTATACAAGTAGAACTTCTGTCTGTAATTCTTGTAGGGTTTTTTATGTGGTTTTCCATACCGAATTCACTTAATAAGTTTAGCATTTCTCTTAAATGCGTATTTACAGAGAGAAAATTTATATTAACATCACCGCACAATAGATAATGGTGGCTACTTTTATATATTTGACACATAAGATTATATAACTTTTCAATAAAAATATTAAAGTTACCGTCTGGTGTTCTGTATATACTTATTATAAATAACTTTCTTTTGCTATCCATAACGTCCATACTAATTATTGTTGCTTCAAAATGGAGGTACTTATACCAATTGCAAGAGAGAAAACAAATAATTAAATGGCATCACCAAAACCATCCGGTGAGACAAATAAGAGAAACATTATGTATGACTGATGGTCGAGATGGTAGAGTATCTGCCTCTCACCCAAAAGTCCCGGGTTCGAATCCCGGTCGTGGCAATGGAAAATACTGTGAGAGGGATTTTTCCATTATACACGGATATTGGATGTGTGTCCCTTGTCTTTAAATGTGTAGCCCCCTCCCGCACAAGGCTCAGCCTTCTGGGATAAAGGGGGTCGTAATTACATGTGGTGTATTTATTATTATTATTTATTTATTATTTGTGGATAGACGGGTACCTGCGCTATCTACACTGCATATGCATAATATAGGTTAATGAGATACTAATAAATAACAGTCTGCTGACTGCTGATCAGTGAGTGGCTACAGCGCACTGCCGCGCCCTTCTCCTAATGTACAAATTTCGAACTTAGGCCACTCGTATATTCGTCCCAATCCCTGTCGTGTTCGAAGCATCCTGGACTTTTCTGTATAGTTATACGAATTAAATGAGATTTTTCTTTAGAGCAACAATACTTTGTTCAGATATTAAAATGTTTTATTTCAGGATCAATTAATATCAGAAGATCGCAATAAATATCAGGCAGCTGGTGGGTGTACAGCATTAGTTGCACTTTTTGTATTAGGTAAATTATATATAGCTAATGCAGGTGATTCACGTGCTATAATTTGCAAAGAAAATACATTTGTTCCCATGTCAATGGATTTTACTCCGGAAAACGAGAGAGATAGGATAAAGAGATTAGCAGAAGAACAACCAGCCCTTTTAGGTAAAGTATTATATTATCGTAACATAATATGTATGCGTGCGATGCTCCTGAACCCTTTCAATAATCAAGCTTTATTAGTAGTTAACCTCGTCAGAGCTAATAATGTTTATCCAGAGTAATTCATGGTGAATGTAGGATTAGAAGTGTATGGATACCAAGGTATCAGAGATTGTTCTGACAGCCTAAAATATTGTCGACAGCGCGACGTTGCCAATTATAGGTAAAACTGACGCAACATTTTTGTTATTTTAAATGAAACTCCCTGATTTATTGAGCAGAATCATGTTATCTGCCTATCAAAAAACAATCATAAGCTGACCTGTAGGTTACCATTAGGCAAGGCCTGAGGACTTTTCATGCTGTAGCTAAACCTTAGTATTATACAGGATAGATCAGAAGTAACATTTTCGGTATTCCGTCGGAACTGAACAGACTTAAACGCGGTGACCTTATAACGACTTATCGAATATTACACTATACTTACTCGGTCGATTTAAGTCACCTCTTTACCAGAAGCATTGATGAGCGCCTTCGCGGCCATAGTTATGCCATGATTGTGCCATGAACGGTATCGCTGCACCGCTAGAGAATCTTTTTTGGAACTCTTTACCTGACTATATAGTGTGTTCGATGACAGTTAATTCATTTAAAAACAATTTAGATCGCTTACTATTTTAGTTAGTTTTTATTGATACATTTTGTTCACATTCTGTTTTTGTCTGTTTCTGTCCTAGTTATACTGTTACTCCTGTGATTTAATTCTATTTTTAACTTTTAGTTTTTATTGATACTTTTTGTTACTTAATTTTTCAATTTGTGTACATTTATATCTATTCTCTTTCTTTGAGTTTTATAGGTTTTCTAACCTCTACTCTTATCTTTTAAAAATAAATAAATAAATAAAAATAAATAACTTTCTTTAAATGACTTAAGTGGTCAAAAGTATTTTTTTTTTAATGAAACGCCCTGTATATTATTACTGATTCAGAAAGCCTAATAGTAGCTTTGTTCGTAGAACCGATTTGTGATAGTTTGATGACTGTAGAGATGTGATTTTTAATACAGCTCTGAAATTTAAAAGTGCTTTGACTTAACACGCGCAACTCTACAACCAAATGCGCATGCGTCGGACAGTTTCTGATAGTTTCTGACTACTCTACGAACAAGGCTATTAACTGACAGGTCAGCTTCTGATTGTTTTTTTGTTAGACAGATAACACGATTTATTAGAAGTCGAATTTTGCTCAATAAATCTGGAAATTAATGAATATCTCTGAAACGACTTAAGATAGGAATAGTTACTCAGAGTAGGAAAATATACAGGGTGTTTCATTTAAAATAACGAAGATGTTGCCAGTTTTATACAAATGGCAGGGCCGTGCTGTCGACAATATTTTCAAAAGGATATGTTTACCCGTTCTTCATATACTTCTAATACTCAATCCACCATGAATCACCCTATACAGTGCGCGCCACCCTACTAGGAACACGGGACAGGATATTAGCGGGAAGCCGCACTCGATCAAGTGTCCTCGTTACGGGTGAGAATAGGATTGAACGCACAACGGTACAAAGGACGAGGCTCGATAGAGGTGCGTTTGCCCATTCATTTCGAGGTCCCATGTTCCTAGTCGGCTGGCGCGCACTGTATATGTTTCATTAAATATACCGTTGATGGCCCAGTGGACAACAGATGTGCATATTTTTCTGCATTCTACCAACAAAATCATCGTCAAAGGGTTAAAGTGTCTCCCATAACATAATTCCATATAGAAGGCGAAATTGTATTTGTAAAATAAAAGCTTTAAATGAATAAATGCTCTTTGCAGAGCTTCTTAGTTGTCGACTGGAACATCTTAATACAAACATCATAAAAACATTAAAGGATATTGTCCTAGCGCAAACTTACGAGAACTTACAGAACCTGCTATACCTTGGTCGGATAAACAACTCGACCGTCCGTGTGTTCCTTTGTCTGCATTTCCCTATTTATCATGGTATATTATTTCTATGTATCAGTTTTTAGTGGACTATAATCTGTCTCACCAACAGATATAAATAGACTCCTCCCCATTAATTTTATGGTTGCGCAGAACGGTGTGCGCAATAGTCAGTTTTACTTAATGAAATTAATGAAAGCTGTGATAGCCATCAGTATTACATATCTTAATACTTATTATGCAAAACATATAAGGTTAATTCTCATACGTACCTTAAATACACAGAGTAAGATATCTTTATACAGGCTGTCTCCTAAAAAACGCCGCAAGCCATAACTCCGTTATTTATGATCCGATTTTTAAAAACAAAAAATTTAATGAAATGGCTCGAAATGCACTATAGAGGTAGCCTATTGCAAAATTTGTAAACTTTTTTTTTTTGAAGTGCGATAGTCAACTTTTTTTTTTCAAATGGCAATATAGGTTTTTTTTTTTAACTATTGTGTAGATTTCCTTTATGAATCCAACGATGTATAGCAAATTAACTTTTGTGAAACATTTATCATAGAAAAAAATATATGTCGATACTGCAATAGGCGCACGGCCGCTTAATTGATGACAAACGTATTTTGTGTGCTGTGGAAAACAAAAAATAATACAACAAAACGAATAAATGTCATTTAAGCGTCTGCGTCCCAGTTTTTTACGCATTTTGCTATTTCTGTGTCAATAATAATAATGAACTTTATTGATTGACAATCAAAGGGCAATTGACCACAAAGTAAATAATAAATACAATACATATATATACCACATAATGTTATCGAACCCAGGAGATGCTGTGAAAGTAGTTTTAAGCAAAAGATCCCAATTAGACATAAGCACACAAGCTAAGGCTTGAATGGTGTATGTGGAACATCTGTTCCATGTACACCATTTTTTTATCAAAAATATGTCGAAATTCAAGTCAGTTCCTAAACCCAAAATTCCTTCATTTTTGCCTGATATGCGTGAATCCATGCATATCAGGATTTTTTATAAAATTTTTAAGACGATTTTCAGTACAGTTTCCAAAATTCCCTTTATCTTTTTCGGCCCATATCTCATGTTTGAACGAACGCATCCAGGCACGATGCAGCATGTAGAGACGACCAAGGATATGCATTATCCTCTGCCAGTGCCGAATCCTCTATGGACGGACTGGGGTTTTAATTATGATGATTACAGCGCAGGTAATCATCTTCACAAGCCGGTCTAACAGATCACAGGAATACTCCACAAAGGCGCGAGAGTGAATCTACCGTAGATCGGTAGCTCTTGATCTGATCTACCATAGACTGATCCACCTTCGTGGTCGCACTGATCTACGGACCCATAGGTTCACTCTACCCTCGCGTTCTGGAATTCCTAGTGAGTCCGTGACCTACGGCTTCCAAGGATGGTTGAGCTGGCCTCGCCTACCCATTGGTCATCGTCTCTACCGGGATCGTGTCTGCCAGCACCATTTTGAAAATATTAGGAACTGAATAAAATTTGGAAATAGCGGAATTTGCGACGCCACGTGGCGACATGAAGCGGTCTCGGGTCATTTCCATATATATAGTGGGAGACCTCCCGATGATCTCGCAAAATGGAAATCCGCCATTTTTGATCAAATCAAGCCAGGATAAGCCTCAGGGCGGTACGCACGGGTACCGGGGCACTTCCCCATTATTACCAGGTGACCGCCTTGTGAGATAGCATTCGAAGAGATTTCCCCTTTCTGAAATATCCACAGACGTCTAACGGCATATACCCCTTTTGGAGAATATTACCTTAAATTTTTAGTCTAATTCTAACAGTAAATCTATAAAACCCACTCACTAAATTGCCAGTCACGTCCATGTAATAATTCTCTTTCGGCAATCGATCACTCGTCTTTAAGCGCGGCCGTCGCGGTCGCTGACCCCTTTTGGGGGTATCGTGGTTATGGTGGCAGACCTTGCTAGGTGAGGCTCTATATGTACTATGATGATTGTTTAATATATACACTTATTTATTATCCATGTCTTCTTATTGCGTTCTAGTAATAGTCTAGTATCTGTGTTGACCCCATAGCTAACGACCCTCGCAATTGCGTCGGTTTGACCATTCGGCTGAAGCCAAAGAAGAGTGAACGAGCAAGACCTGTCTGGGCAGGTGTCAGAAGTGAATTGTGTATTGTGCAAAGTGTTTAGCTAGTGTTGTATCTTTAGTTCAGGACGTTGCGAAGCCTGTATACGAGGAAGCATTCATTGTCGACAGTTGCCGTTAATCTATCGATTTCGAGACTTCGATATATTAAGGGTTTGCCACGACCTGCGTTGAATTCAACGGCCAAGAGTTAAATCAGATGTGGTGATAGCGATTAATTGACTTAATACGAATATCGGTCGTTCCCTCCCACTATCACTGGTTATAACGAATGGTTAACTAACGTTGACACAGCCTTAACAAATTAGTTTAGTTATTAAACGTTGATATGGCGCCCAACGTGGGGCTGTGCTTCGGTTGACCTCATCTCTTGCATGAATCGTAGTCATGAACGACAATCCTTTGATATCTTTGACCCCTAGTGGCTTCTACGAGCAAGAGACCGGGTTGATGGAAGATTCCTCCGTAGTGCCGGAGCGGCAGCCGGAACTGATCAGTAATGTTTCTCCCTCGTTGAGGTCCCCTGAAAATCCTCCATCAATGGAAGATCTATTCGCCAAGATGGCGCAAACTTTTGTAAACGCTATGCAAGACGCAGCACAGTGCACAACTTCTACCTATGACCGACCACGTAGTCCTAACGTGGAATATCATGGCTTAGACCATGAGAGTCCCGAAACTTTCATCCGACATTTCGAGGACTATTGCCACAGAGCAAGAATTAATAACAGTACAGACCGATTCCATTTAATAACTGAGCAACTAAAAGGAGAAGCCCGAAAATGGTTTGATCAATATCGAACTCTCATTACTTCGTACGAAGTATTCATTGAACGTTTCCGCAATAGATTTGATTCAGGCGATATCTACACCCAGGCAATCACAAAACTTTATGGAGAGATGCAGCATGCAGGTGATTCATCAGCGGTATTCATTACCAAGAAAATATGTCTTTTTAATAGGGTCGACCACTTCAAACCGGAAGCTCTGAAGGCCAGTATCATACTGGACCAACTCAGACCGGAGATACGTTCTCGCTTACGCGGAACACATATTTTTAACACTGAGTCACTTGTATCGATAGCATCTAGGGTAGAGCGAGATATAGCTGATGAAGGATCTGCGGCACGTTCAATCGAAACCAAATCTAAAGCAAAATCAAATCAAAATTATAATCAACCATCTTCTGGCAACTCCTATAATGGCCGTGTTTGGCATACTCCCCACAGTGAGAATAACAATAGAGACACTCAAGACGTCAGGAACCGACAAGTCCATTTCCAAGAGCAGGCAACCTCTAGCAATCAAAACCGTCCAAATTCCAATAACCAGAAAATTCCTCCTACACCATGTCGATTCTGTCCTGATGTCCAATGGCATTACCATTCCGATTGTCCAAACAATCCTTATAAGAGACGACAACAGGGAAACTTCTCAGGGGTTCGAGAACAGGGCAATTCCCGCAATCCCCCTCCAGTCGGCCCTACGAGTACGCCTCGTCGTCAATAGACCAATCCCAAACTATAAACCCATTTGACCACTTACCTGACCTGACGTCAGAATACCCAGAATATGCCAAAGACCCTGCCAACTTTCAACCTCTAATCCTATCAGAAGCCATTAACCATTTATCAAATTTTAATCCTTTGCCTCGAATCAAAATTATCGTTAATAATAAACTTGTGTTCGCACTTCTTGATACCGGTGCCACAAGGAATATCATTCATCCGCAATTTCTCTCATCGATGAATAATCTATCAGATCCTCAAACTTTCGCTCTTGCTTGTGGCGATCACGTTATTGATTCGCAAGGCACTACTTCTCTAGACATCTTTATATCGGATGTTCGTTTCCATGTACCATTTCAAGTTATAGAAGAACTGAACGAAGGAATCATATTAGGAGCTCCATTCCTTTATTCTCAACATGTCGTATTTGACTATCATAGGAAATGTGTGTATGTGGGAATAGACAGACGTATCACCGTGTTCTGGAATCAGGCAACCGATAGAGCATCTAATGAAGAATTGCCGGAAACCCTAAAAATTTCTAACTCCATTTTCAATTCACTTTTCAAAGAATTTTCTGATCTATTTACGGTGGAATTGACTCAAGCAACCACCGTAAGTGTTAAACACAAAATTATCGTTAAGGACCATCATCCATTCAATGTAAAACCATATTCAAAATTTCTATACGCCCATTTATCATCAACAAGCAAATCTAATAGAAAGACAGGTGCAAGAAGCCAAGAAAATTTTAAAATCTCTTATGTTCAATCAGGCAACAGACACATGGGATATGTACATTGTACAAATGCTTTACAATTTAAGAACACGTAGGAACGCTTCCACAGGATATACCCCAAGCTTTGCAGTTCTAGGCTACGAACTAGCAGAAGCAGGCGAATGGCAGATAGAAAGCTATTTCCAAGAAAGACAACCCACATTAACCAGACCAGCTATCGTGCAAAATATAAGTAAAAATTCACAACAGTATAGACAAAAATACGCCCCTAAGGAAGCAGTCACTCCTATTGTTTTAAAAGTTGGAGACAGAGTTATGGCTAAAAATATGCGGAAAGACAAGCAAGCATTTATACCTTCGTGGACTGGGCCACATAGGGTGACAGAGAAAGTGTCAAATGAGGTTTATATTATCCAGAAAGACCAACATCTATCCCGATTACATGTGAACGATCTGAGACTTGTGAAACCAACGGAGGAAGTAGGATTCGCATCCAGTGAAGACGATTCCGATGACTCTTCAATGGGCGATCCGCACAATGAACCAGAGCATACCAATGATCCAATTCCCGTCCAAGTCCAAATTCATACCCCTAATACAGCCAGCGTAGCTGTCTCGAATGTAAGGAGGCATCCTGCGTCGAAGCAGACAAAGGGTAGCGTTTCCGAAGGGCCGGAAACCAGTTCGCAAGCAGCTTCGCATGCTGATATTTCCATTCATGATCCAGATCCTTCCACACTAGTACATGACCAAAATTCAATTCGAACCAATGATTCCAAGCAATCCACTGACCAGACTATCCCGCTTACAGAGGGTTCCTCTGAAGCAAATATCCTTTCTGAAAATATTCCACAAAATTCCTGTAATCCTTTCAATCTCGAGAGAGAGCGAAGACTCATAATTCCTTTGACAAATGTTAAACTACCAAATTTAAGTTGTATTTCTAAAGACGTTCCGTAGAGAAGTCTCTCCTCCCGCTGTCCACACGCGAGGAGAAAATAAGAATGATGAGATTATGTCCAGAAATTTTAAAGTCCAAATTTACAGTCGGATACTGCGGTATCCTTTGTTTCAATTTTAACTAATACGTACTGATTTATGTTCACAGCCTGAACATAAATAGATGCATGCAGATCCCATCCTGAGATCCTAACCATAAATTCCCAATGCAATGATCCACCAGTCCCAATGGTATGTTGGCAGATTCCAGACGAACGAGCCAAGCAGTGGAGTGCAGCATTCTCCAAGAGGATGGACTCCCAAGACATAAGACGAAGGCGAAGACAGAAGACGAAGATCGAAGAGCAAGACAGAAGACCCAGAAAACAGTGCATAAAGACACTATCATGTTTTCCTAATATGTTCATTCGATAAATATGTTAAGTCCACTTTTGACCAATAATTCTATAAATTACCAATGTTATGATCCATTCTACTTTTAAACCTATGAGGCCAAAAATTATTATAAATTCTAAATGTTCAGTCCCATACTACCATTCGGCCAATAATTGTATAAATTGTATTGTGTTCTATCTATCAATGTTAACCATACCACCACCACCATATTCCCACAAGAGTTGTTAATAAATCCTATGATCCATATATCCATTTCTTTTATTTATTTCCTGATGGAAGTAATTAATTTTAAAATATTATTAAGTAATCTTAAGCAGTGACAAAGTGTAATAGTGATCGATTCCGAAAGACGAATTTTCAAAAGGAGGGGAGTGTTATCGAACCCAGGAGATGCTGTGAAAGTAGTTTTAAGCAAAAGATCCCAATTAGACATAAGCACACAAGCTAAGGCTTGAATGGTGTATGTGGAACATCTGTTCCATGTACACCATTTTTTTATCAAAAATATGTCGAAATTCAAGTCAGTTCCTAAACCCAAAATTCCTTCATTTTTGCCTGATATGCGTGAATCCATGCATATCAGGATTTTTTATAAAATTTTTAAGACGATTTTCAGTACAGTTTCCAAAATTCCCTTTATCTTTTTCGGCCCATATCTCATGTTTGAACGAACGCATCCAGGCACGATGCAGCATGTAGAGACGACCAAGGATATGCATTATCCTCTGCCAGTGCCGAATCCTCTATGGACGGACTGGGGTTTTAATTATGATGATTACAGCGCAGGTAATCATCTTCACAAGCCGGTCTAACAGATCACAGGAATACTCCACAAAGGCGCGAGAGTGAATCTACCGTAGATCGGTAGCTCTTGATCTGATCTACCATAGACTGATCCACCTTCGTGGTCGCACTGATCTACGGACCCATAGGTTCACTCTACCCTCGCGTTCTGGAATTCCTAGTGAGTCCGTGACCTACGGCTTCCAAGGATGGTTGAGCTGGCCTCGCCTACCCATTGGTCATCGTCTCTACCGGGATCGTGTCTGCCAGCACCATTTTGAAAATATTAGGAACTGAATAAAATTTGGAAATAGCGGAATTTGCGACGCCACGTGGCGACATGAAGCGGTCTCGGGTCATTTCCATATATATAGTGGGAGACCTCCCGATGATCTCGCAAAATGGAAATCCGCCATTTTTGATCAAATCAAGCCAGGATAAGCCTCAGGGCGGTACGCACGGGTACCGGGGCACTTCCCCATTATTACCAGGTGACCGCCTTGTGAGATAGCATTCGAAGAGATTTCCCCTTTCTGAAATATCCACAGACGTCTAACGGCATATACCCCTTTTGGAGAATATTACCTTAAATTTTTAGTCTAATTCTAACAGTAAATCTATAAAACCCACTCACTAAATTGCCAGTCACGTCCATGTAATAATTCTCTTTCGGCAATCGATCACTCGTCTTTAAGCGCGGCCGTCGCGGTCGCTGACCCCTTGTGGGGGTATCGTGGTTATGGTGGCAGACCTTGCTAGGTGAGGCTCTATATGTACTATGATGATTGTTTAATATATACACTTATTTATTATCCATGTCTTCTTATTGCGTTCTAGTAATAGTCTAGTATCTGTGTTGACCCCATAGCTAACGACCCTCGCAATTGCGTCGGTTTGACCATTCGGCTGAAGCCAAAGAAGAGTGAACGAGCAAGACCTGTCTGGGCAGGTGTCAGAAGTGAATTGTGTATTGTGCAAAGTGTTTAGCTAGTGTTGTATCTTTAGTTCAGGACGTTGCGAAGCCTGTATACGAGGAAGCATTCATTGTCGACAGTTGCCGTTAATCTATCGATTTCGAGACTTCGATATATTAAGGGTTTGCCACGACCTGCGTTGAATTCAACGGCCAAGAGTTAAATCAGATGTGGTGATAGCGATTAATTGACTTAATACGAATATCGGTCGTTCCCTCCCACTATCACTGGTTATAACGAATGGTTAACTAACGTTGACACAGCCTTAACAAATTAGTTTAGTTATTAAACGTTGATAATAACATGGTAAAAAACGTCAGGTAATATCATTAGCACCTAAGTGAATTAACACCTGTATGTGCCAAATAAATTAAAGATTAACTTAAATTAATGACCAATGTGCACAAAGAAAAAATAAGACCAAATAAAGATAATTATAATATGTAAGTACACACAAATAAGCAAAAATGACTGAATTATATAAATAACAATACACTCAAAAGTACAACCCATTACCAGTTCACAAAAGTTGCAAAAACGTTGAGGCATTGTTCACCACATATGATCTACATAGTTCTTACATTGTACATTCCTATTTGTTTTACTACATAAATAAGTATTATTTATATACCGGGTGACCACGAAATGACGCTCGCCCTTATATCTTCTTTGTTTTACAGGATATAAATTTCAAATTTGGGCACGTTAAATAACGGTGAAATATGCATTATTTCAACAATTTTATTACTTTCTGTCGCTTCCGGTTTCACCGGAAATGACACTAACTTTCGATTTTTAAATGGAACACCCTGTATATTTTTACATTTTTGGATTCAGGAGATCATTTTGAATATAGGTAAGGCATATTGAGATAAAAATATTATTGACAGACATTTTTATGAGCAAATTTAATTTTTGATCTAGGCGGCCGTGACCCCAAAAAAATTTTTTGTTTTGCTTCAATAATTAATCAAAAAATACAATTATGATATTATGTCGTATGACATTTGTGTTATAAGATCTTAAACATTTCGGAAATCGTTTTTTCAAAATAACTAATTTTTTTTAAATGGCACCATGGTGGCTCACTATGTTATTTAAATAAAGCACTTCATTACCGATAATTTGGTACCAAACACTTCATTATTTGTTCATATTATAATACATAAAAATTACATTTAACAAGTTGTAAATGCAAATTAACTCTCTCTTAATATTTAACACTGAATTTCTATCAAATAGGTGCCTTTGAAATGTAACGAAAGAAACAAATGAATAGTTTGACAGCTTGATATCAAATTCGTATTTTTTTATTAATTACTGAAGCAAAACCAAACATTTTTTTGGTATCACGGCCGCCTAGATGAACAATTAAATTTGCTCATAAAAATATCTGTCAATAATATTGTTATCTCGATATGCCATAACTGTATCCAAAATGACCTCCTAAATCAAAAAATGTAAAAATATACAGGGTGTTCCATTTAAAAAACGAAAGTTAGTGTCATTTCCGGAGAAACCGGAAGCGACGGAAAGTGATAAAACAGTTGAAATAATGCATATTTAACCGTTATTTGACGTGCCCAAATTTGAAATTTATATCTTGTAAAACAAAGAAGATATAAGGGCGAGCGTCATTTCGTGGTCACCCGGTATATATATAAAAAAAAAAAAAAACTTATATAAGATTTCAATGAATTCCGATTGTTTCAATTTTTTCCCAGATGGTGTTTTCTGGATGTTTGTAATTGTTTCTTGCGTGGGGGTCTCTTCTAATACAAAAAGGAGCAATCATTTCCTTGTTTTCAGGTCTTTGGCAGAATTTGTGGGAGAGATGAATAAGTCTATCTTCAATTGGTTCTATATGCGTGGCTTGATATAATAGATTATTTGGGGGATGGTGAATTGGGTTATTAGGATGGCGAATTTTAGTGATAGAACGTATGGCACTAGTTTCAGCAACTTTTAAGTTTTGTAATGCAGGGTTTTTCAGATTTAAAAATATTATATTTCCATATTCTATGATGGGTCTACAAATTAATTTGTAGATTTTGCTTTTTGTTTCTAGGTTTATACCATTATTTTTCCAGGACAAACATCTAAAATGTTTCGCTCTTGATATGCAGTTTTTCTTCGTATTTTGGGTGTGATAATTGAAATTGATTTTGTAATCAATGCTTATTCCAAGATATTTAACACATGTTTCAGGTCGGATATTATAATTGTACATTCTTAAGGTTGGTGAAGTTCCACATGGTGTGTGAAAAAATGCAATTAAACGTGCCTTTTCAGGGTTAGGTTTGAGCCTCCATTTGTTGAACCATGTAATTGTTTTGTTTGTGAGGTCCTGGAGTTTTTCCATTGTATTGATATAAGTGTTTCCATGGCATATGAGGGCGGTGTCATCTGCATATTGCAATATATATTTTTCATGCGAGAAATATTGGAAATCGCTGTAAATATCTGAGCAGTATATATTATATAAAAGTGGTGACAATGGAGATCCCTGCGGTAATCCTTGTTGTGGCATGAATTCTTCAGAATATGATGTATTTATTTTTATCTTTAATTTACGATTTTGTAAAAAATTATTGACAAGTAGCACTAGGTATTTAGGACAACCTTGTTGATGTAGTTTGAAAATTAGACCTTTGTGCCACACACTGTCGAATACCTTGCTAATATCCATGAAGAGTGCTGCTGTTTTCTTGTTGTTAAGTCTGGAAGTTTCAACATTGTTGACAAGTATGGCTAGTGGATGTACCGTGGAACATTTGGATTTGAAACCAAATTGGTAGCTGGGGATAGTGTGACCTATGCTTTCTTGAATTTTGTATTTAATTATTTTTTCTAGGTTTTTCCCTAGGACAGGCAATAAAGTGATAGGTCTGTAATTGTTAGGTTTAGTGTGGTCTATTTCTGTGTCATTTAGTAGGTTATTTTTTGCAAAATAAGTTCAATAGTGTAAAATATGGACAATAATCAATTGACGGACATGATTCAGATATACTTTGAGTGTAATAAAAATCGTGGTGCGGCAGTACGCCTTTACAGAGAGAGGTTTCCTCACATCGAAGTTCCAGAGGCACGTAAATTTGGAAGACTTGAAGAAAATTTAAGGAACTATGGAGCTTTTAAGAAACCGAAACGAGAAGAACGTCAATTTAATGAAAACACCGAGCTCAATGTTCTTCTTAGCGTTGAAGAAAACCCAAGAACTTCCATTCGGGAAATTTCGAATAATATTGGAGGGTCAAAACGAACTGTAAATGCAATATTGAAAAAGCACAAATTCAAGCCATACATTCCTCAAAAAGTACAAGCATTAGAAGAAAACGACAGAGAGCGACGACAACAATTTTGTCATTTTTATTTGAATTCAGTGCGACGAGACCCAGTTTTCCACACTAAAATTATTTGGTCAGACGAATGTACATTCAGTGTCAATGGTATTTTTAATAGAAATATCCACCGACATTGGAGTCAAGAAAACCCAAGGATTATCATCGAAACAAATTTTCAGCGAAGGTTTAGTATCAATGTGTGGTGTGGCATTTTGGGTAATAGATTAATTGGACCATTTTTCATAGACGGCACCCTAAATCAAGAAAAGTATCATCAGATATTGACGGAACATCTTCAACTTTTTTTAGATGAATTACCTATTGCAGAACTCAATAGAATTTATTTCCAGCAAGATGGAGCTACCCCTCATAATGCCAGGATGAATACCAATTGGTTAAACACCACATTCAATGAAATGTGGCTAGGAACTTATGGACCTGTTCGATGGCCTGCCCGGTCTCCAGATCTTACTCCACTTGATTTTTGGTTGTGGAGTTATATTCAAGATCATGTTTATTTAACACGACCAGAAAATGAAGATATTCTGAGGCAAAGAATTATACGTACTTGTCGTGAGATACCCCCCAATTTTATATTGAATGCAACTCATGCAGTAATTAGAAGATGCCAGGTGTGTCTTGATTGCGCCGGCGGTCAATTTGAGCAGCACTTGTAGGTGTGTAACTTTATTTTCTTTATTAATTTGTTTGTTTAGTTCTTCCGTGTTCAACTTTGTTGTACTTCGTTTAACTTAGTTTAATGTTGTTTGTATAATGTTTAATGTATTTAATCAATTTGTTTTTAATTGATATTCATTATATTGTCTTTTTCTGTTAAATTTTAATTCTGCTCTGGGTTTTATTCGCTTTCTTGTATTATTTTTTGTTTTCCATGGCACACATGATTAGTCAAAATACGTTTGCCATCAATTAAGCGGCCGTGCGCCTATTGCGGTATCGACATATATTTTTTTCTATGATAAATGTTTCACAAAAGTTCATTTGCTATACATCGTTGGATTCAGAAAGGAAATCTACACAATAGTTAAAAAAAAAAACCTATATTGCCATTTGAAAAAAAAAAGTTGACTATCGCACTTCAAAAAAAAAAAAGTTAACAAATTTTGCAATAGGCTACCTCTACCGGGTGACACAAGAAGTAGTTACCCCCCCATTTTTGTTGGCATTTTCATAGATGAAAATTTCAAAATTTTATGGTGAAATAAATACACAGATTCTCATATTTTGACATAAATCATGTGTTAAAACCACTTCCGGTTTAACCGGAAGTGGTATCAACTTTCTTATTTTAAATGAGAACACGCAATTTTTTTTAATATTTGAAATCTACATAAAATTCCCTTTCTAATGATGTATAACACATTGACATTTGCGTTCAAGATGGCGGCGAAACATTATTTTTATAATAAATTTAAGTTGGCCATTGATTCGCCGCCAGAAAACAAAACGTGGTTGGGAGGCTGTGGAAACAAAAAAATGATTTATTGTTGCTTTGCTGATAGCATTATTTGCAAACATTTGACATGCATAATGTCTACTAGGATCATTTTCTTTTTTTCGTGTATTTGAAAACAAAAGCTGAATGTTTCACATGTTTTTTAAATAGGAACCTATGTTTTTTATGTGATGTGTGAATTCTACATCAAATTATCTTCATGATGATATACGACATGTTCCCTTTTATTTATTCATTAGCAACCAAATTCATCTTTGTCTTAATAGAATTGAAACTAAAATTCACAATTCTAATTCTAATTCTAATTCTAATGCTTCCTCGTATACAGGTTTCGCAACTTCCTGAACTAAAGATACAACACTAGCTAAACACTTTGCACAATACACAATTCACTTCTGACACCTGCCCAGACAGGTCTTGTTCGTTCACTCTTCTTTGGCTCAGCCGAATGGTCAAACCGACGCAATTGCGAGGGTCGTAAGTTATGGGGTCAACACAAATACCAGACTAATACTAGAATGCAATAAAGAAGACAGATATAATAAATAAAGATATATATTAAACGATCATCATAGTACATATAGAGCCTCACCTAGCAAGGTCTACCACCATAACCACGATACCCCCACAAGGGGTCAGCGACCGCGACGGCCGCGCTTAATAACGAGTGATCAATTGCCGAAAGAGAATTATTACATGGACGTGACTGGCAATTTAGTGAGTGGGTTTTATAGATTTACTGTTAGAATTATAGACTAGAAATTTAAGGTAATATTCTCCAAAAGGGGTATATGCCGTTAAACGTCTGTGGATATTTCGGAAAAGGGAAATCTCTTCGAATGCTATCTCACAAGGCGGTCACCTGGTAATAATGGGGAAGTGCCCCGGTACCCGTGCGTACCGCACTGAGGCTTATCCTGGCTTGATATAACCAAAAATACCGCATATCTATTTTGCGAGATCATTGGGTGGTCGCCCCTTATATATATGGAAAGGACCCGAGACCACTCAATGTCGCCACGTGGCATCGCAAAATTCCGCTATTTCACATTTTTATTCAGTTCCTAATTTTTCAAAATGGTGCTGGCAGACACGATCCCGGTAGAGACGATGACCAATGGCTAGGCGAGGCCAGCTCAACCATCCTTGGAAGCCGTAGGTCACGGACTCACGAGGAATTCCAGAACGCGAGGGTAGAGTGAACCTATTCTTCCGTAGACCAGTGCGACCACGAAGGTGGATCAGTCTGTGATAGATCTGATCAAGAGCTACCGATCTACGGTAGATTCACTCTCGCGCCTTTGTGGAGTATTCCTGTGATCCGTTAGACCGGCTTATGACAATGATCATCTGCGCTATGATCATTGTCGTGGCGCAATCCGTCCTTTGAGGAATCGGTACTGGCTGAGGACAATGCATGTCCTTGGTCGTCTCTACATGCTGCATCGTGCCTGGATGCGTTCGTTCAAACATGGGATAATGGCCGAAAAAGATAAATGGAATTTCGGAAACTGTACTGAAAATCGTCTTAAAAATTTTATAAAAAATCCTGATATGCACGGAATCATGCATATCAGGCAAAAAGAAGGAATTTTGGGTTTAGGAACTGAAGTGAAATTCGACATATTTTTGATAAAAAAAATGGTGCATATGGAACAGATGTTCCATATACACCATTCAAGCCTCAGCTTGTATGCTTATATCTAATTGGGATCTTTTACTTAAATCTACTTCTACTGCTTCTCCTGGGTACGATAACACTCCCCTCCTTTGGAAAATTCGTCTTTCGGAATCGATCACTATTACACTGTGTCACTGCTTAAGATTACTTAATAATATTTTAAAATTAATTACTTCCATCAGGAAATAAATAAAAGGAATGGATATATGGATCATAGGATTTATTAACAACTCTTGTGGGAATATGGTGGTGGTGGTATGGTTAACATAGATAGATAGAACACATTACAATTTATACAATTATTGGCCGAATGGTAGTATGGGACTGAACATTTAGAATTTATAAAATTATTGGCCTCATAGGTTTAAAGGTAAAATGGATCATAACGTTGGTAATTTATAGAATTATTGGTCAAAAGTGGACTTAACATAATTATCGAATGAACATATTTGGAAAACATGATAGTGTCTTTATGCACTGTTTTCTGGGTCTTCTGTCTTGTTCTTCGATCTTCGTCTTCTGTCTTCGTCTTCGTCTTCTGTCTTGGGAGTCCATCCTCTTGGGGATGCTGCGCTCCACTGCTTGGCTCGATCGTCTGGAATCTGCCAACATACCATTGGGACTGGTGGATCATTGCATTGGGAATTTCTGGTTTGGATCTCTGGATAGGATCAGCAGGGATCTATTTATGTTCAGGCTGTGAACATAAATCAGTGCGTATTAGTTAAAATTGAAACAAAGGATACCGCAGTATCCGACTATAAATTTGGACTTTAAAATTTCTGGACATAATCTCATCACTCTAATTTTCTCCTCGCGTGTGGACATCGGGAGGAGAGACTTCTCTACGGAACGTCTTTTGAAATACAACTTAAATTTGGTAGTTTAACATTTGTCAAAGGAATTATGAGTCTTCGCTCTCTCTCGATATTGAAAGGATTACAGGAATTTTGTGGAATATTTTCAGAAAGGATATTTGCTTCAGAGAAACCCTCTGTAAGCGGAATAGTCTGGTCAGTGGTTTGCTTTGAATCATTGGTTCGAATCGAATTTTGGTCATGTACTAGTGTGGAAGGATCTGGATCATGAATGGAAATATCAGCATGCGAAACTGCTTGCTGCGAACTGGTTTCCGGCCCTTCGGAAACGCTATCCTTTGTCAGCTTCGACGCGGGATGCCTTCTTACATTCGAGACAGCTGCGCTGGCTGTATTAGGGTTATGAATTTGGACTTGTACGGGAATTGGATCATTGGAATGCTCTGGTCCATCGTGCGGATCGCCCACTGAAGAGTCATCGGAATCGTCTTCACTGGATGCGAATCCTACTTCCTCCGTTGGTTTCACAAGTCTCAGATCGTTCACATGTAATCGGGATAGATGTTGGTCTTTCTGAATAATATAAACCTCATTAGCCTAGAACTGCAAAGCTTGGTGTATATCCTGTGGAAGCGTTCTTTCTAGTTCTTAAATTGTAAAGCATTTGTACAATGTACATATCCCATGTGTCTGTTGCCTGATTGAACATAAGAGATTTTAAAATTTTCTTGGCTTCTTGCACCTGCCTTTCTATTGGATTTGCTTGTTGATGATAAATGGGCGTATAGAAATTTTGAATATGGTTGCGTTTACTAAACTGAGTATACCATACACTTTGGAAATGTCCTCCTTGATCTGATATGATAGTCTTCGGCAAGCCAAACCGAGATATCCAGTGCTCCTCCAGAAATCGAACTAAAGTTTCACCATTCACCTTTACGAAAGCTTGCGCTTCGGTCCACTTAGTAAATAGATCGACTGTCATGATAAATGATAATGATAATGATAAATAAATTTATTATTGTTCCAAATAATTACATAGATACGAATATAAATATATACACATATATACATATATATATACATATATATATATATATACACACATATATACATATACATGACTATGAATCGATTACCAGTGTCCTTAGCGCGTTTGTATGGTCCCAAGATATCCATACTGATCACCTCAAAAGGGTATTGAGGTTCATGACACCGTAATGGGGCTTCCGGCTGCACTTGTCGTCCTTTAACAGATTTGCACACTAAACAATTTTGAATATATTGGCCTACTAGCCTGGACATGTTAAAATAATAAGTTCTAGATATGGTCCGAAAGGTTTCATCTCTTCCTGGATGGCCGACACCAGTCTTGTCGTGAAAATGTGAAATAGTATCTTTAATCTTACGTTTAGGTACCACTAAATAAATTTTGTTTGAAATCAATCTCATAAGTATCCCATTTCTTACTTGATGAGTTGAGTAAAATTTCTGGTCTTTAACCGATCTCTCTTGTAAAGTGCGTTGACTGAGTTCAATCCAACGACTGACTTTCTCCCTGATGTTCGTAGAATCCTGTTGACTTTCTATAATAGATTGATAAAGTTCCAAATGGGTGATAGCCAAAATACTTTCTTTTGATTTGAATTTAGGCGGAAACATTCGCTCTTCATCGAGATGCTCCAAACTTGAATTTTGAGGATTCCTACTGAGATAATCGGCCAAAAGATTTTCTTTGCCTGGACAGTGTTCAATTTTGAAAGAATATTCTTGCAACAACAACGACCATCTTCTAAACTTCGTTTTCTCATCTCGGTGCTTATCCAACCACAGGAGAGCCCTATTATCAGTTCGGACGATGAAAGGTTTGTATGCTAAATAAATCTTATATCGCTTAACGTAAGTAACCACACTTAGACATTCTAGCTCGTTTATATGATATTTTCTCTCTGTAGGAGACAAGGTATGACTTGCATAAGATATAATATGTCTTTCACCTCCATCGCCGAACTGATATAAAACTGCTGCCATGCCTAGTAGACTAGCATCCGTCTGAAGAATAAAAGTTTTGTCCAAATCTGGTCTATGAAGTTCCAAGGGTTCTGCTAAGATCTGCTTAATATTCATAAACGCGTTCTGGGCCTCCTTTGTCCATTTATATCGGACGTCATTCGAGAGCAGTCTGGTTAGCGGCTTGGTAATGAGAGCTGCATTAGGGATGTATTCTCTTACCCAGTTGCATAGACCGAGAAAACTCTGAAGTTGTCGTTTATTGTTAGGAACAGGATAGTTCTGAAGCTGCAATTTATGTTTATCAAGTGGTCTAGTGGTATCTAAAGTAATCTGATGCCCAAGATAGGTAATCTCATTAGTAGCGATTACACACTTATCCGGAGAAACCTTCAAGTTATGTAGCCTTAATCGTTCAAATATTAACCTGAGGTGCTCCACGTGTCCTTCCAAATCTTCACTATAAATGATGATGTCGTCTAAATAGACTTTACAGAAATGGTGCAAATATCCTGTTACAACATCTTTGGCCATGAATTTTTGGAATGTGCACGGGGCAGTCTTCAAGCCGAACGGCATAACATTGAATTGATAGGCAGCTCCATCATGAGTAGTAAATGCTGTGTAAATTTTGGATGAATCATCTAAAGGAATTTGCCAATATCCGCTCTTCAAATCAAGTACAGTAAATACTGTAGCTTTCCCCAGGTCCTTGATACTTTCATAGATTTTTGGTAAAACTGATGCTTCGTCAAGCGTGACTTCGTTTAATCTACGATAGTCGATACAGAAACGCGGTTTCTTATCTTGTCTCTCAGTAAATGCTGTGTAAATTTTGGATGAATCATCTAAAGGAATTTGCCAATATCCGCTCTTCAAATCAAGTACAGTAAATACTGTAGCTTTCCCCAGGTCCTTGATACTTTCATAGATTTTTGGTAAAACTGATGCTTCGTCAAGCGTGACTTCGTTTAATCTACGATAGTCGATACAGAAACGCGGTTTCTTATCTTGTCTCTCGATGATAACTGGGGGTGAACTATATGGTGATGTGCTTGATTCAATAACACCGGCTTTTAACATTCCCTCTATCTGATCATACATGATCTTCTTTTTACTAGGCGACATGGGATATGGCTTTACATTGAATGGACGATGGTCCTTAACAATAATTTTGTGTTTAACACTTACGGTGGTTGCTTGAGTCAATTCCACCGTAAATAGATCAGAAAATTCTTTGAAAAGTGGATTGAAAATTGAGTTAGAAATTTTGAGGGTTTCCGGCAATTCTTGATTATATGCTCTATCGGTTGCCTGATTCCAGAACACGGTTATACGTCTGTCTATTCCCACATACACACATTTCCTATGATAGTCAAATACGACATGTTGAGAATAAAGGAATGGAGCTCCTAATATGATTCCTTCGTTCAGTTCTTCGATAACTTGAAATGGTACATGGAAACGAACATCCGATATAAAGATGTCTAGAGAAGTAGTGCCTTGCGAATCAATAACTTGATCGCCATAAGCAAGAGCGAAAGTTTGAGGATCTGATAGATTATTCATCGATGAGAGAAATTGCGGATGAATGATATTGCGGGTAGCACCGGTATCAAGAAGTGCATACACAAGTTTATTATTAACGAGAATTTTGATTCGAGGCAAAGGATAAAAATTTGATAAATAGTTAATGGCTTCTGATAGGATTATAGGTGGAAAGTTGGCAGGGTCTTTGGCATATTCTGGGTATTCTGACGTCAGGTCAGGTAAGTGGTCAAATGGGTTTATAGTTTGGGATTGGTCTATTGACGACGAGGCGTACTCGTAGGGCCGACTGGAGGTGGATTGCGGGAATTGCCCTGTTCCCGAACCCCTGAGAAGTTTCCCTGTTGTCGTCTCTTATAAGGATTGTTAGGACAGTCTGAATGGTAGTGCCATTGTACATCAGGACAGTATCGACATGGAGTAGGAGGCGTTTTAGTATTGGCATTATTATTGGAATTTGGACGGGATGGATTTGCCTGATCTTGAAAGTGAACTTGTCGATTCCTGACATCTTGTGATTCTCTATTTGTATTCTCACTGTGGGAAGTATGCCAAACACGGCCATTATAGGAGTTGCCAGAAGATGATTGATTATAATTTTGATTTGATTTTGCTTTAGATTTGGATTCGATTGAACGTGCCGCAGATCCTTCATCAGCTATATCTCGCTCTACCCTAGATGCTATCGATACAAGTGACTCAGTGTTAAAAATATGTGTTCCGTGTAAGCGAGAACGTATCTCCGGTCTGAGTTGATCCAGTATGATACTGGCCTTCAGAGCTTCCGGTTTGAAGGGACCCTATTAAAAAGATATATTTTCTTGGTAATGAATACCGCTGATGAATCACCTGCACGCTGCATTTCGCCATAAAGCTTTGTGATTGCTTGAGTGTAGATATCGCCTGAATCAAATCTATTGCGGAAACGTTCAATGAATACTTCGTACGAAGTAATGAGAGTTCTATATTGATCGAACCATTTTCGGGCTTCTCCTTTGAGTTGATCAGTTATTAAATGGAATCGGTCTGTACTATTGTTAATTCGTGCTCTAAGGCAGTAGTCTTCGAAATTTCTGATGAAAGTTTTGGGACTCTCATGGTCTACGCCATGATATTCCACGTTAGGACTACGTGGTCGGTCATACGTTGAAGTTGTGCACTGTGCTGCGTCCTGCATAGCGTTTACGAAAGTTTGTGCCATCTCGGCGAATAGATCTTCCATTGATGGAGGATTATCATTGGACCTCGACGAGGGAGAAACATTACTGATCAGTTCCGGCTGCCGCTCCGGCACTATGGAGGAATCTTCCATTAACCTGGTCTCTTGCTCGTAAAAGCCACTAGGGGTCAAAGATATCAAAGGATTGTCGTTCATGACTACGATTTTTGCAAGAGATGAAGTCAATTGAAGCACAGCCCCACGTTGGGCGCCATATCAACGTTTAATAACTAAACTAATTTGCTAAGGCTGTGTCAACGTTAGTAAATCATTCGTTATAACCAGTGATAGTTGGAGGGAACGACCGATATTCATATTAAGTCAACCAACCGCTGTCACAACATCTGATTTAACTCTTGGCCGTTGAATTCAACGCAGGTCGTGGCAAACCCTTAATATATCGAAGTCTTGAAATCGATAGATCAACGGCAACTGTCGACAATGAATGCTTCCTCGTATACAGGTTTCGCAACTTCCTGAACTAAAGATACAACACTAGCTAAACACTTTGCACAATACACAATTCACTTCTGACACCTGCCCAGACAGGTCTTGTTCGTTCACTCTTCTTTGGCTCAGCCGAATGGTCAAACCGACGCAATTGCGAGGGTCGTAAGTTATGGGGTCAACACAAATACCAGACTAATACTAGAATGCAATAAAGAAGACAGATATAATAAATAAAGATATATATTAAACGATCATCATAGGACATATAGAGCCTCACCTAGCAAGGTCTACCACCATAATATTCAAGTGGAGATGATAATATAAGTAACATTATGTTAAAAAAAATTGGCTGTTTTATACTTGAACCTTTAACTTATTTAGTAAACGAATCCTTGAAAAACGGTATCTTTCCTGCAAGGTTGAAGATGGCTGTTGTTAAACCTTTATACAAAAAAGGTGATCCTTCCTTAATTGAAAACCACAGACCCATTAGTATGTTATCTTCTTTTTCTAAGTTACTTGAAATTGTCATGTGTAGAAGATTAATTCCTTTTTTAGAACTAAATAAGATCATTACTGGAAGTCAACATGGATATCAGAAAAATAAATCCACCACAACAGCTACCTTTGATTTTGTTCGAAGTATATTGGAACATCTTGACAATGGATATATTGCTCTCGGAATATTCCTTGACCTATCCAAAGCCTTCGATTGTGTTAATCATGGAACACTTCTAAATAAATTGGATAAAGTTGGTATCAGGGGTGTAGCTTATAACTGGTTCAGTTCCTATCTTAATGAGAGATATCAAAAAGTTTCAATTACATCGAATTCATTGGAATATTGTTCAAGTTCCCAAAGAGTTGTACTGGGAGTACCGCAGGGCAGTGTACTTGCACCGATACTTTTTATATTGTACATTAATGATCTACAGCAATATCTAAATGATAGCTCAGTATTTATAACCACTTATGCTGATAACACCAACATTCTAATTGTAAATAAAAGCTATGATGGAATCAAAACCAAAGCAACTGATGTAATGCAAAAAATATCTGAATGGTTTCACCAAAATTCGTTGATTTTAAATAATGATAAAACAAATTGTATCTTATTTAAACATAGCAGAAATAAAACTGAATATCCAACAGAGGTAGAGATTAATAATAATGTAAAAGTTAAATATACAGAAAACACAAAATTTTTAGGGGTGATTATTGATGCGAATATGAATTGGGGGGATCATGTGCGGGTGCTCTGTAGTAGGCTCAGTACAGTTTGTTATTCCTTGAAGGAACTGAGAAAGGTTGTGAATCACAATACTCTTGTTACAGCTTATTATGGGCATTTTTACAGTTTAATGTCATACGGGATAATACTTTGGGGTGGGTCTCATATTCAACAAGTATTTGTAGTTCAAAAGAGAGCAATACGAACTTTATCCAATTTAAAGGTAATCGAATCATGTCGTGGGCACTTTAAGTCTCTAAATTTATTAACCGCTCCAGCTCTTTTCATATATGAATGTCTTTGTTTTGTTTTTATGCATATGAAGGAATTTACAGATAATGTCAGAGATCATACTTATGAGACAAGACACAAGGGTATTCTTTCTTACCCAATTCATAACACGACAATTTTGGAAAAAGGTTGTTTCTACAAATGTTTGCACTATTACAACATTCTGCCTATTCAAATAAAAAATATTACTTCAATAAGGATCTTCAAAAAAAATGTTAAAAAGTTTTTAATACAAGCAGAACCTTACACTTTAGAGGAAGTGAATGAGACAACATTCAAACCATGAAGAAAGTTATAATTCAACAATTTTGTTTTTTTTAAATGTGTATGTGTATGTATGTTTGTAATTGTTTATTATGTATTTTTTAATTTTGTAGAACTTATGGACATGTAGCAAACAAAAATTGTAAAATTATTGTCACTGTTACGCAATAAATTTCATTTCATTTCATTTCATTAACCACGATACCCCCACAAGGGGTCAGCGACCGTGACGGCCGCTCTTAAAGACGAGTGATCGATTGCCGAAAGAGAATTATTACATGGACGTGACTGGCAATTTAGTGAGTGGGTTTTATAGATTTACTGTTAGAATTATAGACTAGAAATTTAAGGTAATATTCTCCAAAAGGGGTATATGCCGTTAGACGTCTGTGGATATTTCGGAAAAGGGAAATCTCTTCGAATGCTGTCTCACAAGGCGGTCACCTGGTAATAATGGGGAAGTGCCCCGGTACCCGTGCGTACCGCACTGAGGCTTATCCTGGCTTGATATAACCAAAAATACCGCATATCTATTTTGCGAGATCATTGGGTGGTCGCCCCTTATATATATGGAAAGGACCCGAGACCACTCAATGTCGCCACGTGGCATCGCAAAATTCCGCTATTTCACATTTTTATTCAGTTCCTAATTTTTCAAAATGGTGCTGGCAGACACGATCCCGGTAGAGACGATGACCAATGGCTAGGCGAGGCCAGCTCAACCATCCTTGGAAGCCGTAGGTCACGGACTCACGAGGAATTCCAGAACGCGAGGGTAGAGTGAACCTATTCTTCCGTAGATCAGTGCGACCACGAAGGTGGATCAGTCTGTGATAGATCTGATCAAGAGCTACCGATCTACGGTAGATTCACTCTCGCGCCTTTGTGGAGTATTCCTGTGATCCGTTAGACCGGCTTATGACAATGATCATCTGTGCTATGATCGTTGTCGTGGCGCAGTCCGTCCTTTGAGGAATCGGTACTGGCTGAGGACAATGCATGTCCTTGGTCGTCTCTACATGCTGCATTGTGCCTGGATGCGTTCGTTCAAACATGGGATAATGGCCGAAAAAGATAAATGGAATTTCGGAAACTGTACTGAAAATCGTCTTAAAAATTTTATTCAAAATCCTGATATGCACGGAATCATGCATATCAGGCAGAAAGAAGGAATTTTGGGTTTAGGAACTGAAGTGAAATTCGACATATTTTTGATAAAAAAAATGGTGCATATGGAACAGATGTTCCATATACACCATTCAAGCCTCAGCTTGTATGCTTATATCTAATTGGGATCTTAAATCTACTTCTACTGCTTCTCCTGGGTACGATAACAATACCACTTCCGGTTAAACCGGAAGTGGTTTTAACACATGATTTATGTCAAAATATGAGAATCTGTGTATTTATTTCACCATAAAATTTTGAAATTTTCATCTATGAAAATGCCAACAAAAATGGGGGGTAACTACTTCTTGTGTCACCCGGTATAGTGCATTTCGAGCCATTTCATTAAATTTTTTGTTTTTAAAAATCGGATCATAAATAACGGAGTTATGGCTTGCGGCGTTTTTTAGGAGACAGCCTGTATAAGGTAAATCTCAAAGAATTCATTTACATAAACAGCTGACATAAATTAAGAAATAATGTCACAAAAACGAATATGAGAGTTGACAGGTTAGGTTAGACAGTTATTCGCGTTTTAAATACGTTTAGTGTTTATGCATTTCGCGACGATCCTAACATAAGCTGATTGGTCTGTTGCAAAAGATGTAAAAGTTTAACGCGTTCATGAGTACTTTGTAGAGTCGGCCTTTTTCAGTCAAATCTAGCGGTTGCTTTGTAATTCGGGTTCTATAAATACGACCAACAGAGAAATTCCATTCAAATTTAGTGGGCATTTTTGGGGAGGAGTCTATTTATATCTGTTGGTGAGACAGATTATAGTCATGTACAGGGTGTATCACGTAGACCTTCTATTAGCCGTTTCTGGAGAACTTTGTATACTGAAATTTTGGAAATTTGTATACAGGGGTTTCTCACAATGTTCCAGCGATTAAAAATATTTGGCTGAGATGAGACTTCCGGTTCTACCGAAAGTTGACATCAACTAGCGTATTTCAAATGGAATGTATTATTTTTTATTCCATTTTTGAATTCTACATCGAAATTCTTATAAGCATTAATCTTTAAACTTAATAGTTTTTGAGATATTTCAACTTTTTCAAAAGTTTTGGGAAAACATCTGGAATTTAATCGGTTCTATCTCCTTTAGTACTTAATCCAGATAGCTCAAATTTTAGATGAGTAATACTAAAATGTATTCAAATATCTGCAATATGCGAAATTTGTTGAAAGTTATACAGGACGTCGAAGAAAGACCGGCCAATTATAATAATAATAATAATAATAATATATTTTATTGAATTGTTTATGAATATACATTTATATACTTATACTTATTATACATATATATTTTTTTGTATACGTGCATCTAGGTTTTTTGATTGATTGATTGATAAACTTTATTAGCAAATTTCTGCTATACACAACTACACTAAATGAAATTTAATACAAATAATCAACATAAATAACTATATACATACATAGTAAAACATTATATACACTTAATACAGTAACTTCAATAAATATTTTTCACATATTGAGAAATATTTCTCTTAAATCTATTTAAACTATTAATGGTTTTAACATGTTGAGGCAATGAATTATAAATAACTAAACCTTTTTGAAATAAAGAGTTTTGCGTACTAACTTTTTTCACAGTAGGAACATACAAATCACAAGCATTCCTTGTATTGTAATTATGAATATCGCTTACAAAAGTAATTTTCTCAGTCATATATTTTGGTAGTAAATTGTGAATCATTTTAAAAATAAATAACAAATTCATGTATATAAGCCTTTGATTTATGTTCATAAATTGCAAACAATCTAACATGTCCCTAATTCTAACATAGCTATTCACCTTTAAAATAACACGCATGGCTTTGTTTTGGAGCTTTTGTAAAGCATTTTTTTCGGACTCATTAAGATAAAATAAAATTGTAGGACAATACTCAAAATGTGGGGCAATAATGGATTTATAAACAGTTACCCTGGAGTACATGGACAAATCGTTACTTATTCTTCTAAAATAATTGATTTTTTTATTTACTTTTTCAATTACATAGTTAGCATGTTGGCTAAATTTTAATTGATTGTCAATAATGAGCCCTAAGTATTTACACTCTACTACATATTCTAGGTGGTCACCAAATAACTCTAATTTATTAATGTTTTCAAACTTTTTTATATTAAATAACATCACTTTAGTTTTTTGCGTATTTACAAATAAATTGTTGGATACTAACCATCCTTCTAATCTCTTTAACTCTGCTTGCATTTTTTCAACCACTTCTTCTACTCCATTTCCAAAAACTGTGATTGCTGTACATCAGCAAATAAGTTTATTATTGTATTTTTGTCCAAACATGTAACTATATTATTTATATACAATATAAACAATAGAGGACCCAGTACAGTTCCCTGTGGTACACCAAACTTAACTTCTTTCTTACTAGATATGTGTTCTCCTATCTTAGTTTGTTGATAACGGTTTGATAAATAATTATCTACCCACTTATTTGCATTTTCCACTATTCCATATTTTGCTAATTTTAATGTTAATTTTTTCCGATCTATGGTCTCAAAGGCCCTCTTGAAGTCTATAAAGACAGTTAGTACAGTTTTTCCTTGATCTAATAATTCCTTCCATTTTGACACAACTAATTGAATTGAAGATTTACAGGAGTGATTATCACGAAATCCTGATTGATTTGGAATTAAAATGTTATTTACTTTCACATGATCTAATACTTGATCTTTTATAAAAACCTCCATAATTTTTTCACTTATCGGTAGCATATTAATTGGACGATGTTCCTCACATTTTTTTGTGTTGATAACTTTAGGCACTGGTACTACCAAAGATCCTTTCCACTTATCAGGTACTTTTCCCTCATCGATAGACTTATTAATAATATTTCTTAATTCTTTGTTTATTACTGGCATACCAAATTTTATAATTTTTTTGTCTATACCATCTATTGAGTTGTCTTTCTTTAAAGTTTTTATTATATTTTTAATATCATCTTCAGTGATGTGTCTAAAGTTAGCTAATTGTAAGTTCATTTCCCCAATTTCTAATTGGTTTGCGATATCTGTTCCATCTTGCTTTTTATTTTTTACTATATTATCAATACTTGTTACTCATTGAATTTCTCTGCTATCTGCTCTTCATCAGTGATCAATGATTTTCAAAGTATATTTTACTGATAGTATTATTTTTGCCATTACTTCCTAAAACTACTTTTATAGCCTTCCACATTGCCTTACTGCTATTTTTATTCTGATCTATTAAATTTTCATAATAGAGTTTCTTTTTCCTACGAATTGTTGTAATCACTAAATTTCTTAGTTCTCTGTATAATGACCATCTTTCTTCTGTGCTTTGTAACCTAGCTTGATTATATGCAAAATCTCTTCTTTTTATCAAAAATTTAGTTTCTTCATCGAACCATTTGTTCATTGAATTACTACATTGTCTTATCTGTATAGGAGCTATTTCATCAATAGCTGATAATATATTTTTATTAAATACATCCAACATATGATCAATCTCTCCATTCGACCATTTTTTTCCACCCAATATTTCCACAATATTTGTTTCATTTACCTTTTTAAGATCCCTAATTTCGTATGTTTCTTTATTCACGTTACTCATTTGTATACTCTTTAACACCGATATGCTTATTATATCATGATCTGTAATTTTAGGTGTTCTTCTAACCTCTACCTGCGCTTCCTTATCATTTGTAAACACTAAATCAATAATTGTTTTTGAAATTTCCGTTATACGAGTGTAATCTTTAACTTTTTGCCTCAATCCAACATTTTTCATTTGCCTAATTAGTTTATCCTCATAAAATGAACTAAAGCCTACGTTAATATTTAGATCTCCCATTATATATATGTTCTCATTATTTAATACTTGAATATCTTCCACAATCCTTTCCAAATGAACAAGAAATTCAGCTACACTAGAACTAGGAGATCTGTACACAATAACAACAAGATCTTTTTTAACTGAAATTGCTAAAAGCCATAATACTTTATCTATAGATATATTAAGTTTAACTTCGTAGTTAACGTAGTCTTTTACATAACATATAACCGCACCAGTATATCTATTATCTGAATTCCATCGTACATGACTATAACCCTTTATTTGTATCTCAGAATCCATTATGTCAGATGTTATACGTGCCTCTGAAAATGCTAGTATTTCTATATTATGGTTTTCTACATAGTTTTTAATTTCATCAATATGGGCCAATAAACTTTGGACATTTAAACATATTATATTTAATTGCTATATGTTGTAATTGGTTCTATTTCTTTTTGAATTTTCAGCTTTTATTAAACACTGGCAGACTCGTTCCCATGCACAATGATTTGTTTCTAAAGTTAGATTATATTTTTCATTTGCCTTTACACAATTAATACAACGCTTAACTTTTTCTTGACATATTTTCTCACTGTGGTTCTTTCCACAATTAGGACATATTACTTCACTTTCCTTGCAATCTTTTGCAAAATGATTATACCCACAGCATTTGTAACATTTCGCAATTTGTATAAATTCGTATACCTTACATTTATATAAACTAATATTGATATTTTCCCTTGATATAAGTTTCGTGAAGGATTCCGAATCTACTTCAACTAATATGTTGTATGCATTTTTGAAGACTTTTGTAATGTAAAATATATTAAACTTAAAATCTTGGTTATCAATTCTCAGATCATTTTGTGCAATTATTCTTTTACATAATTCCTCCTTATTGTTGCTTACTTCTTCAGGTATACTGACAATTTTCAGTTTTGGATAGACTTTTTTTGGAAGGGAAATGTTATATTTACTTCCCAAATCTTTTTCAATCTTATCTTTGACAGTTTTTGCTGATACATTATCATTACATTTTAGCACCACTCCACCATTTTTCAAATCTTTTCCTAAACTGATATCAGCTCTTAAAGCTACTGGATCAATTTTTTGCACTAAATCCTTTTTTACTTCGGTATGTGACTTAGCTTCTTTTGGCTTAATAATCACCACTTCTTTATTAGATGCCGTTATATCTCTATATGTTTTCTTTGTGTTTGCACTTCCTGCTTCCATTAATGTGTTTGTACTCAAACTTTTACATGATTCAGTTTCTTTTACCATCACAGCTTTAACCATTATCTCTTTTATTTCAGCCATTTCTTTCTTCATCTGATCCATAACAATCATTATTTTAGGTACTGTTTTTAAAACTACTTTACAGCCTTCGCAAACAAACATTAGCAACCTCTTTTGCATTGGCATGCATTTTATTTCTGATGCTGATAAACCACAACATTTCCTATGTATATGCTGTCCACATACTTCACATTCATAATATTGATCATCATCTTTAAGGGTTTCCTCACACTTTATACAGTAATCTTCATCTTTATCATCCATGTTTCATCCAATTTGTAAATTATTTCCCATAACATAAATTCCTGAGTCCTGACCTGCTTCGTTTGATGTATGTAAACAGGATTTTTTCTTTATGCTTTTTATTGACACTTTTTAAGACACAAAAAGTTTACTGATATAGATATGTGACACTTTTTATGATGAATAATCCATTACTTTAAGATTGTATTATAGTTAAATATAGTGTTAATTCACAGATTCACTTAGAGTTTTAAACCTGTTATTACACTAGGACCTGCATTATACTTTATATAATCCACAATGTAAAAATAATGATGAAAATATTCTTTTAAACCACCAAAAACTAGCTATTATTAGGAGCCTACTATAACTCAACCACTCTTCTTAGGTACCACCTGTACATGCACTCAAACAGAAAGGACGTAAGTTAGTTACAATGATTTTTTATAGTATTTTAGATTATATAAAATAATTAAAAGGAAATTATAACAATAATAATAATAAAAAAAAATAACAAATTATAACTAAACAGTAATGATATATTCCCCTACTAAAAAGGGAATTTGAATAGTGCCTTGAACGTATCATAATTTTCCGTGATAAATTGCTTACATTGATTTATGAAGTTTTTTTATCTGTTTTCCTTGTTTGATTGTATTGGGTAATAGATTGTAAAATTTGGGAGCTAAATATGAGAAAAATCTATGAATTAAATTTACATTAGCCTTTGGCATAGTTATACACTTATCATGTTTCCGTCGTGTATCATAATGTCTAAGAAATTGCGATATTGATATTTTTAATACTAATAAAAATGAGCTATACTCCAATCTGTGATCTATATACATTACTTTATGCTTATATACTATCTAGTTTCATACTTTCTGTAATGTTGGTGTGGGTAAGTATATGTTTATTGCTCTGTTTTTGTGTATTTGCATATTTATATTTGTAACCAACTGTATACATGTAAGTGGACTATGTCTGTTTGTATGCAGTATAAATAAATAAATAAATAAATAAGAGTGTGAAATGAATTGTTTTAAATTTTGTTTTCTATGAAGATAAGTGCATACTTCTACTATATATAAAGTTCTAATATCACATATATCTACAGAATACAATAAGTTGGTCTATTTTTTTTAAGAATGATTTTAAGAATTTAATTTTGTACTACTTTTAGTTTTTGTAAAACGTTACATCATAAAGTCCACCCCAGACTAATAATCCATATCTAATTATGGATTCTACTAATGACTTATAAATGGATATGAGTAATTTTTTATATAAAAATTCGCGTAGTAGGTGGAATTTATGAAATAGACTTTTTATTTTTTTTGTTAAATATAATACATGTGTGTTCCATTTTAAAAATTTATCGATGTAGATCCCAAGATATTTAATATCAGATGTTTCTGTAATCTCATCATTTAAATTATCAATTTTTACAGTGTTGTAATCTGGTCGGTTTGCATGTGTTATAGAAAATTCAATATACTTAGTTTTTTGTATGTTTAATGGTAGCATGTAGTTGTTAAGCCAATTTTTTACTATTTTTACTTCCGCTTTTATTGCGTTCTTAACATCTTCCCAAGTGTTACCATAAAAAATAAGTACAGTGTCATCCGCGTATGATATTATTTTACCACCTATATTAAGCTGTCAGTGAATTTATGTAAATATTAAATAATATCAGTCCTCGAACTGTACCTTGGGGTATTCCCATTTGTATTATTTTGGGGTCGCTTAAAGTGTCTTTAATTTTAACATATTGAACTCGATTTGTAAGATAATTTTTAAAGATGTCCAACACCGTTCCTCTGACTCCATAATGGTATAATACATCAAGGAGCTTATCATGAGAAAAGGTGTCGAATGCTTTTGCCAGGTCTAAGAATACAGCACTACATTTTTTTCCATTATTTATTTATTTATTTATTTAATCCAAACTCAACAGGTTACAAACCCAATTACAGAGTAGTACTAGTACAAACCATGTAACATTACAAAAATAATTTTTACTATAGTACAATATCTTAACAACTTTCCAGACTAAATACAACAAATATCACAAAAGCTTTACATATAAAACTCAGAAACATTTCATTCCAATACCTCAATTAATGTTTTCCTTGCAGATTTTTGATTCACTAGAAATATATCACAAAATGTTTGTATGCTGTTGTATAATTTGCACATTTTAAATAATGGAGAATTTAGATAACTATTAGTTTGAGCATTATCCGTCAGATAGAAGGTGTGAAAAGATCTTGTTGAGTGAGATGGCACATTCAGATTTATAAGAGAAAGAAAGCATGGATCGTCAATTTATCCATGTATCAGTTTATGTAGATAAATTATGTGATTGATATTCCTTCTTTTCTCAGTGTATGCATATGATAAGTATCAAGCAACTGCACCTTTGGTATACTAAAATCATAGGTTCCATTATCTTTGTAATACAGATATCTTAAAAATTTGTTCTGTATTTTTTCTATGCAGTAAGCATGACAATTATAATATGGACTCCATACAATTACAGCGTACTCTAGTATGCTTCTTATATACGAAAAGTACAGTTGTTTGATACAGTTTAAATTATTGAATTGTCTAGTGTTTCTGACTATAAAACCATACATTTTCATGGCTTTATTTGACACATTGTGGATATGTTTCTTAAAGGATAAAGTGGCGTCAAATGTTACACCTAAGTCCTGCACTTCAGTAACTCTGTTCAATGCAATTCCATTAAGTTTATAGTCGAAATTAATTAGTGTCTTTTTACGACTAAAAGAAAGAATATTACATTTATTTATGTTGAAAGAAAGTTTATTATTTACAGACCAGTTATGTAAGTTGGAGAGATCAGTTTGTAGATTATGACTATCTCTAATATCGTCAATTCGAGCATATATTTTCAAATCATCGGCAAATAGTAGATAAAAAGATGTGTTAATTTCTAACGTGATACTATGAATAAACATGAGGAAAAATAGCGGGCCTAGGTTGGAGCCCTGAGGCACTCCAGATGTCGCATGAAAAGTTTCAGAAGAGTTTCCTTTGATAACAACTCTTTGCACACGATCTTTCAAATATGAAGTTATGAATTCAACTAAATTAGTATGGTAACCGAATTCCATTTGCATTCTATTGATGAGGACATTGTGAGCTACTGTGTCGAAAGCTTTTGCAAAGTCAGTATAGATAACATCTACCTGACTCCGCTTGTCAAGAGCACTAGAAATAAATTGTGTTAAGTTGCATAAATTGCTTGTTGTGGACCTATTTTTCATGAAACCGTGTTGATGTATAGATATTTGGCGTGAAACGAATGGATAAATAGTTCTAAAAATAATATATTCAAATATTTTGGCAGACGCAGACAATATTGCAATAGGCCTATAGATGTAACTAACTATAGTTAGTTACATCAGATTTATCCCCTTTTTTAAATACTGGGCATATTTTAACCTCTTTCCATTTATCAGGAAAAACATTATTTTTCAAACTTAAATTGAATAGTATCCGTAGCGGATATACAAATATATCAACACAACCTTTTATTAGAAAAGCAGGTAGGTTATCTGGTCCAATAGCTTTATTTGCTTTAAGGTTTTTCACCGCCTCACAAACATCCTCACTTTCAACAGAATGCAGAGAGATTTGTTCACGATACACATCATTAATAAAAATGTTATTATCATTCACAATTTGTTCTTTTGAATAAACATTACTAAAGTGTTCTCTGAATGCATTGGCAATTGCATTACTATCATTGTATTCAATCCCATTTAGGTGCATTCTATCAGGAATAAACACCGATTTTTTCTTACTGTTCATATATTGCCAAAATGATTTAGAATCAGAAGATATATCCTGTTGTATTTTAATAAGATAATTTTGATATGCATCATCAACATCCCTTTTAATGTTTTTAACAAAGGTTCTGGACCAGCTATATACACCAAAATATATCTTTATAAGAATAGCAATAATATTTTAACGATATATATATATTGTATATATATGTATAAAATTGCATATATACCGTATATGGTGGTACAGGTGCCGTTAATCTTAAAAAAATCAAATAAATATCTATTGGAAAATCCTGGAATTTATTATAATATAGTAAAAACGCGGAAAACCAAAGTTTGATAGCCCTGAGGATGGTTAAATACATAACCGAAACGTCGGCAAATTAAAAACAAGTGTTTTCTTTAAATAGGACCTACAACCCAAAAACACCACATAAATATCCCTTTTAATCTTTGCTCTTAGCATTACATACTGGTTTTTTGTTTCTTCGCTCTTGGTTTTTAAAAATAATTTCCGGATTTTATCCTTTCTTTTAATTTCATTTATTATCTGCCTATTAAACCATACCGGATATTTTTTGTTTTTTTTCACTTTCGGTACACAAATGTCAAAAATTTGATGCAGTACTTTATAGAAAGATTCGACTGCCTCATTTGCATTAGAGAGTGTTTCTAATACGCTCCAGTCTGTGTCCAACAGCAATTGATACATAAGTTCAAAGTTAGCCTTTCTAAAATTGTAGTTTAGTGGAGTATCTGTTGCGATGTCTTTATACTTATGAATTTTTAAAGAAATATCAATACTTAAGACTGGGTGATGTCTATCCTCTTCAACAAAGCTGAACATACCACGCTTTACACAACAAGTCATGTTTGATATTACAAGATCTAGAATTCGATTAAAGCTGTTTGTTATTTTATTATGTTGGGTACAATCAAAAAAAGCTAGAAAATTTAGTACTTCCTCAATGTGACTATTCATGTATTGACTTAAATAGTATTCATTCAGTTGTGATATATTGAAGTCTCCTATTATTACAAAATTATTGTCATACAGAAAAGGTAGGTTTTCTAGATAGCAAAAAAAGGACTCAAACTCGGATACCGGACAGGTGGGAACAATATATACTGCAAAGATATATATATGATACAAGTTGCTTATCGATAATTTGACACAGAGAATATCTATATTAGGATTGACAAATTCTAATTCAAATGCAGAACTCTTAAACTTATTTTTTACCGCAATTAACACTCCTCCTCCTCCCTTATCTAGGTGATTAGTTATTTCTGTTACTAGTTCGAACATAGCATCATTAGTACTTAAACCTTGTGTGAATCCATAGTGGTGATTTGATAAAATGTTATTTGTATGCAAGAAACTCTAACGAGTTAATACCTACTTTTTAGACATTTTTCAAATATTTTAGTTATATTATTAATTACACTAATTGGTCTGTAGTTGTTCATTGATTTTTTACTTCCGGCTTTGAAAATTGGTGTAACAATGGATAATTTAAAGTGTGAAGGAACTATACCTGATTTAAAAACTAGATTAATTATATGCATCAGAGGTTTAAGTATGTGTAAATGAATAGATTTAATTATTTTCACAGTGATACCATCACTACCAGGGGAACTATTATTTTTCCAACTTGATATATGCTCAATAATTTCCTTTTCATTAACGGGTTTGAGATATATCGATGAATTGATCTCATGTTGTAGATTTAGGATATTGCTGGGTTTTTGTATTTGTTTTACCATTTCACTACTTATATTTATAAAAAAATCATTACAGTAATTTACCATATCTTTAACATTATTAAATTTGTTATTACTTTCATCTAGAATTTCATATTGTTCATTATTTTTTTTGTTTTCGTTTGTAGCATCTTGTATAGTTTTATCGATTTTTTTTTATATTGTTATGGTTTTCAGTAATTTTTTGTTTATAATAATCATTTTTTGTGTTTTTTATTATTTTTGTTAGGGTATTTCTGTAGTTTTTATAGTTGGTTTCTTTTTCAATACTGTAATTTTTTTTAAGATCTTTTCTCATTTTCTCTCTTTTTTTAATGGAGTCTATTATTCCTCTGGTAATCCATGGTTTTATTTTTTTGTATGCTTTTCGATTAATAGTTTTTGTTATTTCGGCGTGTTTTATAATTTCGAGTAATTCTTCTACAAAAATACTTGTTGCCGACTCAGATTCTTTAGCATTTAATATATTAATCCAGTTTTTATTTAGTAATAATTCATGTAATTTTTGAAAATCTATAGTTGTATAAGTTGTGTTTTTTTTTTGTTGGTCCGTTTCTTTATTATCTCTTTGAAATATATTTATCATAGTTGGAAAATTGTTCATTTATTATGTAAGAGCTATAATAATAATAATAATAATAATAATAATAATAATAAGGGGGTGCAAATTCGGACCGGCAACCTCCTCGCGGTGCACCCCGGACAGGGAGGGGTAACCCTCTCTGACAAATGTCGGCCGTGGGTCCTCAGGGCTAACCATCCTGGGGACTCATTTCCTCTGGTTCCCGATCGAGACGGAGGACAGGCCCCTCTCAATCGACCCCATTCGGATGGGGGCCATACCGGACGGTCTTAATGACGACGACTTGGCAAATGTACATGGACGCTTTAGGTGGACGGAGGGATTAAGGGATGACCTGCTGACCTGCTACGAGAGCAGCGAACCTGAGCGCAGGGGATACATGGCGCGATTACACCGGTTGTGGTGCGATATGCACCCGGAGTATCGCGCCTTCTCTCAACAACATCTGAGAGATCAAGTATCCTTCCTGCGCAGAACAGGTTATGTAAGGGCACCACGTCAGCGTGAGGAAGTGCCTGCTGCACTTCCACCACAGCAATTACCATCCTCCTGAGTAAGTGAGGAGCTTCCAGAAGATGCCAACATCTGGCAGATCAAGAGCGCGGTGTACGCTGCCGCAAAGCAACTCGTCCCACAACAGCGCCTGTCAAGCGCAGTTGACAGGGTCGAGAAAGCTAAGCGGCGCGTACAGAAGATCGAAGTTAAAATTCTATCAGCAAGGCAATAATAATAATAATAATAATAATAATACTTTATTTCACGCTTCTCGAATCCAGAGTGTGGTGGATTATATAGTCGCAGGTAGACCATTTACACCGAAGGTCCGGCGAGTGGCAGCCGGACTGAGACGCCAACACCACACTCTAAATCGCACAGTGCTGCAGACCATCAAGCAACACTGTCTAGATAGGATTCGAGCGCTTATGGCTATTAAGAAAACTTTGATCAGGCGAATGCGGAGTTTGGAACAAAACAAATTGTTTCAAACAAATCCGTTTCGCCTGTTCCAAGAGCCACAGCGTGTTGTTGAGTATCCGCCAACTGTTGATAATGTCGAAGCCTTCTGGAAAGGAATCTACGAAGTCGCGAGTCCATTCGATAATGACATTCCAGCTATAGCACACTTCGAGGCTCTCTGTCGTAGAGTCTTAGAAGAGCCAGACGAAGTGTGCCCGGCAATCAGTACGGAAGAGGTTCAACAAGCACTTGTTGGAACCAAGAACTTCGCTGCCCCGGGTCCAGATGGTATAAACAACTGGTGGTGGAAGAAGTTTCCTTCCACCCACCGCCATCTGGCCCGAGTTTTCAACTCATGGTTGAACGAGGGGCAGCAAATTCCGGACTGGTTTGTCGAGGGGCGAACTGTGCTAATCCCCAAAAAGGGGGATCTGTCTGACCCAAAAAATTATAGACCGATTACCTGCCTCAACTCCTGCTACAAGTTATTTACTCGTATCTTGTATACCAGGATGTTGAGGTCTGTTGATCCGGTCTACCAACAGATAAACGAACAGCGTGGTGCCAAGAAGGGCCTTTCAGGTTGCAAGGAAAACCTGCTGATAGACCGCTGTTTTACACAGGATTCTGCGGAATCTGTCAATGGCCTGGATTGATTATCGCAAGGCATTTGATACAACATCCCACGAGCTTTTGTTACACTTGCTCGGATGTCTTGCGGTACCAGCCCCACTAGTGAGATGCATCGAACAACTGTTGCCGCTTTGGAGAACTCGCTTCACCATAACATCCGGTGCCGAGACAGAGTTGGTGACATTTAAGAGAGGAGTGTTTCAGGGTGACTCTTTTAGTCCGCTCCTCTCCTGCATCTCACTGCTGCCGCTATCTGTTGGACTCCGCCAAACCCGCGGGTATCACTGTGGGCCACCCAGCAACCGGAGGCATAAGGTCACCCATCTATTTTATATGGATGACCTTAAGCTCTCTACCTCCGGAGAGCGAGAACTTCAAAATGCTCTCAGGGTGGTCGAGGAATACACGCGGGCAATTGGAATGGAGTTTGGGTTGGACAAATGCGCAGTCGTCCACCTCAAGAGAGGACGATTCGGGGAATTCCACGAAGATGCGCAGCTCGCAGACGGAAGCATCCTACGAAATTTGGATGCCGGAGAGACCTACACATACCTGGGTGTGGAATAACGCCACATCCAGGATGTGAACCAAATAAAGGATTCTCTCCGTGGCAAGTACAGACACCGACTCCGAAAGATCTGATCATCAGAACTTTTGGGGAAGAACAAGGTGTCTGCCACTAAATTGCTTGCCGGTCAAATGGGGAGTAGATGAGCTGCATCAATTGGACAGGAATACCCGCAAGATGATGAATATAACAACAAATATTTTACAATATGCATTTGAAGTAATAGGAGAAAGATTTCTACAGCTGATAAATACTAGTTTGGAAAATGGATGTTTTCCCAGCACGTGGAAGACATCTACAATTATACCACTGGAGAAGAAAATAAATACTATTAAATGTGAAGAACATAGACCTATAAATATGGTACCAACATACGAAAAACTAATGGAAATTATAGTGGATGATCAAATTATAAAATACATTGAAGATAACAAATTATTAACTAAATATCAAGCAGGATTCAGAAAAAAAAATTCATGTGAGAGTGCACTACAAACTGTGTTAGTCAAGTGGAAAAATGCTTTAAATGAAAAAAAGGTTATAGGTGTTATATTTTTGGACTTTCGTAGAGCATTTGAGACTATAAATAGAAATTTACTACTGTTAAAATTGAAAAACTATGGTTTAGGATCTACGATAATTAAGTGGTTTAATGAATACTTATCAAATCGAACGCAAGTGACAAAATATAACGATAATATATCGACATCAGAACAGAATATATTCGGAGTGCCACAAGGGACAGTATTGGGACCTAATTTGTTTATATTATAGATAGATAGATAGATACTTTATTAATCTGAGAAACAATACAGTTTATAGACACGTCAATTGTATGAAATGCAATTTTAATAATATAAATACAATTCAAAAATAGAATTATATGGACAATAAAAATAATAATAATAATAAATAAAAATAATAATAATAATAATAATGAGACATAATAAAACAATTTTACATATAGCCACGAGTAATAAATTTTTACAAATAGATGGACCAACAGATAAGATAAGATAGTGGGAAATTTAAACATATCAATAATAAAAACCTTAAATAGATCACACATTAAAAGGATAAGTATTGCAAAATGAATAAAAATCTTGAATGTTATAGAGACAGGCACTGGTTAAAAATTCCTTTAACTTCTGTGTAAATTTATTTGCGCTGAGCACTTTCAAGTTTGCTGGCAGAGAATTAAAAAGTTTTAAGCCAATATGTTCCGTTTTTTTAAGTCTTGTGAAAGGACATATTAAATTTTCTTTGTGTCTTGTGTCGTGGGCGTGCACATCACTGAACGTTTTATAATCATTTATATGCTCTTTTACATAACGGATGTTTTCATAAATAATTAGCGAAAAGATGGTCATTATATTTAATTGTTTAAATAATGGTTTACAAGAGTCTTGATGACTTTTCTTAAGTATTGCCCGAATTGCTGCTTTCTGCATTATTAGAATTCTTTGAATGTGTACATGGGCTGCATTTCCCCAAGATAATATTCCGTATCTTACTGTGGAGTTAAAAATAGCGTGGTAACAGGTGAGTGCTGCCTCAGAATTTATGATGCATGTTATCCTTCTCAGCATGAACACTATGGGGGAAAGTTTTTTACATATATTGTCTATATGGATATTCCATGTCATCGATGAATCAATATGAATTCCTAAAAACTTAGAGGATTTATTAGCGATTTTATTTACTGAGAAAGACATCGTAACCGTTTTGCTTTCATTAAGGAAAAGTTCGTTATCATTGAACCATCTTTTAGCTGTTGTCAGCACAACTTCACTACTATCTTCAATTTCTGAATATTGCTGTTTTCTAATAGTGAGAGTAGTGTCATCTGCATACATTAAAGTCCTTACGTTAATACTATTTACATTCATATTGTCTGGAAAGTCATTAGTGTAAATAATAAAAAGAAGGGGACCCAGAATAGAACCCTGGGGAACTCCTCGTCTCATATTTAGCTGTTGACTATTTACTCCATGGCAATGAACTATTTGAGGTCTATCTTTTAAGTAGGATTTAAGTAATTGAAGCACTGGTCATCGAATTCCATAATATTCAAGCTTTTCTTCCAATATCGGGTGCGATACGCAGTCGAAAGCCTTTGAAAGATCTACAAAAATAGAGTGACAACTTTGTTTTTCTTCAAAGGCATCGTATACGTTCTCTATGAATTTTAATGTTGCGTCAGATGTATTTGTATTTCTTTTAAAACCATATTGCTCAGTGGAAAAGTATTTATTACGTTCCATATGTTCGTAGATTTGTTTATAAATTGCTAATTCAAGTATTTTAGATGGAGCTGGTAATAGTGCAATGGGTCTAAAATTGTCAGGGACGGTGATATCACCCTTTTTATAAATAGGGATTACTTTCGTATTTTTTAGGGTGCTTGGAAATATACCTTCTAGGAAACAGGCATTTATTATTTCACATAAAGGACTGATAATAAATTCTGCAACGTTTTTTATTAAGTAAACACTTAGGCCATAAATATCTTCACTTTTTTTATTTTTAAGTTGTTTTATTAAGGTAAAAACATCTTCTGGAATCAGGGGTTTTAAATACATTGAGTCAGTATTGTTAATTTTTTTATTTCTACAAAGTTCCATAGAGCTATTTTTACTTTTAGGAAGATTTTCGACTATGCTTTCACTGAAATTCGTGAAGAAATTGTTTAGCATGTCTGGTGTGAGATTTTCTCCAGGAGATTGTTTCTGTTTATCTTTTCTGCCCGTTTCGTTGTTTATAATGCTCCACGTAGTTTTACTTTTGTTGTCCGAGTTTGAAATTGTTGTAATATTGTGTTGTTGTTTAGCCTTTATAAGTAAATCATGGTATGTTTTTTTGAAAGCTTTATACACATTTTTATTATCTTCCGTAGGATTGTCCTTGCACACTGAATGAAAAAATAATAATTTTTCTTTTGCCTCTGTGACTTCTTGTGTAATCCAGTTTTTATTCTTTCTCTCATTTACTTTTACTAAATGAAAGGACTGTTCATGATAAAATAGAAAAGTTTCCATAAAATTTTGCATCTTTGTTTCAGCTGAGGTTTCTGCATATACATCAGTCCATCGTTCTTTTTGAAGTAGATTTTTAAAGTTTTGAAGGTTGTTTTTACTAAGGTTTCTTCTAATATTTGTATTTTTCTTGATGTTATTAGTACTCATTTCTGCAGAACAGGTTTTTATATTTATTAACTGAGCTTTGTGGTCAGAAACGAGAAGATCCAATGTTTTTGATTCATATGTGTACACATTTGTAAATATGTTGTCAATGCAAGTTTGTGCATTTTTATGTTCATGAGTAAAATCAAATATTGTTTGTTTTAAATCGAAAGTGTTTACTATATCAAGGAAATTTTTTTTATTTGGGCTTTGTTCTAAAAAATTGATGTTGAAATCTCCTGCAAGGACGATGTTGACATTTGTGAACTGATCCAGGTACTGAAGACTAGACTGGAGTATATTTAGTGTTTGATCTATGGACGGGTTTGGGGGAGATCGATAAACTACTAAAATTATAGTGTTATATTTTTTAATGTGTACTGCAGTTATTTCACAGGCTTTCTCTATGGAGAGGGAAGTAATAGAATCCAAATTGTAGCTAGTGATATTTTTCCGGATATAAATAGATACTCCACCATGAATATATATTTTCCTGCAAAGATAGCTTGCTAAATAGAAATCAGAGAAATTGTAGGTTTTTATTTCATTTTCAGTTATACATAAGACGTGTATTTCTTTTGTTTTCGTCAGGAATTCTTCTAAGTATAATAATTTGTTTCTAAGGCACTGTACATTTAAATGTAGTATGTTTAGTTCATCGTCCGAGATTTTCTTTATATTTGGGTGTTCAGTTTTATGCTGTGCATTTATGCTAATTGAATTTTCTATGTTATTCCTAAAAAAGAAATTGGTTGTGCTGTGTTTTGCTGTATTTCGACATTATTTTGGGATATATTTCTTTTTTTATATTTTTCATAGAGTTGAAAATCCAATCTTCGGTAACCAACACCTTTGGGCCAGAAAGAAGGTTGGTAAAAATCTTCTTTATATTTAAAATCTGCTGCTACCATATAACATTTAAGACCATTTCCTTCTGTTTTTATTTCTTTAACTATAATATTCTCTTCATCGTCTCCAGTTTTTGTTTTTAAATAGGTTTTTATGTCTTCCACTTCCACATCGTGTGTTACCCTGGATATGTACATCCATACTTTTGGGCTGGCCCCTTTGAATTTTCCATCATTGTCTTGGAATTGTCCTACGTTCCTCTGACGAGGCTGCCTTTTCCTACGGGTGATTTGCCAATCATTTTCAGTTTGTTTATTTAGGGGGTCAAAGGCATCTTGTTGTTCCTTACTTGTTTGAGGTGCCCCTGTGTTTTCATCCTCATGTATATTATTTTGACTATTTTTATTTGAAATGTTTAGTTCGTTTTGTTTAGGCATTTTTGTATTTAATATTTGAGAATATTGTTTTGGAGACACTGGTTTATGTTCACTTAATTGTTGAGTTTTTTGCGAGTTTATGTTTTTTGTATCTTGAGAGGACTTTATTAATTTACCTTTACTTTCTTTGTATAATTCAGTTTTTAGATTATTTACTTCATCTCTTAATAATTTAAAACTACTTTCGAAAGTTGCTTGTACTGATTTCACTATTTTATTTATTAAATTTTCGTCAGGAATGTAAGAAATTTTTGAATGTTGTTTACTGAGCGCATTGTTAAGGTTAGTATTTTCTGCTTCCAGCTTCTTTATTTTCTCATTTAGTAATATTATATTTTCACTGAGTTTTATGTTTATTTCTTCTAAATTATCATTCTGCATTTTAAGTGGAGAAATATTCAGTGTACTTTGATTTTCAGATACCACAGATTCTTCTTCGAATAAAAAACTTTGTTTATCACAACACTTTTTTGATTTTTTACTTGAACAGCTTGTATGAAATATTGCTTTACAATTTTCACAAAAGACTCTTTTATTTATTGCAGATTTTTTACAATAACCACATGTTAGATTTACACTACAAACTTCATTTCCCACCATCTTGAAATTATTAATATATAAATGACATAGTGCAATGTGTACAAAAGTGCAATATCCAACTTTTCGCAGATGATACCTTGTTATATTTCATAGGTGATAATGTAGATGAAATTATAAACACCTTGAATGATGAACTTAAGACTCTACAAACATGGCTAAAACTAAATAGCATGTATGTCAATACAGAAAAAACAAAATTTATGTTAATTAAAAGTAAATATAACATGATTGATGCAAACAGTCATATGGGAATATATATAAATAATGAACCAATACAGCAAGTTGTAGAATGTAAATATTTAGGTATCCTCATTGACGATAATTTATTATTTTCTAGTCATGCTTCATATATCACCAGCAAAATTGCCAAAAAAGTAAACTTAATAGGTAGATTAAGGCACGTAAGTACTTGGACTAAGCTGTTAATATATAAAACAATTGTTTTACCACACCTGAACTTTTGTGCTACCATTTTATATTTATTGAATAACACGCAGATACATGAGATACAAAAAAAACAGAACCAGGCACTAAGAAAAATTTTAAATTGCGATAGATATACAAGTATTAAATACATGTTGGAAAGGACGAAACTATTAAGTGTCAGACAGACTATTTTTACTAACACGACGGCGACACTTGACCTTCGTAGTGAGTGAACGTGTTAGCAGTTAATTTCAATATCAGTTTAGTGTAATCAAAAAACAGGTATATAAGATGGACAATAATACTTTATTAGGTGACCCACCTGATAGAGGTAAAAGCGGACAATTGTTTCACGAGGATATGATAACGGAATGGGATCAATCAAATAATATAAATTCAGGTGATTTACAAAATATGCCTCCGGATAAACAGGTAAGAGAACATCTTTATATGACATCCTTAGGCGACATGCTAAGTAAAAGAAAACCAATAAATAATAGTCAACTTGAGAAAATTGCATCAACTTCTACCAGTTATCCAGAAAAAAACCAAACAACACAGGTATTTACAAACAATGATAAGATAAGACCAGTACTTTTTTATGAAGCTATTGATAAGGGACCTTTTATAGTTTATATAGAAAATAAAAAAGGAAATATAGGTAGGGCTCACTTAATTACAGTGGGGAAAATAATAAATCAAAGTTTACCTAAAATGGAATATTGTATAAAAAATATAAGTTCAATAGGTCTGAATAGAGTAAAAGTGGAGATGGCCACGGCCATTAGTGCAAATAAATTAATAAATAACGAATTCTTAAAAAATAATAATTATGAGTCATATATACCGCAATATCTTAAGAGAAGGCAGGGGGCAGTAAAATATGTAGATGTTGTTTTCAGTGAGCAGGAATTAAAAGAAGCTGTAAAGCCTGTTTTTGGAGATAATTTTAAGGTTATAGAAGTACGTAGAATGAATAGAAAAACTGTTAATTCAGAGGGTCAATTACAATATGTGCCTTCTAGTACAATAAAAATATCATTCAGTGGTCAGAATTTGCCAAAAAAAATTTCCATACATAGTATTATACTAGAAGTAGAGCCGTACATTCAAAAGGTAGTGCAATGCATGAAATGCTTAAGGTATGGTCATTTAAATAGTCAATGTAAGGGGAATGAAAGGTGCGCAAAATGTGGAGAAGCTCACGTAACAGCAGATTGTAATTCTCAAAAATAAGTTTGTGTATTATGCAATAGTGAAGATCATAGGGCAAATAATCATAAAGTTTGTCCTGAATTCAAAAAACAGAAAAATATAAAAACTATGATGGGTATTGAAAATATGACTTACAGGGAGGCCGCTCAAAAATACAATTCAAGTTATGCAACAATAACGAATAGAAATAATCAAAATATAGTAACCAACAAATAAATAATACACCAAAAAGGAGACGAGTAACTCAAGGGGGTAATCCTCTTATGGAGGCGCATTTAAATATATTAAGAAATCCTACAGTAGAATCTAGTCCCAGAGAAAACTATAGAAATGTTCCTCAATATCATACACAACTTAATAATGGTAATAACAGAGATAATACTAGAGTTAATATAATAATTAATTATGTCACTGATTTAATAAAAGATATTTTAGAAAAAAAAAATGAGGTCAGTTTAAATGAAAATTTAATGGTTAAAATCAAAGAACAAATAAATCAAATTCTCACAAATCATGAATAAACTAAACTTTATACAATGGAATGGCAGGTCAGTAATGGCTAATAAAGGTTTTCTAGAATATTTCATACATGAAAATAATATAGGTATAGGACTTTTATCGGAAACGTGGTTCAAACCGGGCATAGCTGTGTCCTTTCAGGGATATAATATGATAAGAAAAGATAGGGATGATGGCAAAGGAGGCGTGGCTATTCTAATTAAAAAAAATACACCATACTCATTACTTAAAGTCAATAATAATATTGCAGATGTTGCTGTGTGTGCAGTAACAATCTATCCAAATCCAAAAGAAAGCATAAATATATACTCAGTGTATGTCAAACCTCAAAGTAGAATAACTTCCATGGAATGGGAATTATTCTTTAAAGAACTAAAAAAACCATTTATTATTGGTGGAGACTTTAATATGCATCATAGGTCATGGGGTTGTTCGTGGTCTGATAATAATGGGGTGAACCTTTTGTCTGCTATGGACGAATATAATGTTAGTTTTCTAAATAATGGAGAGGAAACTATAGTTAAAAAAATTAATCAAATTAATAGATCTGTTATAGACTTAACTTTGTGTAATGCTGAAATGGCGCCTGAAATTAAATGGGAAGTAAATTACAATACTATGGGGTCAGACCATTACGCGATTGTTTTCAGTATCAATTATAGTAAAGATAATATAGTTAATAATCAACAAAAAAATTGGAACTTAAACAAAGCAGATTGGAAACTGTTTTCTGATCTGGTAGAAAATTATGCAAATATAGATTCAGAAAATGTCAATTATCAAGATTTTTTAAATAACCTTAATATAATTAATGAAAAAAGTATACCAGAAAAGAAAAAAGTATATAATAAAAAATTCTCAAAAATATGGTGGAATATGGAATGTAAAACAGTCATCGAAGAGCAGAGGGAAGCTTTGAAAAAGTATAAAGATAGTCCAACATTTGATAATTTTATAAATGTAAAAAAAATATCGGCTAAGGCTAAAAAAATCATTAAATTAAGTAAAAGAGAAGCTTGGAAAAAGTTCTGTTCAGAGTTAAACAAAAATACAAAAATTAAAGATATATGGAATCAGATTAAAAAAATTAAAAATTGTGTTAAAGAACAAAGCTCCCCACTGATCGAAGGCGACTGGCTAGAAATATTTATAAATACCATATCACCTTTAATTCCACAAGAAAATATAGACGATCCACTAGATAATGAACCTGAAAATGAATTAACAAAAAAATTCAATATGGCCGAATTAGAACGATGCATAAAAAAAAATAAAAACTCTGCTCCCGGAATTAACAAAATACATTATCCAATGATAAGTAATCTTCCAATGGTAGGCAAACAAATGCTTTTAACAATTTATAATAAAATTTGGCAGACTGGAGAAATTCCCCAAGATTGGAAGAAATATGTAATTGTCCCGATTTTGAAGCCACACAAAGACCCCAAAATTGCTAAATCATATAGAGCAATATCGTTAGCTTCATGTTTATTAAAGACATGAAAGAATGATAAAAAATAGGTTAGAGAAATGGCTTGAAATTAACAGAAAAATTCCTAGCAGTCAGTATGGCTTTAGGAAAAGATGTAGTACATATGAAAATATTTCTCACCTTATTCTCGATATAAATAATTCATTTGCTAACAAGAAGGCACTTATTGCTATATTTATTGATATAGAAGGGGCTTACGACAACGTAAATATAAAAATTTTGTATAAAAAAATGGTACATTTGGGCATCCCAAAAAAATTTGCATATCATGTAGCAAATCTATATATAAATAGAGAAATATACATAAAAATTAACAATGACATAAAAGGGCCCAGATTATGTAATATAGGAATTCCACAAGGGGGAATTTTAAGTCCTTTACTTTACATTATCTACACAATTGACATAGAAGGTATAATAAATAATAACATAAAAATAATTCAGTACGCAGATGATGTCTGCATATATCAAGATAACTGTGAAATTGACCAAGGTATAGAAGTTCTGAATAACACGATGAACAAGCTTGACAACTGGGCACAGGAAAATGGACTATCAATAAATCAAAATAAAACCCAAATATGTATCTTTACAAAAAAAACGAAAAAACTTACCGTTACATGCTACTCTAAATAACAAAGTTTACGATATAAAAGATGCTGTACATTTTCTAGGATTAACTATGGATAAAAAACTGTTATGGAAGAATCACATACACAATATAGTTACAAAATGTGAAAAGGCCTTAAATATCTTAAAAATGGTAACACACCTATCATGGGGAGCGGATCCTAATATTAGTATACTGTTATATAAATCCTACGTACGATCAGTTATAGATTATGGTGCAATTTTTTATGACCAAGCCTCTCCAATTCACCTTAACAAAATAGATAAAATCCAAAGCAAAATCTTAAGGTTATGTTTGGGGTTAATGAAAAGTAGTCCAATTAACAACATATTAGCAGAAAGCCAGGAAATACCGTTAGCATACAGAAGAACAATTTTATGTAGTAAATATGTGCTCAAATTGTACTCTAAAAATAGTGAACTAATAAATAAAATTCACAGGAACTACATTATGGACCTAACACATTCATATTGGCGAGAAAAAAAAAGTCTAAAGTTAATTCAGTGTTATGCAAATGTAATTAAGTACGAGCACGTATACCATGAAGATGTAATTCCCTATTTTAAAATGAACTTGGAAACCACTCCCCAAACACATTATTTTAGAAATTACGAAAAATATCCATCAAGTTTAATAAATCACATGTTTTCTTTTGACCTCAACACTCTGGACGAGAACCAATACGCTTTATTCACTGATGGTTCAAAAACAATAGAATCCACGTCTTGTGCATTCTATGACCCCCAAAAAAAAACTGGATCAGCGTATAAACTTTACAAGGAGCTATCAATATACAACGCTGAGTTAATAGCTATCCTAGAGGCATTAAAATATATTAATACTATAAACATTATAAACTACTCCAACCATTTTATTATTCTAACTGACAGCAAAAGCGCAATAGATACAATATCCAATATTCTAAATGGATCGAAAACCAACTATATAATAGTAGACATAATAAATTTATTAGGAGATCTGCAACAAATAGGGAAAAAAGTTACTTTGGCATGGATAAAAGGACATTGTGGAATTGAAGGTAATGAGATTGTGGACAAAATGGCACGAACAGCTGCTAGCTCGGAGGATATATTAAATAATTATTCTCCTACCCCAGAGGATATTTTTGTGTGTTTAAAAAATGATATTTTAACAGAATGGCGCGATAAATATCAGGAAAATAATAAAGGCAGATATTATAAGGAAATTAATTTAAATCCAATCAGTGTTCCGTGGTACAGAAAAACAGAATATCAGAATATCAATAAACATTTTACAAAAACTATTTGTAGATTAAGAATTAATCATGGAACTTTTCCATCACATCTGCACAAAATAAGTATGGCAGAAACAGATAGATGTAATTGCGGGGAAGAAGGTTCGGCACAGCACCTAATTTTGGAATGCAAAAACAGACAAAATTCCATTGAACCTTTATTGGAAGAACTATATACATTAAAAATAAAAACTCCATTTAATCTAAAATCATTACTAGCAGAAGGCAATTTCAATATATATTTAGCGATCTATAAATACATTATAAAGGAAAAAATAAAGATATAGACTATATTATTGAATTAAACTAATCCTAAAAAAATATGTATATAAAGCTACAAAGTACTTACTATGGTAAAGTTAGGTTAGGTTAGGGAAATACAAACAAAAAAAAATATATATATATATATGTATAAAAATATGTACACGTAGTATTAAGTATTCCTAACGTCTATCCTTGTGTTCATTCCCCCTGATCCGAGGTCTAGTGTGTGTGTATATGTCAAAATTCGTCATGACGGACCCCTTGGCGGCGTATCCCGTATCCCTGTGACAGCTCCCACAAAAAAAAACAAACAAAAAAAAAACAAAAAAAAAACAAAAAACAAAAAAAACAAACAAAAGAAAAAAAATCGTAGGTTATATCCAGTAAAAACAAAATAAATGAAAAATAAATAATCAATCGTTACATTAGTTTAGTTTTTGATACTGAACACAATCGCGAAAACAATTTTAAACAAGTTCATCGCAGATGTGGATCTCCTTTTTTTTATGATCTTTTTTGTGTTTCTTTTTGTGATTTTCTTTAAATTTACTCGAATATTACTAATACATGACACTGTGCGAATGGCCACGTTGCCTTAGCCATTGACTCGAGTGTAGATAGATAGATACTAACACGATGATCGTTATATATAAAATAAAACATGGGTTATGGCCACACCATCTACTTGAAGATTTAACTTTTGTTCAAGACATACATAATTACGAAACAAGATCAAGAGGAAATTTTTATGTTGACACTGTTAATACGTCATATAGCCAAAATAATTTATTTCACAAAGGTTTAATTGAATATAATGAGTTACCAGATGATGTAAAAAATAGTGAATCCCTTTTATCCTTTAAAAAGAAATGTAGAAATTATTCTATTGAGCATATTGATATATAGACAATTATTTTAGGGTTTTTCTTTTTTTTTCTCTTTTCCTTTTTTTTGTATTATAGTTTAATGTAAAGTTAGTCTACATATGTTTGTTTATATGTTTAATTCCTTATGTTTGTTTATTATACTTCATATATATATATATATTATTTTTAGATAAAAAATATGTTTAAATTTAAATGTTAAATTTAGCTATGAGCTATTAATAAAGATATTTATTTATTTATATTCATAGGAGTATTCATCCTAGATCGTCCGTTCCTCGTGTGTACCTCCCACGTCAATGGGGGGGCCGAGGACTCTTGAGTTTGGAGTGCATGCATGGCAGAGTGGCACTGAGTATGGCATGTAATGTCATCAGGAGCTCGGACCCACTCCTACAGTTAGTGAGAGATCATGAAACTGTGGGAGTTGGTGCTTTATTGTTTAGTGCAGCACAGACGGCCGCAGATGAACTCGGTCTCATGTTCGTCTACAGGCGAGAAGGCCGGCGAGGTGACTCAGTCACTGAGCTTCCGCCTAATCGTCTGACAGCCCACATCAAAGCTGCCGAACAGAGAAATCTGTTCAGGCAGCACGTCGATAAACCCCTGCACGGTGTTTTCTATAACAACATAGAAGCACTGGGTTTATCGACAGAGCTGACCTTCGCATTTTTAAGGTCAGCTGGGCTGAAGTCGGAGACCGAGGGATACATTGTGGCCTGCCAAGATGGTGTTATTACACATTGGTCTATCGCAGTCGCGTGATGGGTGTAGAGGTACCTGATATCAACTGCAGAACCTGCCGTCAGGCGCCGGAGTCGCTCATGCATTTATTATCTGCATGCCCGATATATGCGACTTCGGCCTACATCCGCCGACATGACGCGGCTTTACGAGTGCTATATTACCATCTTCGGCACTCGTACAAGATAGACCAAACACCAGTGCTGCCTTATATCCCCGGAGATATCGAGTTCGTTGTCGAGAACGAGAAATACCGGATTTACTGGAACTACTCGTTCCCGACCGTCAGGCGAATTCAAGCCAATAAGCCTGACATAGTCCTCCTCGACCATCAGACCAAGGTGATGTATGTCATCGAGTTCTCAGCACCTGCTGAGACAAACATCGCCTTGAAGGAGGAGGAGAAACGGACTAAATACAGAAATCTCCGGTACGAGCTCCAAGTGCTATACCCAGGCTACTCTGTCAAGATGGTCGTCCTGATAATTGGTGTACTCGGAGGTATGAAGCCCACGCTGCTCTCCGCATTGAAGACCATGCCTGCCTGCCAAACATTGGCAGAATGGTTGGCTGGTCAAATGCAGAAAGCGGTCATCCTGGAATTCCTCCCTCTACTTTGGGCACACGAGTCTGGAATCTACAGTGGCTAACCCTGCGGGATGTGGGGAGTTGCTGTAGATTATTCGCTGACACTCTCTCTCTGTGTGGTGTCGGAGGCCACAGGGAGACTGTCCAGCATTAGATTCGGGAAACTGAAAAAAAAAAAATAATAATAATAATAATAATATATTTATTCTTATAAAGAACGTTATATATGTAGATACATAATAATTCACAAATAACACTGAATAAATATAGGAAGGGGTATCACTGAAGCGGATGTGTACATCCACTTGTGCGTGACTAAAGGAGAGGGGGAGATAATACTTATAATAAAATTACTTTCAAATTTTGCTAATAAAAGAGATAGACATCACAGTAAACCATGGAAAAATATAAACAAATATATAATCGGGTAGCTTTGTCAAATTAGGGTAAAGGTGTTAAATAATTTGGATTTAGTTGGAGAAGATCTTTTTGGTAACTTAATAAGTGGTGATAATTTAGATAGCGTAATTGATAAGAATAATAATATACTCAACATATTTCATTTAAATATTAGAAGCGTAAAAAAAAAACTTTGAAGAACTACTTGTATTTTTATATAGCTATAAACTAACGTACTGTGACATTATAATTTTGAGCGAATGTTTCCAGATCGCCTCGCATGATCAATTTAATATTCCTGGATACACAGGTTACTACAATAACGCGAAATATAACAGAAATGACGGTGTTTTGATATTTATAAAGCCCAATATAAACATAAATATTTCGCATAAAATATAGACTAAATCCAGAGCAACACTAAGTAAAGTAACTTTGAAATCTAATAATATAACAATTGGTATCACTATCACTACTCTTTATAAACCACCACCGATACAGGAAAAGTTATTCATTGATGACATTCATGATTATTTCTTGAACTTGAACAACAACCTTGAGATATTCATTGGTGATATTAATATAAATATTAGTAATAGAAATGATAATACTGTTAATGACTACCTTTCCACTCTCGGTCTTTTTGGTTTTGTCCCCTACATTGGTTCTCCAACACGGATCACAACAGATAGTAAATCGTGTATAGATCACACATTAGGAAAAAGTTAAAGTGTAATAGCCTTTCATGCAAATCCTTTATAATTGATACACTATCCAATTATGCTAAATATTAACTATGCTAAATATGAACAACTCCCTCGAAATATAAACAATACAAATACATACGCCTACACTAATTTCGACTACATAAAATTTCAACAATTAATTGATTGCCAAGATTGGTCAGAAATCACAAACTGTAACAACTCTGAAATAGCCATAAGTACCTTTTTAAATATTTATACAGGTTTAATGGAACAGTCTAAATCCATAATAATTAAAAAGACTCAATCACATAAAAAAATTAAGCCAAGGATCACAAATGGTATCGTTACATCTATAAAATTTAGAAAAAAAAACTTTTAAAACATTTTAGCATTAACTTGCAGAATACAAAGCTTACCGAAACAAATTGAACCATATTATTACAAAAACTAAGAATGATTACTACAAAACTAAAATAGAGAGCAGTCAAAACGACATTAAGAAAATTTATACAATTATCTCTGAAGCAACAAATGAAAAATCAAATGAAAAAAGTACATTAAATATATTGGACAAAGACGGAATGGAATTTGAGGAAAAAATAGACATGGTAAATTATTGCAATAATTTTTTTATAGATGTTGGTACTAATATGGCAAATCAAATTCCTGTTCCAGATAACATATATAAACCTGAATATGCACTTAGTTCATCCATGTTTTTGAAACCGGTAAGTGGAAGGGAGGTTATTAATCATATTAATTCTTTAAAAAATACCAGCTCACCTGGAAAAGATGGTATTGGAAGGATAGGGCTTTTAACTAAAACTACTATTTTTTATTTAGAACGTTTATTCGTCTTGAATGAATCAATGACTTAATACAACTAACTTTTTATTTTATAACTCAATACGTTCGATACATCAGTTTTCCTTACACAGCATAAACTTATGTATATATATATTTATGTTATTACTTCGCAGAAGTGTGGTGTTTATTCAGGCATAAATATCATGTTACAATTAAATAATTATTTTCATTTTGTACACATCTTCCAACACTCCCACTCAAAATAAAAATAATTAAAATAAAACAAACAAAAACAAAAATAAAAAAAACTATTTTAATCCCAAATGTGAACGAAACAATTTAAATTTTTGGAGAGGTAGTCCTTTTGTGAATATGTCTGCAAGCTGAGTTGCTGTGGAAATATAAATTAAAGTTATTAATCCCTATTGAATTTTTTTCCCTAATAAAGTGATATTTTATATCAATATGCTTGGTTCTCTTGTGATCAGAAGGATTTTTTGCTATTGATATACAAGCCATATTATCTTCATATATAAATATAGGTGTCTAAATATGTATGTTGATACTGTCACTGAGCGATTTGAGCCAGAGTGCTTCTTTTGTTCCTTCAAAAGCTGCTATATATTCTGCTTCTGTAGATGATATTGCAACTGTACTTTGCCGGCGACTATTCCATGAAATGGAACATGAATCATATAATTTGAATACATAACCTGAGGTACTTTTGCGAGTTTCTGAATCATTTGCCCAATCGGCATCTGTATACCCAACAAGTTCTCCCACTATTGTGTCTTTTGATTTAGTAAACGTTAATTTTAATTGTAATGTACCTTTTATGTATCTGAGCACTCTTTTCAAAGCTTTCCATAAGGTTATATTATTTTTAACCTGATATCTACTTAATATATTTATGGCTACACATAGATCAGGACGTGTACACAACATCACATACATCAGACATCCAATTAAATTTTTACACGGAGCATCATAATATTCATTTGAATTTAGATTATCATAATCAAGTTTTACTGGCAACGGTGTATCAATTGGCTTGCATTCTAGCATATTGAACTTCTTTAAAATCATAGTTAAATACATATTCTGATCAAGAGTAATTATATTTTCATAACGTTTTATCCTTATTCCTAAAAATAGTTGAATTTCATTCAAATCTATCATTTTGAAACATTGTTTTAGATGGTTTTTTATATTTATCATTGTTTGTAAATTTTTAGTAGCTATTATTATATCGTCAACGTACAACAATATATAAATATTTTTATTTACGTCATTTTTATTCAGAAAATAAACACAGTGATCTACTTTTGATTGAGTAAATCCAGCCTTTTTCAATGTAATATCAAAATATTCATACCAGCATCTCGCTGATTGTTTCAGACCATATATTGATTTATGTAACAAACATACTTGGTTTTGTTTACATTTTACTCCTTCTGGAGGTGCCATGTATCAATTTTAATAGTAAAAACCCATTTACAAGTAACTATATTTGTGTTTGACGGAGTTGGAACGAGAGTCCAGGTTTTATTATCTCTTAATGCTTTCAACTCTTCTTTTATTGCTAGCTCCCACTGATCACGATCTTCCCTATTTTCGATTTCTTTATATGATTTTGGAATATCTAGTGGGAAATTACTGGCATTTAATAGTAAATATTCCTGGTCGTGAGTACTCTCGTCATAATTTATTACTGGACAACTTTTAAGTCTTTTACTCCGTCTAACACTTTCTAAAGATGTTTCATTGTCTGTTTCATTTAACTCTTCTTTATTATTACTATTATTATTGGTCGCCCTATTTGTTTTGGGGGTACCATTATTTATTTTGTTGGTCTCAAGTTTACCTAAACTTGGACTACCATTTTGTATTTTAGTGGTCTCAAGTTCACTTTCTTTTTCATGAGTACCTTGTTTTTGCATGGTCTCTACCTTTGAAACAGTTTAGTTTCATTGTTATAAGTAGGAGTACCTTTTGAAACATGACTGCTGGTCTCATTACTTATAGTATGAGTACCTGAGTTATTTACTTGTTCACTTGCTGTGGGTCTTGTTTGTGAGAAAGTTAGTTCGTCAATAATTACATCACGAGCTACAATAAATTTTTGTGCCTGTGGATCCCATAATTTGTATCCACTAGTTTCGTAACCTACTAATATTGTTTTTTAATGATTTAACATCAAATTTTGATGTTTGTTTTTTATTCAGCATATACACAGTGGAACCAAATATTTTTTAGATTCTTAAGAGATGGTTTTAGACCATACCATTTTTCAAACGGTGTTTTTTTTTATTATTTAATGCTTTGGTAGGTATACGATTTATTAGGTACGTTGCTGTTAGGATAGCCTCACCCCAAAAGCTTTTTGTTAATTGTGCTGCATTTAAAATTGTTCGAGCTTTCTCAGTAATTGATCTATTCATTCTCTCAGCGACTCCATTTTGTTGTGGAGTGTGAGGAACGGTTAGATGATAGGTTATACCTTTTTGAGAACAAAATTCTTTAAAATCGTTTGATAAATATTCCCTACCATTATCACAATATAAATATGTTATGTTTAAATTAAAATGATTTGTTGCTTTATTAACAAAATTCTTAATGTTTATTTAAAACCTCCCATTTAAATGTTAATAAATAGGTCACTGTGTAATGGGTAAAATCATCAATAAAAGTAAGATAATAATTTTTATTATCCACTGTCGGTGGACTTATAGGGCCACATATATCACTATGAACTATATATAGTGGTCTATTTTGTGGTTTTTTTATCCTTTTTATTACAAAAAGGTAACCTAGTTTGTTTACCTAAAACACATGACTCACACATAGTAGATGTGGGTTTAATGTTGACAATTAGGGAAAAATCACTAACTAATCTATTAGTTTGGATTTGTATAAATTTATCTTTACTGATATGACCTAGTCTTTCATGCCATAATCTATAGTTATTTTTTATTTCAGCTACATTTGCCTTTTTTCTTTTAATTATGTACGTAATGCCTAATAAATTATTTATAGGCTTACCTTTTGCAATTAGTTGGTCTTTTCTTTTAATCTCTACACCTGCCTGATTAAAAATTACCACCATACCTTTTTCTTGTAGTCTTTTTACGGAGAGTAGATTGCACGTTAGCTCTGGACAATATAGGACATCTTTTATACTCCCTTCTAGGCCTTGGTCAGTTGTTACATTGATAACTCCTTTCTTGGTTGCGGTGCGGTAATTGTTGCTCCACATTTAGCTACGGATATTTTAATGGGAAACTCCAATTCCATTAAAGTCGCGAAAACTTCAATGTCATTTACAATATGGTCACTGGCACCGGAATCTAACACAAAAACAACAGAATCTTTTTCTTCATCTTGGTGCTTTTTCTCGCCCACCATCATAAATGCAAAACTCTTGTCTTCATGCACCGCCTTTAATGTTACAGGGTGTGAATTGTATTTTCTTGTTTTATTGCCTTGTTGTTTTTGTATCATTTTTTGGTAGTGATAACAATCTCTTTGAATATGATTTTGTTTACCACAATGATTACATTTTTTTTAAAATTTATATGGGGATTTGTAATGAAAAGATCCCTTATTTGTGTAATTTTTCTGTTGAGCATTTTTTTGGATATATTTTCTTTTGTTGGTTATTACATTTGACATTTGTGGTTTTATTGCTTCACTCAGTAGAGCCTTTGGTTCTTGAATTGTAATTTTTGTTTCGTAATCCAATAATTTTGTTTTTACAAATGCCATATTTAAATTAGTTTCATTTAATGTTTCTAATGCAGTTATTAATCCATCATACACTGGCGGCAATGTTAAAAGTAAATGTTGCACCTGGTCCATTTCATCCAATTTTGCCCCTGCTGTTGTAAGTTCCATGATTAAGTTTTCAAAAGTTGTAAAATGTTGGGATAGTTTTTCATTCGGTTGTAGTTTTAGAGTAAACAGTTTTTTACGTAAGGTTAGTTGTGTAGCAAGACTTTTCCGCTCATATATGCTGTCTAATTTAGCTATGATATTGTAACCGTGCTGCTGATCTTTGATTGAATTTAGTAATGTGTCACTTAAATATTCATAGATGATTCTGCAAACGATTGAATCATCCTTAGTCCATTCTTCTGTCAGTTCCACCGGAACGGGGTTTTCTAATATATAACACATTCATTTCACGTAAAACTGCTTTTATGCGAAGTTCCATAAAGCATATTTTTCACCATTAAATGGCTGGATATTTCGTTTGCGAGTTAGAAGATCCATGGTGACACTTGTTCCCACGCACAAACAACAACAACAACAACAAAAAAAAACTTAGTTCAATGAGTTACTTTCACTTTGTTCAAACTGTTTAAGCCACTTGTCACCTTTGTTGTTATTTACGTGTTCTGGGCCCATAACCTATTGGAAGGATAGGGCTTTTAACTAAAACTACTATTTTTTATTTAGAACGTTTATTCGTCTTGAATGAATCAATGACTTAATACAACTAACTTTTTATTTTATAACACAATACGTTCGATACATCAGTTTTCCTTACACAGCATAAACTTATGTATATATATATTTATGTTATTACTTCGCAGAAGTGTGGTGTTTATTCAGGCATAAATATCATGTTACAATTAAATAATTATTTTCATTTTGTACACATCTTCCAACAGATGGTAATACAACTAGGATGTTAAAACAAACGCACTTACAAATACTCAATCCATTAGTACATATAATCAACTTAATCTTTAAAAAACTGGTGTGGTGCCTTCTCAATTTAAAACTGCTATAGTAACTCCAATCCATAAAACTGGATCGAAGACATGCATTAACAACTATCGACCAATTAGTGTAATAAGTAACCTAGCAAAGATATTGGAGAAATATTTGAAAGAAAGAATAGTCCAGTTTTTGAATGATAACAACATCCTATCAAAAAAACAATTCGGTTTCACTAAGGGAGTGAGTACCGGTGATGCCATGTACGAACTAATTAAAGAAGTTACTGATAACTTAAACAACAGTAACAAATGCATAGCAGTTTTTATAGATCTCGTGAAGGCCTTCGATACAGTTCCTCATGACAAGCTGCTTGATGCCTTGTCTAACTATGGAGTTAGAGGAATTGTATTGGATGTTTTTGCGAGCTACCTTTCCAACAGAACTCAACATCTCAAAATAAATGATACACTCAGTTGTCCAAGAAATATTCAAATTGGAATACCACAAGGCACTGTCTTAGGCCCTATTTTATTTATCACATATATAAATTATTTACTCACTTTAAACATAAGCGGCTCATTAATTTCCTATGCCGATGACACGGTCTTAATTTTTAGTGATAAAACTTGGGAAGGAACAAAGAATTTAGTAATTGATGGATTGTTAAAAGCAAAAAATTGGCTTGATTCAAATAGACTATCTCTAAATATAAGTAAAACTAAATATATAGCTTTCTCACTCACTAATGTAAATCGTCCTGATTTCTCCCATATAAAAATTAACACTTTTGATGAAATTGCTGAGACAACTGACATAAAATATTTGGGTATAATCATCGACCAAAATCTCAAATGGGACGCCCACATTTCACATCTAACAAATAAAATAAGAAAGTTAATACATAAGTTTTACTTATTGCGAGAATTTTTAAATAAAAAACTTTTAATTACAATTTACAAAACTTTGGTTGAATCTCTAATACGATATGGAATCATTGCATGGGGAGGATTATACAAAACTACTCTTATGCAACTAAATGTTGTCCAAAATTATATCTTAAGAATAATCTTTAAAAAACATAGACTTTACTCTACAGCTCTGCTTTACTCAGAGGATATCTGTAATATTCGCTCACTATATATTTTAGCTACTTGTATGTTTGTTCATAAAAATTACAATCTACAAAATCATGTAAACCATCCATACGAGACCAGAAATAAAACTAACAATCATATAGTTATTCCAAATAGTTATAAAAGCATAAATTTACGTTTCATAAATTATCTTGCGCCAAAATTTTACAATCTCTTACCAACAGATATAAAAAACATAATGAATGATAAATGTTTCCACAAAAATTGTAAATCCTATATATTTAAGAATTACTCAGTCTTCTTGTCACTTGTATAAAAAGTATTATTGAAGCCTTTAGATAATATTATATAACATTAAATATTAGTACATATATACATATTAGTATGCCTATATTTTAGATTGTGTTTGTTCTCTTTTTATTATTTCTAATTTTTAGTAAATTTTGTATTTTTCTGGCACATACAGGTGTTAACTCACTTAGGTGCCATACACAAATATTCTTTGCTCTTATATAAATATCTTGAGGAATATTAACAAACTTGTAATTTGTAATTCGTTAATAAATTTATTATTATTATTATTATTAGTAGACCACATCTTTATAGCGCACATAAAAAACGTCAGCGTGTTTCAAGTTCTTATCGGCACCAAAGACGTCGACGCCCCCATGCGCATCACAAAGATGCGGTCCACCTCAAAGTGTCAAATCCTTGATGTATAGAATGCCAATAATAATTTACTTCGTAATTTGAGTTTAAGTAGATATTTTCTGATTCACAATATCATGAAAAACATATCGAGGTGTTTGTCTTATCCACTGTTTCAATTTAATTTTAAACAATTTCAAAGTGTTTATATCTCTCATTTCAAGTGGAAGGATATCATATAATCTAGGGGTGAGGTATAAGTAACTTTTCTGCCCTATGGTTTTTTCACTTACGCATCTGACAACTATTTTTTTAATGTCTTGTTTCATATATATGTGTAATTGCTTGTATATTACTTTTATTTTTAAATTTGTTTATTATAATTTTTAAACAAAATAGCTGTCTAATGTCCAAAATATCAGTTTCGGTTAATAGACTATCACTAGAGTAGCGAAGACTCTTACCATATATTATTTTGATAATCCACTTTTGCAAAACATTTAGGTTTTCTAGGTAGTGATTACTTACTCCTCCCCAACTCAAGATTCCATAAGTGAGCTGTGATTGGACTAGTGCGTAATAAATTACTTTGAGATGTTCAATATCTAAGATATCTTTAAGATTTTTAAACCTTGGAAGCAATCCTCTAATTTTTCTTACTACATTTTTTATATGCAAATCCCATCTCAAATGTCTGTCAAATATAACTCCCAGATATTTAATTGATGAAGCTTCGGGTATGTGGGTGTCTTGATCAATCTGTAGTGGTCCCATATTTGGTTATTATTATTATTAGCATAAGAAGTAAACGGTAAATAATATGTTTTACTACAGTTTAAAGTAAGTTTATTATTCTGAAACCAGCATTTGATAGATCTGAAATCTTCTTCAGCCATGACTTTAAGTTCCTGCCAAGAATTAGCTTTATATAAGATTACGATGTCATCCGCAAAACTAAGTATAATACCCGAAGTGTTGAGAGATAGAAGACTATTTATATAAATGCTAAACAGTATTGGACCCAATACTGTCCAATACTGAGGAACTCCATATTTTATTATTCTTGGTTCACTGATCGTGTCATCAATAGCTACATATTGTATTCGGTCAGCTAGGTAGCTCTTTATAAGATTAAGCACATTACCTATTAATCCAGATCGCTCTAATTTTTCCAGTAATTTTCGGTGGCATACCGTGTCAAAAGCCTTAGCTAAGTCCACAAAAATACAAAGAGAAGGAATTTTTTTATCTAGAGAACTATAAATCTGAGACGTCAAATGACATATCGCGTCTTCTGTTGACTTTCCTTCTTTAAATCCGTATTGTCTTTCAGATAATAGCTTATGTTTGTTTAAAAATTTCTCTATCCTTGATTTTAAAATTCGTTCTATTATTTTAGCGATATTAGAAATGAGAGAAACCGGCCTATAGTTTAAAATATCCATGTAATCGCCACCTTTGTGTATAGGTTTGATGATACCAATTTTGAGTAATTTTGGAAAGCACCCTGTATCAAAACTTATTTATTATGTATACAAGTGGACCCGTTATTTGATTAGATATTTCTTTAATAGTTTCTGAGCATATATTGTCGTGACCCGGTGCTTTCTTTAATTTTAATTTCTTAATTACATCTAGTATTTCTAATTCATTAGTGGGTATAGGTACATTGTACTTTCCAAAATTTTAGTATTGTCGCTAAAATCATTTGGTGCTTTAATTCTGTTTGCGTATCTTTCACCTAAATCACAATAATGTTCATTCATTTTATTAGCTATACTCATTTTGTTTGTTATTATATGACCGTCTTCTAATTTTATTTTATTTATTATAGATTTAGGATTTATTTTTTGACAAATACCGTTTACAGTTGACCATAGATTTTTGGATGAATTTTTGTTTTTGTTAATTAGTGATTTGTAATAATTTATCTTAGTATTTTATCTCTTGCTGCTTTTAAGTTTTGGTAAAGTATTTTGTTTTTAATTTGATCCTCTGGACAATAATCTTGGTTAATATATTGTCGTGTCAGTAAGTAAACTACCCGTTTACCCCCGACCACACCGTTTTCGCAAAACAGAAAATGTAATTTATTACTTAAGCGTTAACAATAGCAAGTTCGACTTTTTTTAAACAGACTTCTTAAATTTTACTTTTTTCCGGCACAGCACACGCGCGTTGGTTCACCAATGACAAGCTGCTTGACATACCGATCAAATCTCAGAAGGATGCTTATGCAGACCATGAATATGATATAATATATAGAAAGCGCGTGCTGTGCAAGTAAGCGGTGTTAGAGTGTCTACAGAAATATACGTGTCTCTGACACACTCCCACCTGAGAAACATTTAGTTATACATAAAGGTTTCTCACAAAATAAAAGAGACATAGTAAATACAAAATTTGAAATTTAACAATATGTTACCGTGCAAACAGACAGACTAAACCTAACAAAATTTCTTTGGTAACCTAGATACACGGCCACTGCGCGTTACTTTCACTGCGGTATCGGGTACTCTGCTTTTGAGGCCAAAATTAACCTCATCACGCACTCCTGCACTGTTTCGTTTGCTCACTTCCTCTGACGCTGATTGTTGAACATTCGTTTTTTCAATGGGAAGCAAGGCCTTCTCCGGCGCAGTTGCACCGTCTCCGGGAGATTCTATACACTCCAAGGGGTAGATTCGTAGCACAGGTCGCAGCAGCTGTCCCTTCGCAGTTTCCACTCTTACAAGGCGAACCTCTCCATCTCTCCCTGGATGAAGTTCGACTACTCTAGCGATTGGCCAGTCTAACCGTTTGCTATTTTCACTTCCAACAAGAACTATTTCGCCCAACGAAACTCCTCGTTTTGGTTTCTTTTCGCTCATCACCTTAAGTTGACCTAAATATTCGCTGCGAAATCGGCGACGTAAGTCTTCCCTTAACTTTTGTCTGTAGCGCATTTTCCGACAGAGAGACGTCCTTTCGACTGTGTCACAATCTGGCACGTTGATTTTAACTTGGTCGCTCAAAAACATTACCGGACTTAACGCACCAAGTCTTTCGGATCATTAGACATGTAGGTAAGAGGTCTAGCATTAACCATAGCTTCACAATCACAAATGATAGTCAATAAATCTTCATATTGAAGCGATGCTTTTCCCATAACTCTTCGTAAAAGTTGTTTTAGTACTCCAACAAGACGTTCCCAAAAACCTCCCCACCATGGCGCGGAAGGTGGATTGAACCGCCATTTTATACGTTCTACAGCTGTCATTTCTTCTATGACTTTCCAATCTAAACGGTCAAACGCGTTTTCAGCCCCCACAAAGTTCGTACCATTGTCACTATAAATTGTTTTTGGACGACCACGTCTTGCTATAAAACTTGTATGAAACCCGAGGTAGACAATGAAGTGGTTAGTTCGAGATGTACAGCTCGATAGACGGCGCACTTAAATAAACACACCCAGGCTTTTTTTCCAGACTTTAAATACAATGGCCCCGCAAAGTCAACGCCAGTGACTTCGAATACGACGGTATCGCGAACTTGGTCCAGTGGTAAGGGCGGCGTCTGTACTTCGTAGGGTTTGGTATTCCATCTCTTGCACACCAAGCACGTGGATATCACCTTTCTAAGAGTTCGTCGTCCTCCCAAGACCCAATACTTCTCACGAAGTATACTTAAGAGACCTTGAATCCCCACATGACATGATCGTTCGTGTACGTCCATAATCAACCGATTCACTACCATATGATTCGCAGGGAACACGATCGGAAAACGAAAACTGTCAATATCTTCTCTTCTACAGATTCGAGTCTTTAGACGAATCACTCCCGATTCATCGCGGAACGGTTTAAGCGAACTGATGTCTCTGTAGCTTTCATCACTAAACACTTCCAGCTGAATCATCTTGATGATAAATATTTCCGCTTTTTCTAACTCATCTGTAGAAAGCATTCCCTGTCGGTTCTCAGAAACACTTCTTATATTATTCGTGAAACGAAATACCCAGGCCATCATTCTTACTATTTTTATGTAACGCGAGAAGTACGAAAAATGCCATTCATCTGTCTTATACGTGAATAAAGTAGTGACCAACTTCTTTCTCCGCTCCTTATAAATTTCATCCTTATTACAAACAAGGTTTTCCTGAGACCACGAATTTCTTGGCTCGTAAAGCCACTTAGGGCCCTCCCACCATTTGGAGTCAAATAGCTGTTTAGGAGAACAGCCTCTAGAAGGCAAATCTGCTGGATTTAGCATCCCTTGTATATGTTTCCAAGAATCAATCGATGTTAAAGTTCTAATTTCCGTCACCCGATTCCAAACAAATGCACTCCATTCTTCCTGTTGACAAATCCAGGAAATAACTGTGGTAGAATCACTCCAAAAATGAGAGTTAGCTTGATGGATATCCAGGCTTTTTTGAACTGAATCATACAATCTAGCTCCGATTGTCGCCGCTAAAAGCTCCAGACGAGGGATAGACATCTTCTTCAATGGCGCTACCCTGGATTTGGCCGCCAATAGATGTACATGAATCCCTTCTTTCCTTTTAACTCTTAAGAACACAGCAGCTGCATAAGCGTAACCACTGGCATCGCAAAATGTGTGGAGACTCCACGACTGCGATTCACCAGGTTCAAATCCAACCCATCTTGGGATTTTGATATTTAGCAAGTGTGCCAATTCTCTTGTCCACTCATGAAAAATTGCCTCCATTTCTGAATCTACTTTAGCATCCCAACTCAGCTGTTTCTCCCACGCTTGTTGCAGCAGTAGCTTTGGCTTCAAGGTTGCGGGACATGTAAATCCGATTGGGTCAAATATACGTTGAGCCACGGGAGCATCGCTCGTTTGGTGATTTCCTTGTCTTGATAATCATCTACCTCTCTCAAGCATTCTTTTCTGATTGTAAGCAAGTCCTCTTTCAAATACCAAGACATACCAAGAACGGGCACAACAGCATTCTCATCATCGGTGGACTGCGTGTACTCCCACCCTCTTAAATCGAACTTTGCTTTAGCCATGACTGCACTAGCTCCTTCTATGAAATGTTCTAGACTGTATTTATTGGGAACACTCGTCACGCAGTTATCCACATAGAAACTCTTGAGTAACTTCAAAATAACGTCACGAAACTTTGCTGTATAGGTTGTATCAATTTCATGCAAACTTTTCAAAAGATGATGTTCAATGGTTGCTCCCAAGAGGAATGGACTGCTGTTGACACCGAATACCACCCTGTTATGTCGATATACCACTTCTTTGCCATCCTTATCGATCCATAAAAATCGAAGAAAATTACGATCGGCTTCAACCACGTTGATTTGCAAGAAGGCTTTACAAATATCTGCCGTCACTCCAATTTCATTTTCTCTAAATCTCAACAATATCGATGGTATTAACTCAATGAGGTTCAAACCCTTTTCCAAACAGTGGTTCAGTGATGGCTTGTCTTTCTCTCTAGCCGATGCATCGAATACCGATCTGATTCTTGTGGTAGAATTGTCTTTGATCACTGGCCGGTGAGGGAGATAATGACCTTTGACAGTGGAAGACTCGGTGATTCTTTCAATTATTCCTTCATTCAGCCAAATATCGAACACTGAATTTATGAGCCTTGAGCTTCTTCAGCGTCGTTTCCAACCTCTTCTTAGCGATGGAATAATTGGACGGTAGAGGAGGGTGTCCTTCCAACCAGGGTAAAAAAACTTCGTACCTCCCTTCCTCGTTTGTATGAACAGTTTCCGTGAAAAAATCCTTCGCTGCTGACTCTATTTCCTGACGGGACTTGTGCTCGGCGGGATCGGTAATACCTAATATATCCAACTTCCACAAGTTAGCTATAGAAACGTCAGCCGTAAATAAAGAAATGGAAGTTAAAGCAGCACTGACATTTGGAGAATGATTTTCTGGTACTTTGCCCATGAGAGTCCAGCCCAGCGTTGTCTCAACAGCCACTAAGCCACAACTTAAAATGTTCCTCTTCCCCGTGTACAGATTTCCCGCCACATCTGCGCCTATTAATAGCTCAATGGGTCGTCCAGATTTTTGTACATCATGTACTTGAATGCCTAACCTTTATAGATCATCCATCCAAGGGCCTTCAAACACAGTTGGAACTTCGCAACAGATCATATCCTGGTCCAAAACGTCGAATTTGTAGGCAAAATTATCCTTGAATAGGTGTACACAGTAAAGATTGTGATTTTGTTCCATTTTCTTGCCTCCAAATAGCCCATGAATAATCTTAATAGATTGCTCAGGTTCGTAGCCCAACTCTTTTGCGGTGGACTTCAAGATGTAGGATCTCTGAGAACCGCTGTCAATCAATGCCCGTACCTCACGACATCCTCGTTCACCCTCAATGTTTGTAGAAATACGCAAGGATTGCTGTGGTCAGCAAGAGCCTGCTCATGAGCGCTTTCTTCACCTCTTTCCACGTTCTTGTTACAAGGCTGCGTGCTAGGTGCTAGTTTGTGGGTACCCAAGTCGGGGCACATCAGAGTTACATGGAAATCCCCACATAATATGCACTTCAAACGTGATCGACACCTTCTCGATTGATGTCCAGTCTTTAGACAACGAAAACAGGCCTTTCTATCGGCCAAAGCCCTCTTTTTCATATCCAGTGTGAATTCCCGAGCTTTGTAGCACATATCGCTTGAATGCAGACCTCCACAAAAGACACATTTTTCAGTTTCGCAATTCATTAACCCGGTTGCCGTAGGTACAGTAAATTTTTCAGTTGTCTGCTTCCTAATTGGTGTGTTCTTCTCTGAAGTGAGACCGAAATTTTCTGTAGCTAACACAATACGTTGTTCGTTGTCTACCTCACACTGTAGAAACTGCATCAGATTTTTAAGACGACCCTCAATACTTACTTCAGACACCTCAGTATTATTAGATCTCTGCCAAACTCTTAGCAAGTCCTGTGTTAAACAAGATTCTATTAGTGGGAATAACATTGCTGAATATTTATCTGAAGTGACACCCAACGTTTCCAAGGCCCGCAATTGGCTTTCGATTTTGTCATACAGCAATGACACATCTATCTTTCCTTTGGCGTTAGTGTTACTTATGATGACCTTGAGCAGCTCGCGGACGTAAACTTCTATCTGCAAATCATCTCTACCGAACCGAGATTTTAGCCCTTCTATAATTTTGTTGTAGTTTTCACTCATCGCGGGGAAACTTTCAACCAATCGCCTCGCCCTGCTGTCCGGAACAGTTGATTGCACCAAATATTGTATTTTATCATTCGGATCGATGTCTGGATCGTCATGAACCTTTTTGAACTGCGCCCAGAACGACAACCAATTCCGAATGTTCCCGTCAAATTTCTTCAGTTCAATAATAGGTAATTTAAATTTACGCTTACCTAAAGGTTGACCCTCACAATACTTTATACTACCTGTCGATGCCAGGGACTGAATATCGCCACCAACCTCACTGCCAATCGCTTCTTTTTGCTGTTCACTACGTCTGCATTTTAGATCAGCGAATCTCCTTTTGTAAGCATCGGATGTGTTCATTTCTTGTAGCAATTCTTCCTCATCTGCATCTGACGTTAGAAGATCCTGGTATATCTCTTCATCCACCACCAGTAAGCTTTCATACTTTTGTTGTAAAATCTCCAATGTGACATTTACTTGCCTGGAAACCTCTTCACCAGATATTGTGTAGAGACGCTGCAGCTCATTTGCCTCCTTTGTAAATGCCGTACGCAACACTCTACGATGTTTTTTCTTAGTCTCCATAGTTGCGCTCGAAAATAATTAACCAAACTTTTGAATATATACGATCACGCAACAAAAATACTTTAGAGAATCAGTTCGTTTGCCACAATACCGTAGATTGTCTAATAAATTGTAGGTACTTACACGCCGGTATTTACTTTTTGTGTCCAACTGCTATAATATTAAACACTTGAGTCCTGTCACGGTCGCCAGAAATTGTCGTGTCAGTAAGTAAACTACCCGTTTACCCCTGACCACAAGGTTCAAAATAAAATCACACCGTTTTCGCAAAACAGAAAATGTAATTTATTACTTAAGCGTTAACAATAGCAAGTTCGACTTTTTTTAAACAGACTTCTTAAATTTTACTTTTTTCCGGCACAGCACACGCGCGTTGGTTCACCAATAACAAGCTGCTTGACATACCGATCAAATCTCAGAAGGATGCTTATGCAGACCATGGATATGATATAATATATAGAAAGCGCGTGCTGTGCAATTAAGCGGTGATAGAGTGTCTACAGAAATATACGTGTCTCTGACATATATATCCCGGATCCTTTCAGTTTTTTTAAATTTTTTATTACAGTTTGTTTGGTTAAAAACGCTATAAATTCAACAATTATAATATCATTTTTTCCAGTTTTATATATATTGTTTATATCATTTTCTTTAATATTTATATCCAGAAGTTCATTTAGTTTGTTAATAACAAAATTTAGTAAATTTTCGTTTTTTATGTGTAATCCAAATATTATTATGTTGCTTTTCCTGAATTTTCTTTCAAGTTGAAGACATTTATTTGTAGACATTTCTCTTCAATCTTAATTACTTTCTCATTTACTTGGTTGTTTATTATTTTGATTTCGTTTACAATTTAACTTTTACTGCTAGTATTTGTTATCTCGTCAACTTTGTGTATTTTATTTGTATATTGCGAAAATATGTTTTCTTCTATTTTACCTTAGCTATCAGGAAATTTCACAGATGCCCTTGATTGTATAAATCACTGACACTTTGTACTGATATTAGTCCAAAAAATAAATTTTAATACTTTGTTATTACCACTTAAAACTAGCATAAACTAGAGAACAGAATTTAATACACAGAATTGTTCGATGTTCACAAAGTATTTCAAGATTTATTTTGGTTTTCTTAGCTAAAAATATATGATCAATGCAAGATACACTATTATTGCCTTCCCACGTAATTCCATTAATGCAGGTCTAAGATCATGCACTGCTAGTGTTGACAAATAATTGTTTACATAATTCTTTTCTGTGCCAAGTATGTTAATATTAATAATAATAATAATAATAATAATGACGATTTATTTAAATAGGACATCCTAATATACAAAACAATTTTTTAAATTCAAAAATTTGAATGATTTAGAAACAGAAACGGTAATAGAAATAGAAATTATACAGTAATTTTACATTATAATAAAATATTAATAGTAAATAACACAAATAATAATAGCAAAAATAAACATAAGTGTAATTTAACACATATTGCTTTTAATATGTTCAATAACACCTCTTTTAAACAAACTTAACGATGTACTCGATTTTAATTCTAACGGCAGTTTATTAAAATTGTCAATCCCTTTATAAAACAATGAATTCATTGTTAGGCTATATTTTGTCCTTTGAATATAAATATTACCTGCATTTCTAGTGAAATGCTCATGAATCTCACTATTTAAAGTTATATAGGTATTAAAATACTTCGGTAGCAGATTATTCAGTATTTTATAGATAAAAATCATGGCACAATAAAATAACCTATTGGACATAGATAACCATTGTAAGGCTGATAGCATAAATGTAATTGGTGTGTATTTGTTGCATTTTAATATGATCCTCATGCCACGATTTTGAAGTTTCTGGAGTTGAGATAACTTATTTAAATTAAACATATATAATATTGATGCGCAGTACTCAAAGTGCGGCCTTACGACAGATGTATAAACAGTTATTCTAGACTCTAATGATAACTCGTTTGAAATTCTAGAAAAGAAATATAATTTTCTGATATTTTGTTACTAATATATTCAAAATGTCTGTTAAAGGACAAAATGTTATCAAGTATGACTCCAAGATATTTAATTTCTGTAACAAATTGAATATTTTCATTAGCAATGGACAGATTAATAGCATTAAGATCAATATTATTACATTTATATTTGGTTGAAAAAATCATGGCTTTAGTTTTAGCAACATTTATCTTTAATTTATTAGCTACTAGATATTTATCAACATTTTCCAACGTTTTGTTCATGTTTTCAACACATTCAGCCAAACTCTGACCACTACACATCAATAGTGTATCATCGGCAAAAAGATTTACAAACTCACAATTAATATAAAGGTCAATATCATTAATATAAGTGATAAATAAAAGAGTACCAAGGACACTACCTTGAGGTACACCAAAGTTATTTATCCTATCACTTGACATTGAATCTCCTACACTAACTCTTTGAGCTCTGCCTGATAAATAGTCACATAACCAGTCTAATACTTTGCCTCCAATACCATAATGTTGTAACTTTTTTAAGAGAATGTCACGATCTATTGTTTCAAAAGCTCTTTTTAAATCGAGGAATACAGCTAAAACATATTTATTATTATCAATATCATATTTAATTTTTGTTAAAGTCAGTTGAAGTGCTGTCTCACAAGAATGTTGCTGCCGAAAACCTGATTGATTGCTAATTAAAATTTGATTGTTATTAAAGTGATCTAAAATTTGATAATACACTGCCAGTTCTAATACTTTTTCAATAGGTGGTAAAGTATTGATTGGACGGAATTCAGAGGCTAATATAGTATTAGGTACTTTAGGGATTGGGACAATTATACTTGTTTTTAATTTATCTGGGAATTTCCCTACTTGTAAAGCTGCGTATCCACTTTGCGAGGCTGCCTCGCGCGGCGGCCTCGCGAGGCGGCCTCGGGAGGCGGCCTCGGGAGGCGGCCTCGCGAAGCAGCCTCAAGTATAATTTTAGAGTATCGAGGCAAACCTCGCGAAGCAGGGTGAGCCATATTCATTTTTAAACAGTGTAAACTTGAGTAAACACGCGAGGCACGAAACAAATTCAACAAATTGCGGACTTTAGAAAATTTTTGTAAATTTTATGATTTTAAACAATATAATTTGGAGTTCAATGCTAATGAAAGAATATTAGATTAGTTTTAAGTAATGTCAATTCGGTTCAAGTTGTTAAATCACATATTTCTATGTTTCGCGAAGACTTGCATCATCCACCATTATGTATTGATTTACCTCTTACCAAGGAAGCGATAAACAACAAGTTCTCAGTTAAAAATGAATTGGTTTATAACTTTAAAAAGGCTGATTACATCACAATGTACAGTTTATTTATGGAAACAGATTGGTCGTTCCTCAGTGTTTATGAGGACGCCAACTTAGCTGTAGAACAATTTTACGAAGTGATTAATAATATATTTTTGAAATGTGTCCCAATGACCCATCCCAAGTGTCATAAATATCCTCCTTGGTATAATAAAGACATAATTTATGCTATTAAGAAAAAGTTTTCGGTATGGAAGCAATATAAGCAGTTTAATAATCCACGCGATCTTGAGAAATTTAAAACCATGCGATCCAATATAAAAAGTGACATTAAGGTTGCCCATAGACAGTATGTTAGTAATATTGAAAATAATCTCAAGACTAATCCTAAATCGTTTTGGTCATACATTAATAGTAAAAAGAATACATCAACTATTCCCGAGAGTATGATCTTTGAAAATACTTCTATCGACGATCCTCAGGAGATCGTAAACGCATTTGGTACCTTTTTTAAAAGCGCATATAATATTTCATCTGAATATGTCGCTCCTGATGTGGATGATTTAAATGAAAATGAACTACAATTAGTAGAACTAAGCGAGGATAATATATATAAGGCTTTGAGAAAGTTAAAAAATAAATTTACGACTGGGCCTGATGGTATTCCCTCTTTCTTAGTTAGAGATTGTGCCAATATATTTGCAAAACCACTGTGTATTTTATTTAACATATCACTCAAAAGCAATACGTTTCCAGACTTTTGGAAGTGTTCAAAAATCATTCCGGTTTACAAAAAAGATAGTCGTACTGATATAAATAATTATCGTCCTATTACCATAATTAATAACTTTAGTAAAGCCTTTGAATTAGCATTATATCAGGAGTTTTACGTGCATGTCAATGAACAAATATGTGCAAATCAGCATGGCTTTGTTGCAGGTCGCTCTACAGTTAGCAACTTGGTCTGTGTTACACAATTTATTTCGGAGGTATTAGATGATAATGGTCAAGTCGACGTCATTTACACGGATTTCTCAAAAGCGTTTGACAGACTGGACCATGGTATTTTATTACGGAAGCTTTCAGATTTTGGATTTAATAGGAATTTGGTTAACTTTATTTTTTCGTACCTAAAAAATAGAAAGCAGTGTGTTCAATATCATGGGTATAAGTCTGATGAGATTACCGCTTCATCCGGTGTTCCTCAAGGATCCGTATTGGGTCCATTGTTCTTCGTTTTATTTATTAATGATATTGTGCTTGACTTAAATTGCCATTGTCTACTATATGCAGATGATCTCAAACTCTATTTGGCTATCAATGATGAAATGGATTGTTTGCTTCTGCAGGAAGATTTAAATGTAATAAATACCTGGTGCACTTCGAATTGCCTACCTCTGAATGCTGCTAAGTGTAATGCTGTTACATATACTAGGAAATTAAAGTATCTGCAATATACTTATTCTATAGATGGAATAGATCTGAATAAACCAGGATCCTTTAAAGATCTGGGAATAACTTTTGATCATAAACTTACGTTTACTCAGCATATAGATATTATTACTTCATCAGCTTACAAAACCATGGGCTTTATTATTCGTAACTGTAATGAACTTAATAATATTAATACCCTAAAAATGTTATTTGCCACTTTTGTGCGGTCTAAACTTGAATATGGATCTGTTGTATGGAATCCATATTATGCAGTGCATAGTCATGCTATTGAACAAATTCAGAGGCGATATTTAAAGTTTATGGTTTTTAAAGAGGACAAAGTTTATCCACCAATAGGTTTTCCAAATGATACTTTATTAGAGAGATTTGATTCATGTGAACTTAGCAGGAGGCGACTTTTACACTCAGTAATTTTTCTGCATAAACTTCTTAAAAATAAAATAAATTGTCCTGATCTGTTACATAAAATTCAATCATACATTCGTATACCATCAATACAAACAAGACTTACTAATTTCTTTTATCTACCTGCTCCGAGAACTAATTTGTTAAAATTTTCGCCTGTGTATGTTATGTGTCAAAACTGTCACAATATACAAGATGTAATTGATATTTTTAATTGTAGTGCAACTGACATAAAAAATTGTGTGTTACAATTAATCTAAACTTTTTTGTGTTATATTCAATACATTTTAATGTACATGTACTATTATATAATTTTGTATACTATTGTATGAAATATTCTGTATATTCCCTACTCTGTAACTGGAATTTTTATTCTGTTGAGTAGTGTACTTCTAAATAAATAAATAAATAAATAAATAAATAAATGGCCCACACTAGGGAGCTGCTCGCATCGAGGCACCTTTGAGCAATACAGAAAACCGACTAATTTCCGCTCACCTCGAGGCGGCCTCCAGTCGCGGCAGTAATTGGTGCGCGGCAGGTATCCACAGTGCTTAGCGCGCCTCGCGAGGCCGCCGCGCGAGGCCGCCGCGCGAGGCCGCCGCGCGAGGCCGTCTCGCAAAGTGGATACGCAGCTTAAAGAAGTATTAATAAAATTCAAAATGACATGACCAATAGAATCAACAACTTCCCTCAATACCTTAGAATGTAAGATCTCATGAGCACTACCCTTATTATCCAGTGATTTGACAATTTTAACCAACTCACTCAAAGAAAGTAATTTAAAGTGAGTAAATGAGTGATAGAGATTACAATTTACATTAAGCCATTCATTATCATTATCACGAATATGTACTAAGAACTATTTCCTCAATGCTACTTATATAATAACAATTAAAATTACTAGCAATATTAACACTATCATTTGCAACTATAACCTGATCATTAAATTCAAATTTAATAAGATTTATATAGGTGGTATTATTACCATTAACTAGTTTTTTTAAGGTTTTCCACATTAATTTGGAATTATTTTTATACCTATCAATTTGATCATAAAAATATTTCTTCTTTTTTTATTTTAATATAAGTTAACAACATTATTCCTCAGCCCTTTAAATATATTCCAATTAATTTCTCTGTCATTTCCAGTAGAATTTTAAAAAATTTTGTACGCAGAATCCCTTTTTTTAATAGAATTATCGACTACCTTGTCAAACCAAGGCAAATTAGTTTTACTTAAATATTAAATATTGATATATTGATATTGATATCTCCTAAAAGAATTTCTATATTAAGCATTTGGTTATTAAAAAAATTATTTATATTTTCAATAAATTATCAGTATTAGTAGGATTTGGCCTATAAAGACAGTTGATGCCATATGATATGTTTTCAATTTCCAGTTCTATTCTGCTTAGTGTAGCTCCAGCACTAAGTTTATGATTTGTAATATCACAATTTAAGTTTGTTTTAGTAAATATTAATAATCCATCATTTTGGTTGTAAGTGGCTTGATTATAATAAGCAGAATAATCTTGGATATTGAATTGTTGACAGGACTCTAATGTCCAACATTTACTTAAAATGATAATATCGCAAAAAAATAATTGATTTGCCTGCAAAAAAATTAATAGTTCATCAAAATTTTTACGTGCGCTTCTAAAGGCGCGTACTGACTTGAATGTACATGCGTTGAGTCGCGACGCACGCACATGCATGCGTGTGTAGCGACTCGGGGTATATTTGTAAATTTATTTTCGGTCAGTCATTCTTGTTCGTGATGGAAGAAGTTATTATTGCGGAGGTTGCTTATAAAAAACCAAAGAGATTCTGGATCCATGAAATATACCTTCTTATTTTTGGAGAAATGGAAGGAATGCTTTGCTTCCCACAAAACGGGATATTGTTCGTATATGTCCATTAATTGTAAGCAGTCTTCATTAGACCACTCCATTTTATTAATAAAAATCACATGTATTTACCAGAAGAGAAAATGCTACTCGCACCAAACATGCATTCAGGCTAACAAAACAACAATAACTGGTCCAAACTGAGCACGCATACACGATATGATTCCTTTGATGTGGCGAAAAAACCGACAGCCGATGGCTCGGACCATGTGCATTCGTGATGACTCGCGAGATGTTAAACATGCGTTGAGTCGTTGCAAATGGCACGTCCAGATTTGAATGTGCATATGCGTGCGTCCCGACTCAACGCATGTACATTCAAGTTTTTTTTTTTTTGAAGATTCAATTATCTTAGATAGTTCCTTAGCCTCAACCAACTTGCACTGTACTTCTTCTATTAATTCTAAAGTTTCCATTATTTGTTTGTTAGCCATAAGTTTGCCCATAGTCAGTTTTTGATCTTAACACCTGAATGTGATATTTGTAGGTTGGGCATGTTTCACTAGTAGCTTCATGTTCTATATTATATTGCATTTTGTATTTACTATTTCCTTTATCACAATTTATACATTTGTTTGTGTTTTTGGGGCAATCTTCCATTTTATGTTCTTCTGCATATTTTTGGCATACAATTTTATTTTTACAATCTTGTTTCTTATGATAATAACCTTGACAATGATAACATCGAGGAATGCTTATATCTTCAAATACTGGTAGTCGTTCCCAACCTATAAATACCTTTTTATGGAGAAGAAATGTATGGAAAAGTTCTGGGTCCAATAACTCGCTTATTTTAAATAGAACACCCTGTTTTATAAAGCTATTCGATGCACATTTTAATTCTCTTTCGATTGGTATTAGCATTCCCTATACCTAAATCCCTGCGATTTTGAGATATTTGAAAATTATTACAGAGACGAATATAATCGGTCAATTAATGGCAGGTTGACTGTGGAAAAAACATTAAATGTCGTCTAATGGCACAACTTATTTAACAAACGTTAGAATATTGTGAGAAACCCCTGTATACAAATTTTCAGAATTTCAGTATGCATAATTCTCTAGAAACGGCTAATAGAAGGGCTTCGTGATACACTGTGTATAACATATAGGTATTTCTTGAAGATTACATTGCCCCAGCCAAACAAATTTGGCAAAAGTATATATCTAAAAAGATATATTCGATATTTAGCTATCACTGTGCATTTCTTACACTTTTACCAACAACAGACAATTGTTTCGACCTGTTAGGTCTCATCAGTGTTGTACAGGTTTGGTACGGGTATATCAAAGATATCCCAAGTGAAGACAGTTCCAGCGTAGTAAATATCGAATGTATCTCAGTTTGGATCCGATGAGAGTCGGACACTTATAACTTGCGCCATCTAAAAGATGAGTAAGGAAGACATATATTCCAGCATTTTTACGGCGAGAGCACTGTTACATGCAAACTCTCCAACTGCATAGCAGACAAAAGCTTATGTATATGCAACCCGTTACGCACAGCTACAAGTCGTTGCCTAACCATATAGGTATTTCTTGAGGATTACATTGCCCCAGCCAAACAAATTTTGCAAAAGTATATATCTAAAAAGATATATTCGATATTTAGCTATCACTGTGCATTTCTTACACTTTTACCAACAGACAATTGTTTCGACCTGTTAGGTCTCATCAGTGTTGTACAGGTTTGGTACGGGTATATCAAAGATATCTCAAGTGAAGACAATTCCAGCGTAGTAAATATCGAATGTATCTCAGTTTGGATCCGATGAGAGTCGGACACTTATAACTTGCGCCATCTAAAAGATGAGTAAGGAAGACATATATTCCAGCATTTTTACGGTGAGAGCACTGTTACATGCAAACTCTCCAACTGCATAGCAGAAAAAAGCTTAGGTATATGCATCTGATTGGACACAGAAAGTTTGTATAAAACATGATTTAATTGAGTACTTCTCGGAATCGAAAATTAACAGTTTGGGAGTACCGCAGGGCAGTGTGCTTGGCCCGATCCTGTTTATTTTGTATGTCAATGATATAGCAAATACATTAAATGATCCATCTATAATACTAACTAATTATGCAGATGATACAAATATTTTGATTGCTGAGCAGAATTACGAAGCGTTAAACGTAAAAACTATAAATGTTATACCTGAAATATCACGACTGGTTCCAAAAAAACTTATTGCTGTTAAACGCTAGCAAAGCAAATTGCATTCTGTTTAGACATAGTCGAAATACCAATGATTTTCCTGACAATGTTAACATTAACAACACAAGTATTACATACACAAGTTGCACTAAATTTCTGGGGGTCACAATTGACCAACATATGAATTGGATGGATCATGCTCAGCTGCTCTGTGGTAGACTAAGCAAAGTCTGTTATACTCTTAAAGAGCTGAGAAAGGTTATCGATCAGAATTCGCTTATTATTGCATACTATGGTCGTTTTTATTCTATCATGACTTATGGAATTTTATTCTGGGGTGGATCGCACAGTCGGGAACCCTTTGTGATTCAAAAGAGAGCCATAAGAATTATATCTGGACTAAGATTAGGAGACTCATGTCGGGGAGTTTTCAAAGGTTTGAATTTATTTACTCTTCCAGCCGCTTATGTATATGAATGTCTAAAGTTTGTCTTTAAAAACACAGCTCTCTTTGGAGACTATACAGGTCAACATATACATAATACTAGATGTAAAGATAACTTTTGCTATCCCACGCACAAAACAAGTCTACTCGAAAAAGGTTGCTTTTATAAGTGTCTACAAATGTATAATTTACTACCAAAGCACATAAAAGAAATAAAAACATTCAATAGTTTTAAAAATGCAATAAAAATAAAACTTATAGCTGCAGAACCCTATCGAGTAGAGGATGTAAAAGAGATTACTTTTAGATAAATATTTATCTTTTTTGAAACATCATTCTCAACATAATAATCGTAATGTTTGTAATTTTGTGTTATTTGAGTTGTCTTATACTTTTTTGATTTGTTCATTTTTAATATTATGAACTGTAATATTATCTTTTTAGGTTTTGACTTGTACTACACAAATCTGTATTTGTCCCTGGTATAAAATAAAATTCAATTCAATTCAATTCAATTCAATTCAACCCGTTACGCACAGCTACAAGTCGTTGCCTAACCATGTCTTCACTCTATATCTCTAATATACCCGTACCAAACCTGTACAACACTGATGAGACCTAAGGTCGAAACAATTGTCTGTTGTTGGTAAAAGTGTAAGAAATGCACAGTGATAGCTAAATATCGAATATATCTTTTTAGATATATACTTTTGCCAAATTTGTTTGGCTGGGGCAATGTAATCCTCAAGAAATACCTATATGGTTAGGCAACGACTTGTAGCTGTGCGTAACGGGTTGCATATACCTAAGCTTTTTTCTGCTATGCAGTTGGAGAGTTTGCATGTAACAGTGCTCTCGCCGTAAAAATGCTGGAATATATGTCTTCCTTACTCATCTTTTAGATGGCGCAAGTTATAAGTGTCCGACTCTCATCGGATCCAAACTGAGATACATTCGATATTTACTACGCTGGAATTGTCTTCACTTGGGATATCTCTGATATACCCGTACCAAACCTGTACAACACTGATGAGACCTAACAGGTCGAAACAATTGTCTGTTGTTGGTAAAAGTGTAAGAAATGCACAGTGATAGCTAAATATCGACTATATCTTTTTAGATATATACTGTGTATAACTATATGCTAAAATATATAAAAAAATATGCACACTTTCTATATTACTGATTAATACCACCACCAAGTAGTAGTTCAGGTTCTGCAGCAAATATATTTAACAGGTAAAAATGTAGGTACCCTGTCAAAAATGTTATACCCACAAATTGAGATTTTTGCACATATATTCCTATATCTATTTTCAATTTACCAAGCAATGAGTTGAGTATAATGTTGAACAATAAACATTAAAAAATGAGAGGTGCTCCACATATTGCCTGTAAAAACAGCATGAATATATATATTTTAGCAAGTTTATTTTATGTTTATGTTATGAGTTATCTCTGGTGCTGGCAACAATTAAGAATCCTCATATTAGTCAGACAGAAGTGAGCTCATTTCTTTTTCATTCCAGAATAGAAAAAATTCAAATTAAAAACTTATAAATTTAAAAATAATTTTTGGCCACCCTGTATACTTTTAGGAAGTGTAAATGATTAAGAAACGCCATGCAGCTGTTTCGTAACTGAGGTTTACATTTTTTCTAAAATCTATAATTGTGATTAGTAATTTAATTCAATATGTTTATGGCATTGTTCAACAAAAAAAAATCATTACATCTAAGTTGTCCGGAAGGAGTCTATAATAATTCAAAAGTGGAAGGACACTAGCAAAAGACTTCAAAAAATGTACGTGGATTTCTTAATTATATATATATTTGACCCAGTAAAATTACATTCACTCGCCCTATACAGGGTGTCCACGTAGTGTGTATTTCTTCCATAACTCTGTAGTTATTGTAGATAGGCAAAAATATTTAAAGCAAAAGTTGTTCAACAATCAACACTATTCCAAAAATGTTTCTAGTTGTATGGGGTGTTCCATTTAGACTGGGCAGTAACCAACTTTATTAATTTAAATAGAACACCCTAGATCTTGTGGCAAATTTGATTGGAGAATGTCAAGAACTTTCCAATGAACTATCTCATAACATGTTTGTACTTCTTTTGAACGGTTTTTGAGATATTCCAGATTTTGTCGGAATTTTAATGAACTTAAAGAGAAAATGCCATATTTTTCAAATTAAAAATAATTTTAGACTTTTTATTGTGGCAGCTGATTAAACTAGATATGAATTTTCAAATGATGTTTTAGAATTTAAACTTTCGCCTACAGGGTGTTCGTAATTTAATTTCGAATTTGTAAATATAAAAACATCAATAACTTTCCTATTTTAAATGGAACACCCTGTATATTATTTCATAATCAAATAGAGAATTACAAGTGTTTTCTGATGATCCCCACACATGATAATTATTTTGAGTTGTTTTGAAGACGCAATTTAAGGTAATATTTTGTTTAAAAAAAACAAATGAGAGTTTTTTATCAAATATTGTTCAATTTTTTTCAATGTTTTTGCAAGATTTCAAGTAGCTGATAATGCAGCAAATTAATTTGCGACAGAAAATTATTTCAGAGTGAACATTTTAATGTTCATTGGTTTCATGTTCTTTGTTATTTATTTAATTGTACTGACTTACCATATATACAAACTTTTGTATCTGACGTGGTGAATAAAGATGATTATGATTATGATTATGATTATGTTTAACTGTTGTCTCTTTAATTATTTTCAAAAATTATCTATCGCCAACCAAGGGCAAAAATGTTCATTTATTGTTTTTTACTATTATTTATTAGTGAAAAAAAGAAGTATAAATAAATAAATAATATTTGACAAAAACGCTTTCATTTGTTTCTTTTTTTAACAAAATATTACTGTAAATTGCTAAATCTTCAAAAATACTCAAAATAAATATCATGTGTGAGGGGTAGTCAGAAAGCACTTTTATTTCTCTATTTGATTATGAAATAATATAGACGGTGGTGAATTTTTCGATGCCCACCATTGGTATCTCGGAAACTATAAGATGTAGAGGATCGGTTAAATTAGACAAAAGTTGTGCTATTTTATACTTTACAATTTCCTGCCAAGAAATACTGGATATCTTGATTCGTTTGCGGTATATCCTGAAAAAATTGAAAATCGTGATTTCATAAAAATAATATCTTCTATACCATTCATGCGAACTTAGTGAAATTTTGTGAAGTATATTTTTGACCACTATACCAATTGAATGGCGTTGATGTAAATAGATATGATTCGTGGAGTCAAATATAAACAAATAAGAAACTAAATCGTGCCATATACCCCAAAAGATGAAACTGGTGCAGCTACGGACACGTGTTTCGGAGTTATTGCTCCTCGTCAGCGTAGCGGAGCTAAATAAAGAATCTAAGATCTGAATCAATAACTAATAAAGGTTAGAAAGCACAGTACACACCTATTCGTGCTTTCGTGTATCATGGACCAAATTTGTGGCCTCAGACAGCAGTCAGCACATAGAGCCCTATGTGCTATGGCACGATTTAGTTTCTTATTTGTTGATAGAAATTTTCTAAGCCTTCTAGATTTTGAGCAACGATAGTCAACTTTTTTTTTTCTTATGGCCGCCATATGGGATTTTTACACCATTAGTTAGAGAAAATAATTCCCTTTTCACCTATGTCACCAAAATAGACTGATTCTATTAATTCGGAATATGTGGAAACAAACAGAGGCGTTTGCAAGGCTCAATTCTGGGACCTGTGCTATTTATGTTGTATATGAATGATATTAACTATGAAAACAAAGTTATATTTAAAAGAGATTTTTCTGATAGTAATTTGGTTACATTTAGAAATATAATAGAACACGAGAATTGGTCAGAAATATTTAAACCTTCTAATTTTGATGAAAAATTTAGTATGTTCTATTCAATATTTTTGTTTCATTTTAATAAGGCCTTTCCTTACAAACAAATTAAAATTAATAAAAAACCTTGGTTCAATCATAAACTTAAAAGTCTGCATCAGACACTCTGTGATATGTCTAAGTTATGTAAGGATACTAATAATGCTGTGATAAAAGATAGGTATAATCAATTAAAGATTATACAGGGTGAGTCACCAAGGGCGCCTCGGTCGATATCTCCTTTAATATTTATTATAAGAAAAAAGTTTCAAATAAAAGTTGTAGGAGATCAAGAATACCATATTTTAAAATTATTTATAATCATACATGGTGTTTGATATTAGAGTGGCATATCAAAAGTATGTTTTTTTAAATGGGACACCCTATATATTTTTGAAAATTTTTATTCCTTCTTTCATTACCTTTTCGAATATATCTGGTTTTTGAAATTCCGTTGCGGCGTTGTCGAATTATTCAACTTTTTTCAGAAAAATTGTCACTTGCAGACCTCACTAATAAATTCTGCATGAGCGGTATTTTCACAGATTAAGCAAACTTTTTTTGTTAAGTGTTAAGCAATGCCATGTCCTAGCCTCCAGATATTTTAAAGTTGAAATTATTTGTACAGGGTGTGTCTTTATTACGATGATACAAAAATGGCTAACTTTAATCTATCATAACTTCATTTTTTTAAATGGAACACCCCGTATATTTTTACATATTTGGATAGAGTTTTTATTGCTCTACAATTTTTATTAACCTATGGTTATACCTAAAACCAACGGTTTCCAGTGAAACTGCATTCTAATAAAAACATCAGGTAATTTCTAGAAGAAGGAACTATGAGCATTATTGTTTCAATTAATGTAAGTTTCATCTCTTATAAATGGAAAGAAAGTTGTCTTATTATTCTACATTTAAATACTTGAACTGTGTGAATTTTCCAAATATCTAGATCTAGCATTTATCATTGACATTTGTTTGTAACAAATTTGAAAGTCTTTTAATTTGTAGACTTTATTGTTACGTTAATTTCTACTTAAATTAGTATTTGAATATGAATTTTTCTAAGCAAGATAGAATTAATATGATTTACTGTATCGGGAAGAGTTATGGTAATTTTTTGTTGGCCTCTAGATTGTATGGTCAAAAATTTCTACGATTTTCTACGAGGTTTAGCACAACAGAAAATGTGTTTTCTTCATTTACGACTGGTTTAATTCACTTCGGCTTCTTAAACATAACTTTTCCGCTTTCATCGAATTTAGTTTTTAATTTAGTAAAAGCGCGACAATTCGGATGTCTTTGGTCTGGATATTTTTGACCATACAATCTAGAGGCCAACAAACAATTACCATAACTCTCCCTGATACAGTAAATCATATGAATTCTTTCTTGCTTAGAAAAATTCATTTTAAATAGGTACTAATTTAAGTAGAAATAACGTAACAATAAAGTCTACAAATTAAAAGACTTACAAATTTGTTACAAACAAATGTCAGTGATAAATGCCATCTAGATATTTGGAAATTCACACAGTTCAAGTATTTAAATGTAGAATAATAAGACAACTTTCTTTTTATTTATAAGAGATGAAACTTACATTAATTGAAACAATAATGCTCATAGTTCCTTCTTGCAAAAACAAAAAAAAAAACACGTGCTAATGCCTCCTATGATATTCGAATTTCTAGAAATTACCTGATGTTTTTATTAGAATGCAGTTTCACTGGAAACCGTTGGTTTTAGGTATAACCATAGGTTAATAAACATTGTAGACCGACAAAAACTCTATCCAAATATGTAAAAATATACGGGGTGTTCCATTTAAAAAAATGAAGTTATGATAGATTAAAGTTAGCCATTTTTGTATCATCGTAATAAACACCCTGTAGAAATAATTTCAACTTTAAAATATCTGGAGGCTAGGACATGGCATTGCTTAACACTTAACAAAAAAAGTTTGCTTAATCTGTGAAAATACCGCTCATGCAGAATTCATTAGTGAGGTCTGCAAGTGACAATTTTTTTGAAAAAAGTTGAATAATTCGACAACGCCGCAACGGAATTTCAAAAACCAGATATATTCGAAAAGGTAATGAAAAAAGGAATAAAAATATGTAAAAATATATAGTGTCCCATTTAAAATAACATACTTTTGATATGCCACTCTAATATCAAACACCATGTATGATTATAAATAATTTTAAAATATGTTACTCTTGGTCTCCTACAACTTTTATTTGAAACTTTTTTCTGTATAATAAATATTAAAGGAGTTATCGACCGAGGCGCCCTTAGTGACTCACCCTGTATATAGAGCGGAGGTTCAAAGAGCAAAAAAAACAAATTACAATAATAATAGAATAAGTAATGCTAGTAATACTATGAAGGAGAGCTGGAAAATAATAAACGAAATGAAGAATAATTCAAAAGAATATGCGTCATATCATATAAATATTAATGGTGAACAAATAGTAGATAAAAATAAACTAGCCAATTACTTTAATAACTTTTTTATGGATGTAAAAAGCTCTAAGCCCGAGACAGATAACATCAAGCTAGCTCCTAATTCAGTAAACACATTGTATTTATATCCCACTACACCCCATGAAATAGAAATGTATATTAACAAAACAACTTCAAAACCAGCTGCAGGTATTGACGAAATTTATGGTACCACTTTAAGAGTAGTTAGAGATCTCATAAATTTACCATTATCGTATTTGATTAACGAATCATTTTGTGAAGGAAAATATCCTAATGAATTGAAGGTATCAAAATCAGTACCGGTTTTTAAGAATAAAGGATCTCGAGATGAAATAAATAATTATAGGAATGTGTGCCTGCAAAGCCAATTAGCAAAATTGTTTGATATCTGCTATAATACAAGGTTAAATGAATTTCTAGAGGTACAAAATCTAATAAACAACTCGCAACACGGTTGCAGAACGCTGTAGTAATGTATACGAATGTCTTAATAATAAGCAATATCCAATTGCCGCAAGGTTCGGTTCTGGGCCCACTTCTCTTCCTGATCTACACTTCTGATATTCCCCCATTACTTATTTCTAAATGTTCTCTCTACGCTGACGATACCAAACTGTACGGAGATCCAGATAATGAATACGATGCCCTATCACTAGACCTGATCACCATTAGTAATTGGAGTAAGACTTGGCAGTTGCCTCTTAACACCAGTAAATGCTCTTGTTTGCATTTAGGAAAGAAAAATCCTAAGCGGCCTTATTATCTAAATGGTGACGAAATAAAACATGTTCAGTCGCAAACAGACTTAGGAGTTGTAATCTCTCAAGATTTAAAATGGGAAAGCCACATTACTGCAATTGTGAAGAAAGCAAATTATGTGTTGTACCTCATTAGGTTAAGATCCTGCAATCCTACGCCCACAACAACGGCAAAACTATTCAAAACATATGTGAGACCTATTTTAGAATTTGCAGCTGCTGTGTGGTCACCTTATTTTGCAAAAGATATAAAGCTAGTTGAGCAGGTTCAGAGAAGGGCTACAAGGTTATGTACAGCAACAAGACATCTATCTTATGATCTCAGATTAAAGACAATGAATCTACCGTTGCTGCGATATTGACATATCGCGCACTTAACAGTTTATTCTCAACTGACATGTCCTCACTATTTTGTCTACATGGAGACCCAAGGCTTAGAGGACACAGTATGAAATTGTCACATGAGTGTTTTAAAACAACTTTCAGGCAGTATTTTTGGTCGTGCCGCGTTCTGCAACCTTGGAATTCCTTATCAGACTCCGTTGTTAGTGCTCCATCAATTAATTCTTTTAAAAATAGATTTGACTCTTGGTGCCTTTCGTTTTTTTTGAATAACAGTGTGTGCCGCGTAAAATATCATGTAGAAATGTTTTTGTTGGTGATTGTATTTTTATTAAATTAGTTTATAGAAGATATTTAATGCACTCAATTTTTTTGTTTCGGCACTTAATGTTATTGACGTTATCTTTTGTAATGATTAGTTTGTTTTCCTCTATATTATGTTATCTGTGGTATTCTCTAGCTAAGTAATTTGTATATCGGTTTTTTTTTCTGTATTGAGTTTATATGTATGTACTACATTACTTATATTATTTATATTAGTACCGTCAAACGGGGTAAAGTGCATCATACGAGGTAAATTGAATCAACTGCGCATTTCTTTGTTTCGGGCTACGCCGATCGTCACCGATATGTTTTCGAAGTGTAGAAAATTTGCCGCGTTAAACTAGTGTTGTTTGCAAGTATCAAAGGTGTGGTTAAGCATTTCCCAGCATAGCGAGTATTTCGTAATAAATTACTGAATTTTGTCACAAATTTTGTTAATTTCAAGCAACGCGAAAACAAACAGTTGGGGGGAAGAAGCTGTGTGTGACAGGATTTTAGGGTTATGAGAAATTAGATGTATAGATATTCAACATGACATTACCTAAGCGCGATCTGTTTGAGGTTAGGTTGTTACAGAGATATACCATGATTTGTTGAAAAACGACACTGTGAGGGGTAATGTGGATCACTAGTTTGATTCGTTAATAATTAGAAAGAAATTTATTTACAAAAAAATAAATGAAGAAATACATTGGTAAATACAAAAATATGTAAATAAATATGGAGGGGTGAGCCCATTTAGGACCATTTAAGGTCCTGTCTATGGGCATCTGGCACGTCATTCCATCCATACCCCGCAATGCCGCACCCAAAGAGAAATCCACCAGGTGCGACACTGCAGCGCAAGACGGAAATAAAGTGTATAATTATTAATTTACTTAATATAACATATATAACATAATAGTGTAATAATAACTCAAACAAAAGCATACGAATGACAAAGGGATTTAAAAACATGGTTACACTTACACACTTATAATGACAATTAGATCCATATTTTTGGCACTGATTATTTCAGTAACAACTTAACTATAATGCTGAAATATATTATATTATTCAAACCAATGTTTTTTTTAAACACACTTCGTAAGAATGTGGGTTTAAAACAAGATGTTTTTGTATATCCCACTGTGCTAGATATAAACAGTGTTGTAAGGGAGCAAATGTTTAAAAAGGTTAATCTTGCTCCGGGGGCTACGCTTCAGTCAAAAGAGGAAGACATATGTTTAACAACATTGGTGATATTAATTTTGAGTGATTTGTTTAAGATAAAAGTTTAGCATTTTGTTGTTTTTATATTTTAATTTATCGACGAAGACAAAACTGATTTTATTTTAATTTTAAGTTTAAATTTTTATTTATTTCATTTCTTATTATTTATTTTTAGATCATTTGTACTTATTTATTTCTATGTCCTACCTACATGCATAAGACTGCATCTGAAACGAACTGTGATAGATTACGTTATGAATAAATATATTTTTATATCTTAGTGGTCTATTTTTCAAGAAAAACGTGTCCAATTTTTTTTGACGCATTTTTAAAAAAATTTATAGCGTTAAAGTGAATTTTCATGGGAAATACACCTAGGATCCACTTTACCCCCTCCTATGGGGTAAAGTGGATCACACTTCAACCAAAAAAATTAAAAAAACCTGAGGGGTTATTTATTTCTTTAATTAACGATTAAATGACAAATTAGTGTCTAATGCTAAATTATTTTTTTGAGAAATTTTCAATTACAACTATGTCGTCAAATCTTAAAAAAACATGCCTTTTTCATCCATTTTACCCCGTTTGACGGTATTAATTTATTCATTCAATGCACACTTAATTTTATTGTCAGTTAATTTTTGTGCATGTTTAGGGTCACATTTTTGTTTCTTTTATATTGTATTTTTAGGGCTTAAATAGTCACACAGTTGATCACGATTTGCTTCTAGAAAAATTGTATCGCATTGGTGTACGAGGTGTTTCATATGATTGGGCAGCATCGTACTTGAGAGAGAGAACTCAAATCGTGGTCATTGATAAACACAAATCAGAAACAAAACAAGTTTATATGGGGGTTCCTCGAGGTTCAACTTTGGGTCCTGTATTCTTTATCATATTCATTAACGATATAGTATATTCATGCAATCCTTCACAAAAAACGATAATTTATGCAGACGATACCAACAAATTAGTGGCAGAAAATAGCTTAGCACAATCCATAGTAGCTGCTAATGAATCTGCGAATAAATTTTATAAATAGTGCCAGTGTAATGGGCTAATTGTCAACATAAATAAAACATTCTTCATGTTATTTCAACCAAAAAAATGGTAGTTACGATGACAGGCAGCTCATTAGAATGAATAACAATAGTATAGAACAAGTGGACCATATAAAGTTTTTAGGTATCGTAATGGATCAAAAATTAATGTGGGAAAAACATATAGAGAATGTGTGTTCTAAATTGGGTACTATGTGTTTCATAATAAGGCAGCTGCGAACAACAGTAGATATGTCTGTTCTTAAACTTATGTATTATGGGCTTGTACAATCTATTTTGAGCTATGGTTTAATTTTCTGGGGAAGTTCAGCTCATTTTCATAAAATCTTTATTGTACAAAAGAAAATTATTAGGTGTATGGTAGGAGCACATCCGCAAACAACTTGCAAACCAATTTTTATTAAGTTATCGATTTTAACTCTGCCTTCTCTCTATATATATCTAATTATACTAAATATAAGAATACAAGAAAATTCTTTATTGAAAATAAATGATATTCATAAGTACAATACATGTAACAACAGTAACTTATACCTGCCATATTCACGATTGGGAGGTCTCAAAATTCACATATTTATCAGGGCATTATATGTTACAATAGGTTTGTAGATCTTTTTGGTAATGTAGACAATTTTAATTCATTTAAACAAACACTATAAATATCTAGTAAGTAAGGCATTTTATTCTGTAAATGATTATTTAAGTCAATGACTATTTTACTATGTGTGTATTATGTGTTAGTGTATTTGTGTTTGCGAGTGAATCTGGTATGTGTAAGAGGGTGTGGGTGTGTGTGTATTACTCTGGCTAGTTTAATAAGTTTATACCTTTGTATGTAAACTTAAATAATGAATAAAGAATATCTATCTATTGTTGCCCTGACAACTTCAGAATGTTTTACTATATACGCTGACGATACCTCTTTAGTTATATCAGAGAAAAATGAGCATCTGTTAAAAGTCAAATGCAATACGATATTACATAACTTAAACGAATGGTTTCGTCAGAACTGTCTTCATTCTAATATTGATAAAACTATGGCCTTAAGATTCCATAATAGGCAAAAATTATGTAACAATCTGAGCTTGCTAATAGGAGACAAAACTATTCCTAATTGTAATAAAAATGTCAAATTTTTAGGTCTATACGTGGATGAATGTCTAACCTGGAAAATTCACAACGAAAATATCATTTCTAAATTAAATTCCATCATATATCAGTTCCGAAGTACTAGATCTGTAATGAGTATCGATCAATTAAAAAAATTATACTATGCGGAAGTTGACTCACGACTAAGGTATGGAATATGTTTCTGGGGTGCATCCACCTTATCATATAATGTATTTATAGCCCAGAAACGGGTTATAAGATGTATGGCGGGTCTATCGAATACCACATGTAAAAATATTTTTAAGGAGTACGAAATTTTATTATTGCCGTCTCTTTTCATATTTGAACTATGCTCATATGTCTTTAATAATAAGGACAAATTTGAATCAAATAAAGATATTCATGGTATGAATACTAGACAAAAAGATAATTTCCATATACCATTTCATAGTTTGAATGTCACATCAAAGTCACCTAGTGGTCTGGACCTTAAAGTCTATAATCACCTGCCTATTGACATTAAAGATTGCAACTCCATGACCCTATTTAAGAAACGTTTAAAAATATATTTATTAAATCAATGTTTCTACAAATTAGACGAATATTTTCATGTTGGTAAAGTATATAGCCTCGTTCTCCAAATTTATAAATAATAAAAGCACCTACACTTTTTTTATCTTCTCCTCTTTTTGCTGGCGCAATACTTATCTTACATTTTTTATACCTATATACAATATTTATATACTTTTTTTTGTGTGACTAAATTGTTTATACCATTATTTGTTTGTCTTATATGTTATTTGTTATATATTATGTAATTGTATTTTACCATCTATTGACTTATTCTATCTCTATCCAATGTATTATAATTGGCCAAAAGAATTAATAAAGAATCTATCTATCTATCTATTTTTTTAAAACATGTTCATATTCGAATTAATGCAAAAATAATTTATAAAAATCAGTATGCTTTGGAAAAATAATTGCAATCAACATTGTAATCCAGACGCTATTATTAAATTGTACATTCGTAAAAAAATTACAGAAAAATGCCAGGTTATTTAAACTCCTATTAAATATTACAAACAATTTATAAAATAAAAATAGTATTATTTGTTTTCTTGACTCTTTAATAAATTAATTGTTTGTAATATTAATAGGAGTTTAAATAACCTGACATTTTTCTGTAATTTTTACGAGTGTACAATTTAATAATAGCGTTTGGATTACAATGTTGCTTGCAATTATTTTGTCAAAGCATACTGGATTTTATAAATTATTTTTACATTAATTCGAACATCAACATATTTTTAAAAAATCAGTCTATTTTGATGACATAGGTGAAAAGAGAATTATTTTCTGTAACTAATGGTGTAAGAATCCAATATGGCGGCCATAAGAAAAAATAAGTTGACTATCGTTGCTCAAAAGCTAAAAGGCTTAGAAAATTTCTCTCAACGCCATAAATTGGTAGTGGCCTTGCCAAATTTTATTAAATTCGCATAAGATATTAATTTTGTATTGAAATCACGATTTTCAATTTTTTCAGGATAAACCACGAACGAATCAGGATATCCAGTATTTCTTGGCAGAAAATTGTATAGCATAAAATAGCGCAACTTTTGTCTAATTTAACCGATCCTCTATATCTTAGTTTACGAGATACCAATGGTGGGCGTCGAAAAATTCACCATCGTGTATATGTTAACGAACGCAGCAGGAGGCGTATAAGTAGTTTTAAGCAAAAAGATCCATTTTTAATCATAAACAACAAGCATAAGGCATGTATGGTGGATATGGAACAAGGGTTCCATATGCACCATTTTTTATCAAAAATTTATCACAATTTTCACACCAGTTCTTAAACCCCAAAATTCTATTTTTGCCTGATATGCATGGAATATGAGATTTCGTGCATATCAGGATTTTTTATAAATTCGATTTTCAGTACACTTTCCAAAATTCCCTTTATCTTTTCGGCCAATTATCAGCCATTGAACTGACGCATCCAGGCACGATGCAGCATGTAGAGACGACCAAGGATAGAGACTATCCTCAGACAGTGCCGAATCCTCAATGGACGGCCTGGGTTTTTAATTATACGATAATTATAGCGCAGATAATTATCATCATAAGCCGGTCTAACAAACAGACCACGAGTGAAGAAGACTCCACATAGGCGCGAGAGTGAATCTACCGTAGATCAATTGTCTCTTGATCAGATCTCACCATAGACTGATCTACCTTCGTGGTCGCGTTGGTCTACGGAAGAATAGGTTCACTCTACCCTCGCGTTCTGGAATTCTTCGTGAGTCCATGACCAAAGGCTTCAGTGGAAGGTTGAGCTGGCCTCGCCTTACCACTGTTCAGCGTCTCTACCGGAATCGTGTCTGATAGCACCATTTTAAATTTTAGGAACTGAGTTGAAGATTGAAATATTCGTATCAGAAACGACTGGTGGGCGTTTTGAAAGGGTACCAGGTCGTTTTCGTATATATACCAAGTGACCGCCTCGTGAAATCACATTCGAAGAGAATTCCTTTTCTGAAAAATAAACGGACGTCTAACGGTGTATATTATATTTGGAGAATATTACAATAAATTTCTAGTAAAGGTTTTTACTTATTTCATACAAAAATAAATCCCACTCACTAAATTGCCAATTCACGTCTATGTAATACAATTCTCTTTCGGCAATCGATCACTCTCCTTTAAGCGCGGCCGTCGCGGTCGCTGACCCTTGTGGGGGTATCGTGGATAGGGTGGTAGACCTTGCTTTGTGAAGCTTTATATGTAGATTGATGATTATACAATATATCTTTATATATCAATTTCTTCTTTTATTGCATTCTAGTGGTAATTAAGTACTTGTGTTGATCATCTAGTTAACGACCCTCGCATTGTGCGACAGAGACCCTTCGGCTGAAGCCAAAGTATTGTGCATAGTGTTTTTATAGTGTTGTATCCTTTAATTCAGGATATTGCGAAACCTGTATACGAGAGAGCATTCATTGTCGACGGCTACCGTTAATCTATCGATAGGGCATATCGATATATTAAAAGCTTGTCCCGACCTGCGTTGAAGTCAACGGCCAAAAGCTGGTACAGAGGTTGTGATAGCGGCTGATTGACTTAATACGAATACGGTCCAACTATTCCTGATTCGCAAGCGGATGGTTAACTGAATCGTTGACACAGCCTTAATAATTTAGTTATTAAACGTTGATATATACAGGATGATTCACTCTTCATAAGTACACCCTTGTATCTCAGGAATTAAAAAACGAATCAATTTCCAATTTAGGTGGGAAGTATATACTGAAAATGTGATTGTTTCGACGCAATCAACTTTGATATTGCTTTTTGGCGTGCGACCGTGTGGGGAAAATTGAGGTCGAGTTTTGAAAAAAACTAATAGCGATTTTTTAATAGAAATTTTGATTTTAGATTCGTATTCAGCATCATAAAAATCTCCCTTAATTATACCAAGTTTGAACAAAATATTTCACGGATTTCCGAGATACGAGCTCGCATTTTTTTTTAAATAAAATGTTTCAAAAACTCAAAAACTCCTTTATTCTTTTTAGCCCGTTGAAATGTGTCATATTAATAAATGATAACTATAATAACGAGAAATTTGTAACAAATAAAAGAGCAGAACATGAAAAATTATTACTTTAAGCCAATGAAATATTTTGTTCAAGCTTGGGATAAGGGGGTTTTTGATGATGCTGAATATGAATCTAAAATCAGAATTTCTATAAAAAAATCGTTAATAGTTTTTTCTTGAAAAATCGATCCCGATTTCTCCCATAGGGTCACGCCAATGAGCAATATCAAAGTTGGTCATGTAGACGTTTCCGTCTGTGAGTTCGAAAGACGAAAACTAATGATGTGGGTTCGTGCGACAAAGCTCTCAAAGCGCCTCTCCGAGTTTCGCCTAAATTAACAGAAATGTCTGCCCATACAGATTTTTTATAGATATTGGTCCCCTTCCTGCCAGTACACCACACCGTCGTCACTGCGACGCGATCTCGTGGATCAAATCGCCACTGTCCTAGACGGCGGCCTTCGTCGCTAAATGTTAGGTACTAATCGCACTGAAAGAGAAATGGTATTAATTATATTAACACAAGAAAAGACATTCGTCACGTTTCACATATATTTATTGAGACATTAACTTTGTACGATTACAATAACCCAGCGAATACCAGCCTGTCCATTGTCCAAGCAGCTACGTGCCTACCCACACAGCGTCTTGCAGCTCCAACGGAGCGAGACCTGGAGGTCGGCGACCAATTTGCCTAAAGAAAATACTACGAAAGGTTTTATGGCAACAGAAATGAATTTAATGGGATTTTTTATGAATAATTGATAATTACGTGTGAAAACACTCACTTCATTCAAAATTTAGATTAATACACTCCTTTCGTAACGATTATATCCTACCTATATACCTACCCATCAACGGCAGATTACTTTCGAGAAATCGTATTTTTCATCCGTCGTACACGTGGGTAATAATACGAAAGTGACCCGGTAGGTACCGTGTAATACGCACCCACCTGTTAAATGTGAATTTCGACTAAGTTTCTAATTGAATTTTCTCAGTTTCTGGCCGTAATCTCCGTTTCCGCTTGGGTTTACCTGAAATTTTCTTTTGATCTGAATTTCGATTAACCTAAAATAATTTGACTTTTTCCACGATTTATATTTTTAAACCCCAATTTTGATCCTTTTTCTAATCTAACTTTGTCCCCGAATGTAACGTTTGATTTCGTGCAAAACGGCTCGCCGTTGTTGGTCACGGTGCCATTTTTACGATAATTTCGATTTGCGATACAGTTCCTAATCTGACTTTAAAATTTTATTTTCTCTAATTTTCCATCCGTAACGGCTGATACTTTGGCGCGTCACAATGTGATGATAAGAGGACTTATCGAATGACTAGACGTATTGATTCAATATGGAAAATATTTTAATTTTATTTTCTCTAATTTTCCATCCGTAACGGCTGATACCTTGGCGCGTCACAATGTGATGATAAGAGGACTTATCGAATGACTAGACGTATTGATTCAATATGGAAAATATTTTAATTTTATTTTCCCTAATTTTCCATCCGTAACGGCTGATACCTTGGCGCGTCACAATGTGATGATAAGAGGACTTATCGAATGACTAGACGTATTGATTCAATATGGAAAATATTTTGGTAACTGTATCGAAAAATCACTTATTGAACATTTTGACCTTAAATTGCCGAAAATTATTTGTTGAAAATTTTGAACTTAAATTGCCGAAAATTATTTGTGGCGAGCAGAGTCTCATACTCGCTAAACTGGTACGAAAATTCATCGTCGATGATCTGCTTCTGCACTTGTAATTTTGCACTTCAGTTCCTAATTGATTTCGTATCATTTTCGCCGAGGACGGAATCACGTTCCGACTCAGTTTCTAATTGCACTTGTACTTTTTGGATTCATTTCTGTTGTCTCGAGTATGAGGTTCTATGACAGTCACATCAAAACAATCACATTTTGAGTATATACTTCCCACCTAAATTTGAAATTGATCCGTTTTTTAATTCCTGAGATAAGAGTATGTACTCATGAGAAGTGAATCAACCTGTAGGGTGTTCCATTTAAAATAAGAAAGTTATTGATGTTTTTAAATTTACATATTCGAAATTAAATTATGAACACCCTGTAGACGAAAGTTTAAATTCAAATACATCATTTGAAAGTTCGTATCTAGCTTAATCAGCTGCCACATTATTTAGAAATCAATTTGTAAGTATATCTGCTTTGGACAGGGCCCGTACAGTTTTTACGTTTTGACTGTTTTTGCTGCATAACCATAACCTGAATTACTCGTTGCTGATGAAGATCAGTGATGTCGAAACCCTATACAAGTTATTTCTATTTTTTGTACATATTTAACTACATAGGTACAGGGTGTCAACTCTAATTTTGCCCCGCCCCCTCTATTTCCTTATTTGTAAAGATATTTTAAAATTTTAAAATGTAGCCCTATCAGAAATTTTCCAAATTTTTCAAATATAATATTCAAAATTACCTAGGGCTATACATACAGGGTGGTGAAAAAAAAGTTGTTTTTTTTTTTAATGGAATACCCTGAATATTTCTTGACAGGTTTGTATAGTACACTTTGAGCTGATTTCAAAAGTATATAACTCACTTGAGTTAAGATCAAAATAGGTCGAGATATTCAAGGATAAACATGATAAATATTTGTTTTCAAACTTTCGAGGTGGCTTGGCATTCTGACTTACTTGTTGACTTTTAGCTGTCAAAATAATGTTCCTTAGCAATAAATATTATAAATACTTAAAAATCTCTCTAAGATCAAACATGTATTTTATTAACAAAGAAAAGATTTTTTAAAAATAAAAAATAACAATTAACAGAAAAATAAACTTTACATATTTTAACAGAATACGAAACAAAAACCACCACCGAAGATTATTATACACATTTTCGAAAGTGTGTTTTGCAGGGACCCGAAGTCTGGGACATATTGTAACAAATTTCCTACATGCTGCAGCTTGATTTTTATGTGCCCTGAAATCATTATTTGTCACTAAGGGACTGTGTAATACTAAAAACTGCAGTTGCAGAAAAGCAAATGTACCACGCTTGAAGTTGTACACCCCCTGCAAACGTACTTGTTTAAATTCTGGGAGAGACACAGTAGTGTTTTGTACGATCTGTTTTTCGTAGTGGGAAAACCCACAAGTTTATTTTTCATTGTATTTGAATTAAATTTTAGTCCTAAGTGGTTTTCGAGTTTATTTTTGAAATCCTCATGCTGCAAAACATATGTCACTGGCGGCGCCATCTTGTTAAAAACTTCACAAAAGTAATTTTACACAATATTTTTGAATTTCTCATGCTCAAAAACATATAATTAGACATTTTGGATGTGTTCCTAAGTTGTATGGGTGCTTCATAGCGGCGATTTCGGGTTTTGGCGCTATTTTGGCCGCCATCTTGGATATCTCACTTCCGGTTGAGATTTCGCTTTGGCAACCGGCATTTTCGGTTTCAGCGGGGTCGAAATAGTGGGACAAGACCATTTGCTCAAAAGTAATATGAAATGCTTCTAAAATTTCAGTTTACTGAAAACTTGATTAGACTATTCCTTGATGCCAGCATCGCCACGGACAGATGATTTTGTGCCGAAAGTGAGCGATGGATCCGTTTTTTTCGTTTTCGATTCAGTTCCTAATTTTTCCAAAGCTCCGATTGGTGGACTCATGCAGCTGAACGGGAACGATGGATCCCCATTTTTCGTTCGCGTATCAGTTCCTAAATCGAATTCATGGTTGGCAGAAGTGTTTTCGAGAAAATAATTTTTTCAATTCAGTTCCTAAAATTTCTACTTTTGGTCAGAGATGAACGCGACATCTCACACCCTCGCCGTCGACCAGATTATCCATCCGTAGGCCTCCTGTAAACAACTTATGGCAACGGAGATGAAAAACGGATCTTATGTTGGTTTTCAACTCGGTTCCCAATTTGTCGCATCGGTGACCCCTTCAGGTTTTTCTCTGTTCGGACGAGAGCAGCAGATGTCGATCATTCGTGATACGCTTGTAGAATTGAATCTCTGTCTTTTAAAATTGGTCTTCTTGCGAAGCGACTACCTGGCTTATCGAACAAGAAGAATGAATTGATTCGGGAGGACCCGTTTTAAAATGATTTGTTACTATTTTCGAAATAGATAACGTGAAGTTCACATTGCGTCTCCTCTGATGTCGCAATGTGATGATAAGAGGACTTATCGAATGACTAGACGTATTGATTCAATATGGAAAATATTTTGGTAACTGTATCGAAAAATCACTTATTGAACATTTTGAACTTAAATTGCCGAAAATTATTTGTGGCGAGCAGAGTCTCATACTCTGTCGCTAAACTGGTACGAAAATTCATCGTCGATGATCGCTTTTGCACTTGTAATTTTGCACTTCAGTTCCTAATTGATTTCGTATCATTTTTGGAATCACGTTCCGACTCAGTTCCTAATTGCACTTGTACTTTTTGGATTCATTTCTGTTGTCTCGAGTATGAGGTTCTATGACAGTCACATCAAAACAATCATATTTTGAGTATATACTTCCCACCTAAATTTGAAATTGATCCGTTTTTTAATTCCTGAGATAAGAGTATGTACTCATGAGAAGTGAATCAACCTGTAGGGTGTTCCATTTAAAATAAGAAAGTTATTGATGTTTTTAAATTTACATATTCGAAATTATATTATGAACACCCTGTAGACGAAAGTTTAAATTCAAATACATCATTTGAAAGTTCGTATCTAGTTTAATCAGCTGCCACATTATGTAGAGATCCATTTGTAAGTATATCTGCTTTTGACAGGGCACGTACATTTTTTACGTTTTGACTGTTTTTGCTGCATAACCATAACCTGAATTACTCGTTGCTGATGAAAATCAGTGATGTCGAAACCCTATACAAGTTTATTTCTATTTTTTATACATATTTAACTACATAGGTACAGGGTGTCAACTCTAATTTTGCCCCCCCCCCTCTATTTCCTTATTTGTAAAGATATTTTAAAATTTTTAAATGTAGCCCTATCAGAAATTTTCCGAATTTTTCAAATATAATATTCAAAATTACCTAGGGCCAATACATACAGGGTGGTGAAAAAAAAGTTGTTTTTTTTTTACGGAATACCCTGAATATTTCTTGACAGGTTTGTATAGTACACTTTGAGCTGATTTCAAAAATATATAACTCACTTGAGTTTAGATCAAAATAGGTCGAGATATTCAAGGATAAACATGATAAATATTTGTTTTCAAACTTTCGAGGTGGCTTGGCATTCTGACTTACTTGTTGACTTTTAGCTGTCAAAATAATGTTCCTTGGCAATAAATATTATAAATACTTAAAAATCTCTCTAAGATCAAACATGTATTTTATTAACAAAGAAAATATTTTTTAAAAAATAAAAAATAACAATTAACAGAAAAATAAACTTTACATATTTTAACAGAATACGAAACAAAAACCACCTCCGAAGATTATTATACACATTTTCGAAAGTGTGTTTTGCAGGGACCCGAAGTCTGGGAAATATTGTAACAAATTCCCTACATGCTGCAGCTTGATTTTTATTACACAAAAGATAAATTTCGACCACTGCACATCTTTCTTCTATATAATATCCCATTTTGCCCGTTAATTATATAAAAGTTTTACAACAATACGATACAAACAATATAAACAATGTAAAAATTACATTCACAATAACATTCACAGTCATTTATTTTGACAACTAAAAGTCAACAATTAAGTCAGAATGCCAAGCCACCTCGAAAGTGTGAAAACAAATATTTCTCATGTTTATCCTTGAATATCTCGACCTATTTTGATCTAAACTCAAGGTAGTTATACATTTTTGAAATCAGCTCAAAGAGTACTACAAACCTGTCAAGAAATATACAGGGCATTCCATTAAAAAAAAAACAACTTATTTTTCACCACCTGTATGTATAAGCGCTAGGTAATTTTGAATATTAAATTTGGAAAATTCGGAAAATATCTTCACAAATAAGGAAATAGAAGGGGGGCAAAATTAGAGTTGACAGACCCTGTACATCTGATAAAGATATAGCACATGCTTATTATTTAAAAATTGATTTGTAGGTATATATTTGACAAAGCACCTACAGTTTTGCCTGTTGAATATTTTTTTTTACATAATCTAAATACATAATGTTAAAAGTCAGTAATATCGGATTTCTATTCATTTTAATATATTTTATTACATCTGTGGTCCAAGCAATGGGGGTTTTCTATTCGCAAAAGGTCGGAGAGAAATGAAATTTGGTGGGATGGTAGACGTAGGTCCCCTGATAGTACACCTCAGTTTGCGACCTCGGGGGTTTGCCGCTCTACGGCGCGCCAAAGGTGAGGGTTGATTTGCAATTTTCAACAAAATCAGAATTTCATCGCGGATTAAGACGAAGATCGCTATCAAACAGTTCTGTAATATTTTTTTTTTTTCTGAAAGAGTAATGTTTTCTGAGTCTGCAGGTGTCCGATTTGATACATTTGGTCGTGTATAATAAAAGATATGATTTTTTTAAAGCGCGCCCCTACATACTCCGATATGGGCTTTTTTAATTATCATTAGCTACGGTCAATATTCCCTTATTATTGTTGACCTAGGCGCCAAATTTATTATTATTGTGCATACATGATAAAGGATCCGATATATCATTTTTAACTCATTTCCACACCACCCTTGAGGTAGAGTTGATCGGTGCTTTTTATTTAATGTAGTATCTCCAAGAGGCCTAATCCACGGTCGATATAGGGGTTTATTTCACTTTGAGTCGCTAGCGACGTTGTAAAACTGATTCGCCTTCGTTGTCATCATCCCCAGACATCAATTCCGAGCCAGAATCGGCAAATTCGGTGTTGTCTGTTTGGACCCCATCGTCCTGTTTTCGACATCTTCTGCATCGGCGTCGTGTAACGCAATCTGGTCGGGAATATTTCCGCAGGACGTCCCAGTACAGTGTAAACACAGAACTGAACATTTTAATCCTGCTTTACGGCAACCACAAGCAGGTCCACAACCTTTCTGGCATCTGCACGAGATGCTGTTAAGTAAAACCTCTGGAGCTGGTTCCTTTGCGATCCGTATTGCGTCCAGTCCTGTGGTTATTCTTCACCATCCATGATCTGGAGGTTTCTGAACTCCCCGCCAGCTCTGTACTAGACAATATATGTACGCAATGAATGATGACGGCACGCATCTGATGATGGTGGCAGCGCCGCGAGATTGAATGAATATTTGGAGACGGCCCGTACAAAGTTCGTAAACCGCAGAGAGTCCAACTTACGATGTTCGCTTCCTGCACCATACTGCCTCAACATAAACAGTTCGCCAGCGGCAATGACTTTTGTTAATTCTGCATTAGGGTCGTCAAATGCCTGAATCGCGTCTGTAATGTTGGGTTTTTTACTAAAGTTTTGAGGAATCGAATCTTGCCTTGATTGAACAACGCCCACATCCACTGAAGGCATGCACAAATTATTATTATTATTATTATTATTATTACAATATTAAGAAGAGCTAAGGGACTAACCCTATTGAGCTCAAAATAAAATAGCAAATAAAATACAATGTAAGAGTAAAGAAAAAATTACATAGGTATAATAGTACACTTAATAAATTTATGTTATACAGCACGCATATAAATATATAACAATAGGGACATATTTTATTTAGTTAAGACAGAGATAGGAGTGAGAAATCATAACAACGAGAGATAATTATCGAGTCTGTTTTTGAAAGCATTTATTGACGGGGCGTTAACCACTTCATTCGGTAGCGAGTTCCACAGGTCAAAAACTCTGTTGTTGATAAAAAATTGTCGACATCTAGTCGCATAGGATTCATGTAGTAGTTTGAAATAAGATATTTTTCGCAATAGCATCGCTATATTGCAAACTCTGAGGCGAATAGAACACATCCTCCTTGTTCCCTCTACCTGGCTTGCACAAATAAACATTCGGGATGTCTCTGTGTTTAGCAGTCAACAACACAAGCAAATCTATGTCTTCTCCAATAACGAATACTGAGGAAAAAGAGGGAGTAAGTCTTCAATTTCATTGCATATATTATACAAATATACCATACCCAATGTCCTAGAGGACACAATATTGTTATCAGGATATTCATGACCACTAATTCACAAAAATAATAAATTTGGCGCCTAGGTCAACAATAATAAGGAAATATTGACCGTAGATAATGATATTAAAAAATGCCCACATTGGAGTATGTAGGGGCGCGCTTCAAAAAATCATATCTTTTATTATACACGACCAAATGTATCAAATCGGGCATCTGCAAACTCAGAAAACATTACTCTTTCAGAAAAAAAATATTACAGAATTTTTTGATAGCGATCTTCGTCTTAATCCGCGATGAATTTCTGATTTTGTTGAAAATTGCAAATCAACCCCCACCTTTGCATATTTATATATTACATATTTCATTTGAACTTTTTTTCGATAGCACTTACCACAACGGCGCTATTTCCCAAAAATCGTCGCGACGCAGAGTTTCCATCCCCCCACCCCTCGAGCGGCAACCCCCAGAGGTCGCAAACTGAGGTGTACTATCCCACCAAATTTCATTTCTTTCCGACCTTTTGCGAATAGAACACCTTTTATTGTACCCATTGCTTGGACTACTGCTAAATTCTAGCATATATTAATTTTTATTTAAAAATCAGTTTGTAGGCATATATTTTGACAGGGTACCTACATTTTTACTTGTTGAATATTTTTACAGCATAACGAATTACTGGGTGCTGAGCTGATGATGATAAATTATGTCTGAACTCTGTATAAATTTTTCAAAATTTTGACGTTTATTATACTGCATACTTGGTACATCGGACAAGGAACCACTATGTACTTATGATTTAAAGGTCAATTTATAATACCTATATGTTTACAGGATTATGGTTTTTACCTTTACCTATTGAATATTTTTATTGTGTAATCTGTATTACCTACTTGTTGCTGATGAGTATCTGTGATGTCGAAATCTTGTGCAAGTTTTTTTAATTTTTTATATATATTTTACTCTGATGAAGAACTAGCATATAATTATTATTTAAAAGCCAATTTGTAGAAATCAATTTTGATTCACAGATCACTTAAATTTTTGCCAGTTGAATATTTTAATTGCATAACGTTAAGTAGGGACGGTCAGTATAATATCAAGTTTACTTTAGTAGGTACCTGTTTATACAGGGTGGTTCAGAATTTACCGATTAAACTTCGGGAACTAATAGAGAACGTTAAAATAAATGAATTTTCTTTAATAAACTTATATCTAAAACCGCATAGTTTCTGAGAGAGGGGGTCAAAGTTTAATTTAAAAAAAATATTTTTTTAAATATGTTCTTAATTAGTTGAGGTATTTTAACGAAACTTGCTTGACAAATTAACAGTAACAAGTAACGTTTTCCGAAAAAAATTCGACCATTTATTTTAACGTAGGTACAGTCGGCGCCACCCAAATGTGAACGCATTTTGGTTGTCATGGAAATTTCTTCTGAATTTGATTGTAGTAAGTCAGACTTTGTTTAGCGGCGTAACACAGAGAGGGTATATATATATTATTTTCTGTTAACATAATAATAATTAGAAGGACCAAGGACGACACGAATAATATAAAAGAAGTTAGCAAAATAATTAACTAATATTACCTACATGTTAGTGGAAGATGGTTAATATTAATTATTCCTTTAATTCCGAGTTTAATTCATTCAAGTTTAACAATTGTGAGAAATAGAATGACCCAAACTAAGTATATATTAACAATAATTAATATATTTCAACATATATTTATAATTCAGAAAAACATTAATAAAACAAAAATGGTAAAAACTAATCTCTATGTATATTTAAAAATCAGCAGTTCTTCAGGCCAGATAGCTTAAGACGTATTTGCGCTATTCTGAAAGACCCTGGGAAAAATGTTTCTTCTCGAGTTTTGACAGCGGTTTCGAAAAGATTCTGATGGATAAATTCGACCACAGCATTGTCTTCATTCTCATTGGAGACCTTTCCTACACCTTGCCTTATAGGTCTTTGCAGTCTTTGTTCTTCTTGCCAGCGCTTTTTTATATAAAATATACAACTTTTACTAACATTTAAATCAGCAGCCACTTCCCTCAAAGACTTATTTTCTTCCAATTTAGCTATAGCCCTCGCTTTTTGCACTTCAGTTAAATGTCTTGGCATAGTTATCTTTGCTTTTATACTTTTGACAAATTATGACAAATATATTTGACAACTATTTTCAAATTTTACGGCGACTATGATTTAAAGTGTAAATTACACTATACAATTTTGCCGTTCACATTTGGGTGGCGCCGACTGTACTCTATTAGTTCCCGAAGTTTAATCGGTAAATTCTGAACCACCCTGTATAAATTTTACCACATAATTATTTCTGATAAAAACTAGCATATATTTATTATTATTTAAAGGTCAGTTGGTAGGCATCAAAGGCATCTACATTTTTACCTGTTGAATATTTTCCGTGCATAATCTTAATACTTGGCGCTGACAAGAATCAGTAATATCAAGTGTCTTTCAATCACTTTGTATATTTTACTACAGAGGCATGTCCAATAAAAACTAACATATTAAAAATTATTATTTAAAAGTCAATTTGTAGGTATATGTTTCAATAAGACACCTACATTTTTTACCTGTTGAATAATTTTACAGCAAAATCTGAATTACTTGGGTGCTGATGAAGATCAGTGATGTTGAAACCCTATTTGACAGGGCACTTACATTTTTCCTGTTGAATATTTTTGCTGTATAAACTGATGGTTGGTACTGATGAGGATCAGTAATATAATATAATATAATATACAAAAGCTTATATGTATCAAATGCCCTGCAATACCTAATCCAAGCCATAGGTAGATGCCACTTATATTGCACAGATTCCTAGTGCATAATATCAGCAGACTTTCCTGACAACCTGCCAGGCCCTTCTTAGCGCCACGGTGTTCGTGTATCTGTTGGTAGGCCGGATCAACAGACCTCAACATCCTGGTATACAAGATGCGCATAAATAACTTGTAGCAGGAGCTGAGGCAGGTAAACGGTCTATAATTTTTCTGGCAGACAAATCTCCCTTTTTGGGGATTGGCACAGTTTGCCCCCTCGACAAACCAGTTCGGAGCTCTGCCCCTCGTTCATGAGTCGAAAACTTGTGCCAGATGGCGGTGAGTGGAATAAAACTTCTTCCATCGCCGGTTGTTTATGCCATTAATATTATTATTATTAAGAAAAGTAAAGTTTTTCCAGATTAACATGTTGATTCTAAATTTAGGTAAAGAATTTACGTCTCGAGAATATGTAAGGCAGCCAAAATCAGGTGATCTGGGGAAGACAGTTATGTTTCGAGATGCGCATATGAAGGGATGGGCTTATAAAACTTTACAGCCTGAGGATCTCAAAGTGTCAGTTATTACGGGTCAAGGAAAACGGGTAAGGTATTTATTTAACTTGACAAACAGTTTTAAACGGACGTGTTAATAGAAGGTCCATTTAATACTTGCAGAGTCGTGTTATGGGTACGATAGGAGTAACGAGAGGGTTTGGTGACCATGATTTGCTAGCAATATACCAAAAGACTCCAATCAAACCGTTTCTATCATCACATCCAGAGGTGCAAATAAGAAAGATTGATAGTATAGATCAGAAGGAAGTGTTAGTCATGGGTACAGATGGGCTATGGGATGTAATAGATGGTAATAAAGCTGCAGAAGTTGTTTCAAAGTCAATAAATGCTTTTATGGAGAAAGAAAGGTTAGATTAAACAAAAGTCTCTCAGATTTGTAAGTAGTTAATGATGACTTTGATTTTCAGATATGTGAGTGCGGCCACTTGTTTGGTGGGTTTTGCAAGAGGAGCATTAGTTAATGACCATTCTTGGCAACTTAAAGATGGTAAACCTGCGTCATACGATGATATATCAGTATTTGTTATTCCACTTTTACCTTATAAGCTAGAATATGATGAATTAGTTGGCAGATATCTTGTAAATTCAGAAAAACAAAGTAATAACGAGTCGTAAATTTTTACCTTTATATAAATTGTATTTATTTTATACGATATATTTTTAAATATTTTTTATTTATTTATCAAGGCATGTTACAGTCACTTTTGACTTGAATTAATTTTTATATATGAAAGTAATACTAGTCTTGTTGATTATTGTAAAAATGTTAAGATATTCTTTTTCTTCCATTTCCAGAGTTCTCTGCCACTAATAAAAAAAATACTCATTTTGGCAACATTAGATTAGGGTTGCCTGGCATAAATGGATTGCATTTTTTTCATAACTATATACCAATATTGTATTGACAGCTGATTTTGAGGTCCAAAATAGTGAGAGGTGACTGTTAATACCTACTTTGTTGAAGATCTCAAAATTCTCTATGCCTTGAACTTCCGTGTTGAGCTACACTTTAATTTTATAGGGTAGTTGGTAAGGCAGCAATAGCAAATTGTTTAAAAAGTTTTACTAGTGGAGAGACCTCTTACTTTAAAATTTTATTGTCCAACATATTTTACTAGTAATAATTAGTTTGTAAAAACACTTGGTGTATGTATTATCTGCAAACATTCCCTTTTTTCTGATTTGTTTTGATTTTCAATATAAGTATATATGTCGCAGGCTTATTGCAAAATCAGGCATATTATTATAATACGCCTAGGCTTTTACAATACGACTAGGCGTATTCTAATACTACCGAAATAATTAAGAATCTCACAATTTGACTGATAATTTTAGGCGCATTATAATACGCCTGCCGCTTGTTAGTCTTATTGTCAAAATAAACGTGCGGGCGATTTTTTTAGAATACGACTAGATGAAATCCATCGTATTATAATACGACTGACGGTATGCCAGGCGAATTGTACTTACCCATTCACTTTGAACAGTTTAAACTATTTAAAATGCAAATTACAGATTTGGATTATTTATTACAGCATGGTCCGCTTTTATGACATTTGCTAGTACAAATGAAAATACTTATTAGTGTCGAACCCACACAGGTTGTTCATACTTTGAGGTTATGTTTATATTTATGGTTTTCTTACCGTTATAAAACTTTTGTAGCTCTTCATAATAATTATCTTTATGTACAAAAATATTGTATAAATCAGCACTCATTTTAAATATAGGTATTTTGCACAAATATTACACAAAAATAAAACACCTAACCAACAACGATTACAATTTGCCTGGCATACCGTCAATCGTATAATAATATGACGGATTTCATCTAGTCGTATTCTAAAACAATCTCGCGCACGTAGATTTTAACAATAAGATTAACAAGTGGCAGGCGTATTATAATGGGCCTAAAATTATCAGTCAAATTGTGAGATTCTTAATTATTTCGGTAGTATTAGAATACGCCTAGTCGTATTGTAAAAGCCTAGGCATATTATAATATGCCTGATTTTGCAATAAGCCTGTGACATATACATCTTGAAAATATCTGAGTTAATTAGTTATTGTAATAAATCTAGTTCTGAAGAAATTCAAAACTGAAACAACTGGTGCAATAAATCTTAATATTTATTTCAACAAAAATAAAATATTAATGCGTATTATCTTTATTAATTTTGTTTACTACCTGACAAAAATTACAGTATAAAAATTCTTATTCGATTTTAATAAATTACTAAATAAATATAAATAAATAAAAATAAATAAATAACATATAAAATAATAATCCTTTAAATATACTTCTACTGGATATTTGTCAACCAATTTGATATTGGTCTCAGGTAGCAGTAAATTTAAACTTTTATTGCAAAATATCGAGGGAAACAGAAAGTAACCCCTCTTCCTCTCATTTGATTTATTAAACATCCCACTGAAAGATTGTTAGACTCAGACAAGTCGAAGCAGTGTTTAAGTTTTTATTAAACAGTTGCGTTATTGCTGAGGCACTTTGTGAAAGTGATTTTAGATTTTATGTAGATTTGGCATTACTGGAGTGTCTATATTAAAACTGTAGAAGACAGTAAGGATGGACAAGTACTTTCTGTTTCATCCCATTTAAAGGATATTAAATTTTAAATCCAGTCTTTGAAACCCCCAAACTGTATTACCAGTGTAATCTGTCTAACCACATATCGCGACTTTGTCGTCCTTCAAATCTTTTCTTTATTGATTTAACTAGTGTTCTGCTTTCGTCATTGTAGTCATCATCATCATCTCTTTCATTCTTCTCAGATGATTCATCAGATTCTTCACCAGCCAAAGTGTCAACTACACCATCCACAATATCATCTAAAATTTCTTTTGATTCTTCTGGAATATTCCCGGTTTCTTTCCCTGGTGTTTCAGGTTTTTCAGTTGATTCAGAGCTGTTGTCATCTAGTATATCCCCAACTATATCTGAAATTGGATCATCATCATCTTCTTCGCTACTTTCATCGTCCTTATTCGTAATTTTAGTAGTAGTAGTTTGCTCTTCAACATTCATTGTAGTTTCAGTCGTCTCGGTCACTGTAGAAGTTTTAGCTAAATTTGTCACTTCCGATTTTGATCCTGGCTCAGTTGAAAGATATTGCTCCATTTCAGTATTTGTTGTAATTTCAGAATCAACTGAAGTAGTTTCCATTAAAGTGCTAGTTGGTACATCAGCCGTTGTCGTTGACATTGGTTTTCCTTCAGCAAGCATCTGCAAATTTATATCTTCCAAAGAATCTTTTAACGTGGTAACTGAAACAACGGAGTCACCTTTCATACTGTTATTAATTGTAATTGGTTCTATGTCATTAAACATTATTGGCAAGTTAATATTTTGCAGTGCCCCTGTGTTTGGCTCTTCTGTCGTAGTAGTAGTTTTCACCACTTTGTTCTTTGGGGTTGTGTTTGGTTTAATAGGTGTAACCTTCTTTCTCAATGGCTTCTTTTGCGTAACCTTCACTGGTTTTGTGACAGGTTTTCGAGTCAACCTTCTTATAGGTGCCTTGGTTGTGGTAGTAGTGGTAACTTTCTTTTTATTAGAACTAGATGAGTCAGAGCCTTGGAAATATTCTCCAATAAAGTCATCGTCAAGAACACTAAATGTTCCATAATCTATCGAGTCCGAATCGTCGAAATCAAAATCGTCGTCGTCGTCGTCATCATCATCATCATCATCATCATCGTCATCATCATCCTCTTCTACAATAGGGAGTGGTTGAGGTGGCTCGACCCTAAGGCCTTTGGGGCCGAAACGGAAGCAAGAAACCCGAAGTGCTGCTTCAATATTGTTTAATGCCCTTAATTCCAAACCAAGGCATGCGTTAAACTCGTCTCCTTGACGGCCAATGTTGTATACACGACCACAAAATTTTGACACTCCCCCAGGCAAGGGCATACAGACGGGTTGTGGTTTCTTCCCTATAATAAAAGAAATCTTTAGCAAGACCCAAAATTATCAATAAATCATCTCATTGAATAACTAAAAACTAAATTAATATGTTCTAATGTTTTGGCAAGTAATAAATTTACCAATATACTCACCTGATATGGTGGTATTAGTCAGGACTCTATCTCCAAATCTCATAGAAATGGCTAGACGATCTCCTTTTAAATATTGCAAAGAGGCGCATCCGGGCCCCTTTAGAGATAACACAGGTATATTAAAATCCCTGCAGCAGTTACAATTTAGTGTGTTGCAATTACAGAATCTGTTTGCAGTGTTTGTAGTCGAGTCCTGTCTTTTATGGGCAACTTTGCCATGTTTTTTTGTTGAACTTTTTCTTGTCTTTCTAAGGTGGAGTGGTTCTGTAAAGAAATACGTAGAAGCACTTAAATTCAGAGTTTAAATTATAATTTAATTTAATTAATTATTTAATATATATCCATACAGTCTAGGAATGTGTCATTCCCGGGAATTTAAACTTTAGGAAGTAATCCTTCATCGGGAATTTAAATATTAGAAGCATTAATTCGTTCAACACAAATTCTGATTTCCTGTACAGTCGGCGCCACCCAAATGTGAACGCATTTTGGTTGTCATGGAAATTTCTTCTGAATTTTATTGTCGTAAGTCAGACTTTGTTTAGTGGTGTAACACAGAGAGGGTATATTGACAGATAATAATATTACTTTTATTATTTTCTGTTACCATAATAATAATTAGAAGGTCCAAGGACGACACGAATAATATATAAAAGAAGTTAGCAAAATAATTAACTAATATTACCTACATGTTAGTGGAAGATGGTATTAATATTAATTATTCCTTTAATTCATTAATTCAAGTTTAACAATTGTGAGAAAACTAAGTATATTAACAATAATTAATAAATTTCAACATATATTTATAATTCAGAAAAACATTAATAAAACAAAAATGGTAAAAACTAATCTCTATATTTAAAAATCAGCAGCTCTTCAGGCCAGATAGCTTAAGACGTATTTGGGCTATTCTGAAAGACCCTGGGAAAAATGCTTCTTCTCGAGTTTTAACAGTGCTTTCGAAAAGATTCTGATGGATAAATTCGACCACAGTATTGTCTTATTCATTCTCATTGGATACCTTTCCTACACATTGCCTTATAGGTCTTTGCAGCCTTTCTTCTTCTTGTCAGAGCTTTTTTATATAAAATATACAACTTTTAACTTTTACTAACATTTAAATCAGCAGCCACTTCCCTCAAAGACTTATTTTCTTCCAATTTAGCTATAGTTCTCACTTTTTGCACTTGGCATAGTTACCTTTGCTTTTACTTTTGACAAATATATTTGACAACTATTTTCAAATTTTACGGCGACTATGATTTAAAGTGTAAATTACACTATACAATTTTGCCGTTCACATTTGGGTGGCGCCGACTGTACTTAGCCGGTAAAAAAATGTTCAAAAATGTTTGGGCCAATATAATACATGCCATTAAACCAAATCATCGTGATGAACTCTGGGATGTTGTCAAAGAAGCATCATCATTGCAAGGCTGTACAAAATCACAGTTATAACATGTATTAACTTTAATGTATGTACCTTGTATAAAATAAATACAGTTGTCAGAAATAAAACAAAATGGATATACTTTTTCTTTTATCACTGTTATAACAAAGGCCAATTTACTTACCTATGATTGCAGATGCTGCAAAAGCAACTAATACAAAAATTAGCAGCAGCTCAAAGATGAAAGACAGTTTCATGGTTTTCAGAATTAGCCTGTAAATAAAGAAAATAGTGTTCATTATTATTATTATTATTTTAGATCTTTATTGAAAAACATTCAAAGGGCAATTGACCGAAGTCCTTCAGTCCATTACATTTAGCTGTATATGTGTTTTACAAAAATAGTTATATAATGGTATGGTATATTTATATGTAAAAAAAAAAAAACAAAATGTGCAATAGTTCTATAATTCAACGTTATCTGCATTTCGGCATATTTTTTCCCATGTACTTTCTACTGGGTGGGCGATCTACTTCATGCTGCGGGATCTCTTGTATGGCAAAATGTTGCTAACAACTCCCTGTTTTCATTTTTTTGGCAAAATTTAAGCGAAAGATGTGTTAGCCTTTGCTCAATTGGTTGAACTCGAGTAATTTGATATGATGCGCAAGGCACTTGTCTCGGCTACTTTCAACTTATTTAAGGCAGGTTTTTTAAGGTTGAGAAATGTAATGTGGCCATATTCTATCATGGGAGGCATATCATTTTGTAGATCTTACTCTTCGTTTCTAAATTAACTCCGTTATTTTTCCATGATAAGCCGCTGAAGTGCTTTGCCCTGGATATGACTTTTTTCTTGATATTACTTGAGGTGTAAGTACATAATTGTATTTGATATTGAGGGTGATTGTCTTGAAGGTTTGTGATAAAATAAAATCATGTGAGATTTTTCGGGATTCGATTTTAGCCTCCATTTATTGAACCAATTTATGGTGTTAATTTTTAAAAGCTCAAGTTTGCTGATAGCATCGTTCAGAGACTTTCCATGTGCCAGGAGGGCAGTATCGTCCGCATATTGCAGTACATATTTTTCATTACAAAACAATTTCGGATTGTCACTATAGATATCTGAAGAATAAATATTGTAAAGCAGTGGTGAGAGTGGTGATCCTTGGGGTAGTCCTTGTTCTGGCGTGAACTCTTCTGAATATGTGCTGTGGATCTTTACCCTTAATTTTCGGTTTTCTAAAATCTTATTTACCATTTGAATTAGATATTTAGGACAAGCAGTCTGATAAAGTTTGAATATCAATCCCATATGCCACACACTATCAAACGCTTTGCTAATATCAAGAAAAAATTGTTGCTGTTTTGTTGCCTTTCAGTTTACATGTTTCCACATTGTTAGTTAGTATTGTCAGCGGGTGAACTGTGGACGTCTTTGGTTTGAAACCGAATTGATAGTCAGGGATGATGTGACCTATACTCTCCTCGATTTTTCTTTTAATAATCTTTTCTAGTTTTTTTCCTAGGACGGATATTAGTGTGATAGGTGTGTAGTTATTCACTTGTGTATGGTCTAAAGAAGGTTTAGGAATAGTTATGATGGTACCTGTTTTCCATTCATCTGGGAAGAATCCGTGTTTTAAGCAATATTTACACATTTTTATTATATATATGAATGGATTCTGCCTTCTAACTGCTTTAAGAGATTCTTAGTTACTTGATCATGTCCCGGTGCCGTATTTTTACCCTGATTAACAATTTCGTAGTATTCAGTTTCATTGATTTCGTGGTCTTGTATAAGTGGCTCTTCTTCTGAAAATCTGTAATACCAATTTTGACCAAGCTATAATGGTCATCATTGAAGTTTTTGTCCTGTGTTTGTTTGTATACTTCTTTGAAGTGATTGGCAACAAGGCTTGCTTTGTCCTCGTTGGTTTTGTATTCTTGTCCATCTTTTTTTAGGGAATTTATAGTTGTGATTTTATTCTTATATTTGGAAAGTTTTTTGATGTCGTGCCAGTAGGATTTTCCTTTTTTTTGGTTTATCTTCTCACATGTGGTATCCATTGGTGTTGCCTGAATTCTTTGATGAGCGCCTGAATGTTTTTATTGTATTTATTAAGCTCTGCCTTGATTTTTTGGTTGCCCTTGCTCCGATACTCTCTATACATTTTGCGTTTGGTTTTTATTAACCGAATTATAAATGGTGGAAGTTCCTGTGTATAGAAGCTGATTTGTGTTTTTGGTGTGTTTTTTAAAACTGTTTCTGTTAGCCGGTGGTTAAAGTTATGAATATGCTGTTCACTCGACACTTCTCTTCAATTTCTTGCATAAATGCCAACATATCTGTATTAACTTTTGATATGTTAGTTTTGTTAAGATTTAATCTAAATGTTCTGTTATGAGGCAAATATACTCTCATATCGATTTTTATTTTGAACCCTAGATGATCGGTACATAAATCGGGAATAACATCAACTTCTAGTAAGTTATTTTTTATACTGTCTGTGTAAAGTACTAGGTCAGGAGTAGTACTATTTTGAGACATTATAAACGTTGGAGGGGTGTTGTATTTGCAGAAATTGGTATTTCTAATGAAATCATTCAGTTGCTTCTTCTTAGTTCTGTTGCTATTCAAGTTAAAATCTCCTATTATTAGAGAGTATTTGTAGAGTGTACATTTTGTGAAAATATTTTCCTCTATTAGGATAGGGGATGAATGTAGACCAGAAATATATGTAGATTGTCATCTAGGAACGGCAGCGTGAAGTGGATACATTCATTCAGAGAGTTATTTAATCTTGGGGCATTTGCTTCTCCGATTTTTAATTCTGGTTCTATTTGTACCAAACTTCCTCCTCTTGTATAATTGTGTATCTGATGAACGTTAAATTGCAGTATATCCCAATTTTTAAAAGTAGTGTTGCTATTTTTATTTGTTTTAGATTCCACAAACATTGCCCCATTGATATTTTCCTTTTCAATGTAGTTATGTATTATTAACTTTTTGTTCGTATAGCTGTTAATATTTGAGTACAATATGTTAATATACAACATGTTCGTGTTGAATGTTAACAGCAGGTAGTATTGGTTCTGTGGGAGATGTGTGGTCTTGTAGTTCCATATCGAATATTAGAATATATACTTTGTTTCCAGTAAACACAGCTGTTGTATCTACTCTGTAATTGTGTATAAATTTTTTACGTAGTTGTACAAGGAGTTCTTCTCTGTTTATGTTTGATGGGTTATTCAATTCGTTGACATATGTGTTGATGATAGTATCGTGCAAAGTAATCGGCTGATGAATCCTGGAGTTTTTCTTGTCGGCTGAAACTTCATGAGATTTTTTTTTGTTAAGCGGCTTAATATGAATGTTTGGGATACCCTGTATGTATGGTAGATTTTGGTCTGTTCGGGCATTTGTGGGACCATGCTTGATGATCTTCTGCCTGACAGCTGCTGCATTTGGGGGGTAATGTGGATGAACACTTATTGGACGGGTGATTGCCTGCACATTTAAAACATTTCACCGGTGTTTTGCAGTTTTCTGTAGTGTGTTTGAATGAAAGGCATCTGTTGCATGGTTTTGGCGTTGGTGGAGGAGGTCTGATCGGGTAGACAGGATAGTGTCGATATTTGAATAAGAGACCTTCTGTGGATGTGTCTTGAGAACCCGTGATAATCCTTATAAGAGTGGTTGGTTTGTTGGTTGTGCTAGATATTATTCTTTTGCAGTATGGTTTAATTTACACATTTATTTAGATATTCACTGATCGTATGGTCCTCTATTTCATGCTCTACAGAGCCTATTATAACTGAGTAACTTGTGTCGGTAGATATAGTTTTAGTGTGTGTTGTATTAGGTGAGGATTCTGCAAATTTTTTATTTTTTCCTATCTCAACCATCTTGTTTAAAGTGTGTACAATTGATTCTTTGGAAGTGTTTGTTTTTAGCAACAGACCATGTTTAGTTTTTAATATTGTGTCTTTAGAGTTTGGATATATTTTTCCCCAATAATCAGTGAAACTAAACCTTGTGTAATTAGCTTCTGTATTAATGTAAAAAAGATGATTGTATGTTTGTTTTTTAATTTCATCCATAATTGGGGAATAGTTTGTGTGTTTTGTAGGTTGGTTTTTCTTAGACTGGATGTTTTTGCTTATGATTTCTTTTTGTGTGCCACTTATCTGTGTTGTTTTTGTGTTGGTTATTGTTGATGGACCTATTATTATATTATTAATTTTCTCTTGAGAAAATTCCTGGGTCTTTCTTCTTTTGGCTTTTCTCTTTTCTTTCTTACTTCTTGCTTCCGACCATGTCGTATCTTCTTCTCCTATTTCCATTTTACTGAGACCGTTACTTGTAGATGACATGGTTAAATTAAGAGTGCAAAAAAAGTTTAAATATGTCAGAACTAGGTATTAGATATAGCTGTTCACTCTACACCTGCTAGCACTGAACTAGTAGTGTTCATTTAATAAATATAGTTAATTAAGATAAATGTGTTGGAACGCCTGGCTAAAATATAATATGTATAATGTGTATATTCCTCCGTGAAACGCCCCGTACACGGGCCAGTAATTTACAAATATTTTCCTAAACTTTACCATTAAATTAAATTATACCAAGACATTGATATCATGAAATTCCAAATTAGTCATTACTTATAATCAACGATTTTATTCGGGTATAATTAAATTATTAGTCGTTACATCAATATAATATTTTAAAATATTTGTTTCAGGCTCGCATTTTTAGCATCAGTTTAGGGCCAAGTTAGGTGAATTCTCACAGAAACTCGCGAATGTTAAAATATACAAATTAGAGCCACTCCAAATTATAGTAAGGAGTGTGTGTGTGTGTGTGGGGGGGGGGGGATGGCAATGGACTATGGTCCTGTAGCCACAGAAAATTCAACGGAAGGAAAATATATATACATACACATATACATACTTATTAGATATCTAATTTGGTTGATTTAATGAAGTCAATTAAAATATCAAATATATGTTTGCAATTCAGGCTCAATAGGTGTGTAATATTTAAAGGAAATTGGATATTATAAAATTTTAATTTGTTTTCGAGAATCAGTCTAGATTGTGTAAAATTAGGACAGGAAAAAAATAAGTGATTTAGATCTCCAACGGAGGTGTTGTCACAAGTACATTGGGGAATTTTGCAAGCCAATTTTGTGCATGTGGGAAGGAAAGCGACCATGATTTAGTTTCAATCTTGTTATTGTGGATGAATAAAATTTTGAGACTGAATGTAATGGTTATGAGATATTCTGTTGAAATCCGACCACTGTGTCTTCCATTTCTTACGAATATCAGAAGTGCCCTTATGGACAGGTATTGATACTCTAAATCCCGATGCATTAGCTTCATTAAAATTGTTTAGATTACAGCCTCCCCTTGTGCACACATGCAAGTGGGTGGGTGTGACGTAACCACCACAACCGCGATTTCTTTGTTCGAAATTCGTATAAATAATAATAATAATAATAAACGTCTTTATTTTGTGTAGATGCATATACATACATTTACAAATACACATATAGGGCGGAGTTTAGCCACAATGGCTACTCTAACATTCAACCCTATCTTACAAACATATAACATAAACAGAAAATCAACACAAGATCTTAAACCTTAAATAAAATAGAATTGCAAAATACATGTGATAAAAATTTGAAGATAACAAATTTGGTAATGAACTCAATGAATATATAGTAAATAATAAATACAAAATAACGTATGCAGTAAAATAAAATAAAAATAAAAATAGATATATTATGCGTGGTAACAACTTCATGCATTCGGCTAGAAGACAGTTTAGTGTTAAAATTGTTTAGGTATTGAAACATGTTACTCTTGAAGTAAAAGATTTCTAAGATGGTATTTAGAGGAATTGACATTGTAGGTTTTAAATGTGTAGTGTAGAGAGGTATATAAACTTACGGCATTATAGGTAAATGATTTCTGGAACATAGCAGATGTGTGTTGCGGCATAGTGAGCACACGTTTGTCTAATATTAATATCGTGAATTTGACCCCGTGACAATAGCTTTCCTCTTAAGTAGATAGGCGTAGAGGTTATTAGCAGGCGGTGTTCAAATACAAGAAACTGATGTTTCCATATAGCATTCATTTTTAACCACTTTAGTTTCCTTATTTTATCACTAACATGATCAAATTTTCTCAGGCCATAAATGAAACGACAACAGGTATTCTGTACTTTTTGTATTCTATTCTTAGTTAGCATATCCAGACAAGAATAAAATACAATGTTGCAGTAATAAAAAATAGGCAGAACAATCGATTCACACAGTTTTTTTCTTATTTTGAAGTTAAGGATAGTTTTATTTGCATACAGTAATTTTAAACTAATATATGAACGCTTGATTAAAGAATTTACATGGCCAATAAATTTAAAATGTATGTCTAAAGTAACACCTAGATTTCTTACTTCGGTAACAAACAATATTCGTGTATTGTCCATTTTAAAAATACAATTATTTACAATATTATAGTTGTAGGGCAGAACAAGATAGCTTGTGATTTTTGTGGATTTACTGTTAATGCGTGGTTCATGCAGTAACTATTTAAAGATTATTAACTTGAAGCATTGCTAACTGGTATTGATCTGGTTGGAAACTATATTTCAGTTGGGTGTCATCTGCGTATGATTGCATTTCGCAGTGATGTATAGTATCATAAATATCCGCAGTATACAGAAGAAACAACAGAGGCCCCAAAACAGACCCTTGAGGGACTCCAGAGGCTACCCTTTCAGCCGATGAAGTGCCAGTCCTAGTACGGACTCTTTGTTGTCGTCCAACTAAGTAGGAGGAAAAATGGATGTTACTACAATATCTAGGCCATAATAACTTAGTTTCGCGCAGAGCAGCGTGTGGTCCACGGTGTCGAACGCCTTTGAAAAATCTAATAACACTAATACTGTAGCTAACTTTTGATCAAGTGCCTTTAATATATTGTCCGATATATTTGCTAAAGCTGTCGTGGTACTGTGTCCTGATCTAAAACCCGACTGATGTAGTGGGAGTATATTACTTGTCATGCAATATTCTAGTAACTGATTATATATAATCTTTTCAAAAATCTTGCTAAGTATTGGCAATAAACTTACTGGTCGTAAGTTGTTAAAATCAGTTGGGTCTTTTACTTTAGGAACGGGACATACAACGACTTATTTCCACTGATCCGGAAAGTAAGTACAGTCATTTTAGTCTCTATTTACGGAAATAGAAAAAAAAATGATACAAAGCTGGATTTTGGTACAAATGCTTATTTGAGCGTGTAGTTTAACATACTAAAAGTCCTCAAAGATTCCACGTGAGCTTCGGCTACTGTGCGACATTACGCATGACCGCGCACAGTGCGACTTACTGTGCGGGCGTTCGACCTATTATAGGCCAATAAAATTAAGTGAAATATACCGTAAATTCGGAACAAATTTGTAACAAGCTGTTTGTTGTGTTAAAATGTCGGGGAGGGGGTATTAAATATGTCGATAAAAATCCCAAAAATCCGAGTATCGGAACACACTAAAAAATCGTCCGCCATCTTGAAATTCGTGATAATTTTCGTTTAAAGTCAAATAACTTTATTATCTTAGCCGTTATCAAAAATTATGAAAATAGGAAAATTCGAGAAAACTTCAAAATCTATAAAATGACGTAGAAATTTGTGATAACTTAAAAATTAAAAAAGTTAGAGCTTAAAATCAGATATCAGTTGGAATTTTGTAATTTTTTTCTATAAGAGTTGATTATTCTGTTCTGGTGCCTTAATTTATATATACAGGGTGAGTCAGGTTGTATGGTAAAAAATTAATACCTATGTGAATAGAGCATGAAAAAATAGTATTGACGTGTCTCAGGATTTTGCTTTAATTTTTTTTACAAGGTGTTGAAGTTGAAAATTTTTCGTTGAATTTTTTAAATAAGTATCCTTTGATTAAAAACAGTCGTATCAATGAAATTTGGTTGGTTTATATTTTTCACAGGGCGCTATCAACTAGCGATATTAGTTTTTCAAAACTAATCCAGTGGCATGCGTTTACGCATTTTTTTCTGATAAGAATGCCGAAAACTGTGCGTCACTGGATTTTTTTGAAAACCTAATGCAAAAATAATAAAATAATCTAAGGAAGCAAAATCTTCATTAACGAAAATTTAAAAACAACTGTGACTTAATTACTACCTATTTTTTTAAATAAATTTTCAAAATGAAGACCATTAACCTCAATGCACTTTCGTGCCCGCAAGGAAATTTCATTTTATATATTCCTGAGTTTATGCACATCTACCCTTAGTTGACGTGAAAAATGTACTATTCGATCAACTAGCAGGTACTTGTTGGTTTTTAATTGATTCATCTTTAGAGTGCGTTGAGGTTAATGTACTTCATTTTGAAAATTTATTGTCAACAGTAGGAATTAAGTCGCTGTTGTTTTTAAATTTTTGTTATTAAAGATTTTGTTACCTTAGAGTATTTTATTATTATATATAGAGTATATAGAGTATTTTATTATTATTACATTAATAAATTGTATAAAAAAATGCAGCGGCGCACAGTTATCGGCATTCTTATCAGAAAAAATGTGTTAACGCACGCCACTGGATTAATTTTGAAAAACTGTTATCGCCAGTTGATAGCGCCCTATATAAACCAACCTAATTTCATTGATACGGCTGTATTTACCCAAAATATATTAAAAAAATTCAACGAAACATTTACAACTTTAACACCTTGTATAAAAAAATTAAGGGTTATATCGCAAAACTACCCTTCTTGAAATTTTGTAAATATCTTTCTGCCTGCTAGCAAAAGCTATGAGCACGATTATTAGTGTAAAATACTAAAAGTAGGCTGTCAAATTACGTGAGAAAACATTTTAAAGGGCATAGTGAAGAAAGCTCACATGGTATCATTGAGGACTTTTAGTATATTAAACTGCATGCCCAATTGAGCATCTATACCAAAATCCAGCTTTGTATCATTTTTTTTTTCTATTTTTCCTATATATACTGGCCTAACATTCTAAGCAGCAATTAATTATATGCGTTATACAATCCAAAATATTGGATTGTATACTACTTATATATATATAAAATTATGTATCCCTGCAATAGCAGGGATACATAATTTTATCATTTGCAAAGAGATCCCATCAATTCCGCTAGCGTTAGATTTAATATTGGAGATTATTTTTAGAATCTACATCTACAATCTATACAGTTTGCTTATATTTATTGAATGTTCATTGCTTTGAGGGTCTTCCACATATTGGCATTACCAAATTGATCTAAATAATTAAAAAAAGCAGCTTTTTCCCTCCTAATAATTGATGCAGTAGCAAAGTTCCGCAATTGCTTATAATTTAGCCAATTTTGATCAGTTTTGTACTGCTTGTATTTAGTATAGGCTTTATCTCTTTCTTTTAAAATTCGTTTAATGCCATCCGTAAGCCATATGGTGCGTAAGGTTTGTTCATTCGTACTGTGCAAATTGGTGCATGCCGATTGAAAATCTCTATTATATTTTCTGTTAAAAAAGTAATTTTATCATTAATATTATTAATATACAGTATATCATGCCAAGGTATACTATGCAAATCAACATCAAAAAGATCTTGGTTAAAATATTTAAAATCCCGGAACGTGTGCATCTTTTGTTTGCATTAAAAAATGTCCACATTTAATTCACAAAAAACAATTCGATGGTCAGTGATTATATCTGAATTAACTGTGCCACAGCTGTGAACCAGACTATGATCATTAATGAAAATGGGATCTATGAGAGTTAGTTGCCGAAAATTGCGTTACACACGTGTAGGTTCATTTACAATCTGAGAAAATCCGTATGTATCAAAAACTTGAGAAAAAGGGTTATTCAAATTGAATAGGTTTACATTGACATCTCCACTTACTATAACAGTGTTGTAAGAGGGGAGCACGTAAGATAGTGTGTTATCGAGTGCGTTGACAAAATCTTGGATAATATTAACGGGAGGTCTGTATACAACTCCTATAGCTATAGACGACCTTTTTAATTTAAAGCTAATCCACAACTGCTCAATATTATCAACGGTTTCTAATTCAATGGGTATTTCACTTAATTTCACTACAGTAAACGTGTTTTTCACATAAATACCTATGCCTCCACCCCTACCTACTCGATCTACACGAAAGAAGAAAGAAGCAATAACTTGGTATTGCCACTAATTCCGACGATACATCTGGAGAAAGCCATGTTTCAGTGACCATAAAAACATCGTATGAGTTTGTTAAAACAATATGCATTAAATCAGCAAACCCCGAAACCAGTGATCGAACATTTAAATGACCTACTTTAAAATTCATAATTTGTTTATTATTTATCATAGTTTATTTTTGATTTTAACATATCTAACTGATTAAAATAGGACGGGCAAGAGTTATAATCACTAGCCGAATGGTTGGTGGGAATTACATTTTGATCTTTTAACTTTCTGCGCAAATTAAAATTACAACAGTTAACACATTTTTTTGATTCCGAACTGTTACAGTATTTGCTTTCGTGTTCTCCTCCACAGGTCACGCAGGTTGGATTCGGATTCTTACAGTCCTTCTTCATGTGTTGTAATAGTCTTCTACTGCACATTTTTGTCATTTAATGTACATGAAGCCTTTAGAAACAATAGCATTTCGCTATTGTTTCTAAATACTTCAATACAACCCAGGAAGTAGACTCTGGGTCAGTCCTTGGCCACGCCGTTACAAACGTTATCGTCGGGTTTTACAACCCCCAGCGCCGACTAAACTACGGTTCCCCACACGACCTAGTAAGTGACGGTGACTTCTAAAACGTTGCCGTTCTCGTTGGGTTTCACAACCCCCAGCGCCGACTAAACTACGGTTCCCACAGGACCTAGTAAGTGCCGGTGACTTCGAGAACGTTGCCGTAGCTTGCGCTGACCGCTGACCCTCCTGAACGTTGCCACGAAGTCACTGCCACGGTGACAGAACGTACGCGACCACAATGCTTTCGAGCCATTCAGATATCCGCGAATCCGGGGGAGAAGAAATGGACGAATGGACCCGTCTATCCACGAATAGGTAAGAACGTCCGCAATTAATAAAGCCTCAACGATGTCTTTCGATTCCACTATCGACTTTTCTTCCAAATTTACATTAAACCAGTTCGGCCTAAATATATGATTCGAAAGTACATTCAAATCAATAGCGACTCCTATATCCACATACCGGTTTTTAAGAATTTAGGAAAATAACTGTTGGTACCAATTTATTATTTTAAAGTTTAATCTAACAAAGTATTTTAACTTCTATTGACCTGCTTTTACGGTCAGCTGATCTATATTTAAGGAGTCGGTTAGGTATTCAATAATCAAGGCTTATAAACTTTGTACAGGTTACATCAATGAGCAGCATTAGGGCGAGGAAAATGCGGGGTGAGGAAGAGCTGGCGACCGCGGTTCTATATGCTTAAAAAGAGACACTAATACTGCTCTGCTGTTGTAGAACAGAGAACGACGACCCCGGCCTGCGGTCGCCGAGTGGCGTATGTTGAGTAGGTCAGGTTCAGATGGGGTAACCTTTAGAGTTTACCAGCCTTGTTCAATAATATCCAATGATTGTTTTACGACGTGACTTGACATCTGGTCTGGATTTGCAATTTATCGGTTAGTACTACGATCCTCTTTGTGTACACTTGAACAAATCTTTGCTGCGGTGACAAGACAACTGAAAGCCTGCTTTCTTAACACATCTGGCAGTTTAACTATTATCAATGAATGTTCTTACGGCCAACGTCACTATATATACTGTTGTATTGCGTTACTTACGCAATTATCATTACTACGAATTAAAAGAGTAAAAGTAATAATTCAAAACATATCAATATTAAGAACAAGTAATATCAAACTTTATTAAAGAATCTGTTAAATTTACTACATCACAACGTAGTTGGTCCTAACTAAATAAAAACTAGACGATCATGCCAAACAAACAAACACCCTGTATTGGATTTGTCACAGGGATAATCGAGGGGGTATGGGGTGCTTCAACCGGGTGGCCACGAGTCAATTGTACGCCACAATTTTTTGGCTGTTTTTGAATTTAAAAATTTCGTTTCTGGTATACGTGAGTAAGACAAAAGTGGGCTATTTTTGACTAACAGGAACGAAAATATCATTTCCGGTTGAACCGCAAGTGACATCAACTTTTTGTTCTTAAATAGAATGGCCTGTGTTTTTTTGTGGTGTTTTATAAAGCATGAAGTTCTAACTGCAACGGTTTTTTCCAATTTAAAAAATTCCAAAAAATAAGTGAGATACGAACGATTTTTTACTTTTTACAAAACAAATGAATGTGATGTAAGAAAATTACTAAGTAGGCTATGGAAATTATTAGCAAGGTAGTAAGCTTGTTTGTAAAGAATAAAATAGTTTTAAATTACTGATAGATACGACTATTTTTCTAAAAAAAAACGGAATTTAATTTTTATTTCCGCAGGGTCCTATGGAAAATTTTTAAATAGGTCCATACTTTTTTTTATTAATCGGACATAATGATTCATAGGCTTTAAATTTTTCGCAAATAATCATTTCTTAGCGAGATCCTTTGTAATGATGTAAAATAATATAAAAAATCGTTCGTATCTCACTTATTTTTTGGAATTTTTTAAATTGGAAAAAACACGGTCATTCTATTTATTTAAGAAAAAAAAGTTGATGTCACTTCCGGTTCAACGGAAATGATATTTTCGTTCTTGTTAGTCTAAAAATAGCACACTTTTGTCTTACTCACGTATACCAAAAATTAAATTTTTAAATTCAAAAACAACCAAAAAATTGGGGGCGAACATTGACTCGTGGCCACCCGGTATAATTATGATTAAGAAATAACTTAATAGTTATTGCATGATTTTAAATTAATTCAGTGTAATTTACAGTACTCCTGTGTGTATGTAAAAAAATTTGCAGTAGTAATAACTGACAAAAGGAGGGATGGAACAGAGGAGGCGGCAAGAGAAGTTCCTCTAGTAGCACTATATATATGAAAGAAATCTTAATTGCAAATTTTGAATTATTAAAAAAAACATTATTTTATGAACATATATATTAATATTGAAATAATATTAGTAGAATAACATTTATTTAATATACTTAAATACACACAAAGAAAATATATAGGTATATTTAAAATATAAATTATATAAAATAAATATTCCTGAGATAATATATAAATATATATATGTAGGTAACCTTTTCCACAATTTTGTTAGTATAATTTTAAATATTTTGTAGTAGTAACTAAATTCATTAATAATTATTGTAAATTTAAACTTTGTTGTTATATACAGGCGCGTGCTGGCCCACCGGGCGACCGGGCACTTCCCGGTGGGCTCCTGGCCAGAGGGCCCCTTTTATTTACCTAAAATTCTGTCCATTCATTGAAGATAATTTGACCTTGAAAAATTCAAAAAATTTCATTCTATTGAGGGCCCTCCAGGTCTTATATGCCCGGGCCCCCTATAGGGTCCCAGCACGCCGGATTATGTACCCATGAAATTATCCGTTGCAACTATTAATTATAGGTTAAGAAAGATTAAAAATGTTTCTTCTAATATTTGACATTTGTGTTTTACAGCTGCTGGAATACTAAAAGTCAGCACACCTAACTTGACTGCGTTGCCACTTATTGGATAATTGCTTAAAAATTGTATAACTTGTATATCAGGGTAATCTGCTGGGAATAAATAATACATTTTGTCCTTTTCTTTTTACCTACTCTAGTTAGTATTTCTCAGTTTCTCGTAATTATAATTTTAAAAACGTACAAAAATGTACTGCTGCAAATTACTATATTTTGTCGACATTGGTAATGCCGCAAAAAAGCGTCACAGGAAAAAAAAATCATATAAATAAATAAATACAGAACTAATCATCGGCAGACCTGATTCCAATGATTGACTAAGACGCTGACGCCTTGGGACGCTACTCAACAACACCGATCGACGCCTACATAAAGCTTAAATTGAGGCATAACACATGTCGCTGTGGTACTATACATGATATATTAATTTCTTTTCATACCAAGTTATCTTACGACCCTCATACTGAATAACCCATATTTAAAAGGGAATTTATTAATTATTGTAAACATCTGGGCCGGTATGCGAAGACAGTCCTGAAACTATTGACAAAAAAATAAAATACTAAAATTTCGAAATCAGTGCCTCTTTGTTACTCAATTTGTTTCTTATTACCTAGTCATTACTCATTAGTAAATAAACACCTGGAGGCAGCTGCCTCACTCCGCCGTCTCCACCATTGAGCAGTCGGTCTTGTATCAAAAGTACCTACGTCTTTCCCCATCACCAATTTGATCGGTCCCTGTTATCATAACATTTTTAATTCCGGTTTTACTTCCCCTTTTTTATGTTTACAGTATGAAAATATTGATTTCAGTCATTGCGTAACGAATAGTATATAAATTCAATGATTTAGTACAAATATAAGTTGTCAAGATTTTAACAAAATTTATTCTTTTTATTTTAAAAATATTTCTTTGATTTTTTAAATGGCAATCTCCAATTTTCTTTGCACTTTCGAATTCCTTGTAAAATTCTAAACATTTTTTATGTTTGCCCTTTACCTGAAATCGTTTCTGAGTTGTTTATATGTAAAATTAAATTTTTTTGAAATCGAAAATATTTTTAATGGTAAATGTTTTATTTTTAGGTTATCAACAAATTTTATCCGCATCCATACCTAATCGTTTTATAAATGCAAACTGTTCATACAACATGCCAGTCGTTGCTTGCTTTTGCCGCCTCTAGATCCCCACTTGTCCGTCAGCACGCAGGGCGGCGTGTCGCAAAGCAGCAGTGTCGCGAGCCAATGCTCCCCGAAGAATTAAAAATTCGCTGCTACGAGTCGCGTCGCTCTGCGCTGCGCCGCTCTGCTTAGATGGGAACGGTATCATTTAAATGTAGGCAAACAATTTTATTGTAAGCAGCATGTCGCCGCGCTGCGCCGCGCCGCGCCGCTCTGCTCTGCGCTGCTTAGATGGGAATCGGCCTTAAGTACCCAAGCGTATGTCGGGTCCTATTCTGCCTCAGCGTGGATGAGCGGGCCGGCCCCTTGGAGATCAAACGGAAGAAAGTTTTCGTTCAAGAAAATAAAAATCTAGTCATCACGCGTAGTCACTAATGCAAAATGCGAAATTATAGATAAGATACTTACTAACTTTAAATATGGAAATGTTAAATCTGTGTGAAACGATAAATAACATAACATTTATTATTACTTCTTTGTAGTTCTTAGAGTTCTTAGCCCATCATAGGTATTGTTATAATTTAAAACAGCGCGGACGGACACGCCAGCTTTTAGAATGTCTGGGCCGGCCCTCGGGACTCTCCGGAAATTCTCGGCTTCTCTTGAGAAGGCGGAAGGGGTTCTAGTCTATGTATAGTCTATGGGGTTCTAGTTTAGATTGTTTAGAAGCAGAAGCACGGGTGGTCCCAAGAACATAATACATACATTCGGTTCACTGAAAATTATTCAGCAAACAAAATATTCAAACTATATATTTAAATCTCAAAAAGATAGAAGACTAGATTTTTAAGAAACTACCCAGCAAACACCAATGATTGGCCCATTGCTAATAAACTGCATACATGCCTTTACTGCTTCATTGGTAAAGTACTGGCAAGAAATGCTAAATTAATGAATAAAGTGAAACACCGGCCAGCGCTCGGCCACGGAACACTTTGCCAATGATGGCTGTGCAGTGCTTTTTTTACACTTATTCTTTACACGACATGAATGAAAAGTACGATTGTTTTGCCATTACAATATATGCAGTGGGGACCATTGTTGGCACTGTATCGAATATTTAACATTTATGTAATGAGAAAGTGAATACTATCAATGTTTTGCCATTACAATATATGCAGTTGTGACTACTAGAATTAGAGAGACCTTCCACCCATGCTGTTCCCTAATACGGAAATAGCAAATATAATTAAGGCTGACATTTATTTACATTACACCATCGTAATTAATGAAAAACTGCTCATAATTTTTTTAAGATGCGATGGATGGTTTATCATCGATTACCATAAATTGAAATTTTAATGCTATTTTCTCTTTCAAGTAAATGTCAACCTCAGTTATATCTACAATTCCTGTATTTTGGGACAGTACGTGCAGGTGCAAGGCCTCTTAAACTCCGGTAGTCACTATACTGCATATACATACCTACCTTTTTTTAACCAAAGGACTGTTGTGACAATAACGTGCAAAAGTTTTGGAAGATTTTTTTATCGTCAAAGAAATACCAATAAATTTTAAACAGCAATGATTGGGCGCCTAAAGAGACACTACACTACTACTATGGAACCCAACGGACCCTTAGCTTAGCAGTAGTCTTATTGTTTTTTTCCTGTTTAGTTGAGATAAATTAGCTAATTTGATTTGATAGTTGTACAGTATTTCAGTAGAGATAAGTAAATAAATAAAAATTCCCAAAACTTTTGCAATATACGTAATTTCCATACCTACCTTGAAACAGTGCTTGTTTTTCTGTAACATCTAAAGTTTGAACTTAAAACATTACTATATTTTTTATTAAATAAACAGAAATGTAAAACGGTTTAATTTTTTGCATATTTTTCAACAATCACAAAACCATTAAAAATAACTGCAATTTTACAACTTGACAGCTGATCTTCTATCATTCTATGCAGGCTACTTCTTATTAATACTCATCACCATCAAACGTAGGTAGTATTAATAAAGGATACATCGTTTAGTAAAAAGTTAATGGTTATTATTATTTTTTTACAAGTTAGTTGGAGTTCTGGATTTAGCTTAAAATAGTTCAACATACGATTTCAAAGAAACACCTGTACTAATTCCATTTTCAATATTATTCTTCACAACTTTCATAAAAGAAAGAATACCTAATTACAGACAGTCTTCATAATAGAAAGTTATTTTTTCAAAACATAGACGGTTTTTTTAGTTTCATAATTAGTTTTAATAGTTTATTATTTTAATTCTTCAAGTGAAAGGTAGGTATAATGTACTAATTAAAATATTTTTCAAAAAGTCTATACAAACTTGAAGAAAAGCATATAGGTATTTAACATATAAACCTATTAGGTGACGACTAATGAATAACGCTAAATTGTCGGTATATTAAACTCATAGGTACTGAAAGATAAAATATATATATATATTTTTTTATTAACAACAGAAGTATAACTGCCAATAGACTTACTTATTATTAAATAAATAGTAATGAAACCATAAATTAATTCTAATTATCCATCTCGCATCTCGTCTTCTTAACCTATTAGTGGTCCTATTTGTACATCCTCCTTCGCGGTCCATTGAACCCCGTAACCAAGTTTAATATCTTTAATATTTTTTGTTGGATGAATCTTTACACAAAGGATTTATTCTTACAGAATCTAAAAAAAAAAATTATGTGACAGTCAAGGTGGTGCAAATACTTCAAATCACAATGAAAGGTCTATACCTTCACATAACACCCAACAGGCAACAATCATTCTCTAATAGAACGTGAAAGACAAAAAAAAATCAAGATTAACGTTAATATACCTAAGAATTTCTCAAAGAAAGGTATTATCTCATAATAAAAATGTAAAAATATGGGCTTATTAGGTAAACATTCCTAATGTTTTATAAATAAACTAGTTAAACGAATGTTTTTTTTTAATTGGGATGTTAAATATTACGACACAAAGAAATGAAGAATCCATATTATTTTTGTGTTTGAATTATCTTAATAAAATATAAGGCGACTTTTATATACCTACCTATGTGCCATTTTTTTTTGCGTAGTAGATGACTTATCCTTCGACATGTAAAACTTTTCTTTTCAATTACATCTGCACTATTCCACAAGAGATTCCACAAAACACAAACGCACAATAAATGAGGAATTCAAACTGGAACTGAAATAACCACAAAACTTACATGATTTATATGAATATTATAAGAAATCAGCCATAAATTATTTAAGCGTGCCTTCAACTTCTCGGTTCTCGTCTAGGCCATCTAGCTGTCAAACGTCAAAAGTTTCGCGGTTCTCATCGCGGGAATTTTAAAAGTAAGGTTACAACACGTTTTGTAAATTGTAGTGCACTTATAACTTGCTTTTTTTGTATTAACAAAATATTACAATTACCTTTTTAAGAATAGAATAATGGCCCATTGATACATTTACCGTATATTGGTTACTATGTATCCGGCCAACAATGATTTATTGATGGCAAATGACGATATAATAAAACGATTTTTTACATCACTTAAAAAACGTTGGTTTGTCACAGACAAAAAAGTGCTTTAACTTGTTTAATGTACCAGCAATGTTAAAGTGATTCCAACTACCCAGTAACAGAAAGGGCATATTTAACACACAAAACCATCAATTCACCATTACAACACGGAGGTTATAATGGTTAGCCTGTACTCTATATTCACTTTCCAAGTATTGGCAAAAATTGCCATCACTCTACCAGCAATAACTGTAATGGCCCATTGTTTTGCCAGACATTCTGTGTTTGCTGGGTATGGTACTACGACCACTACCCTGCATCTATATAAAACTTTCTTTTGTTATAAAAAATCGTACCTAGTTCTAGTTCTATTTGGATTTGGATGAAATTACCAAAGGACTGAAGGTGAATTTTTATTATACTGTTCACATTTGAAAAAAAAGAAACTAGGTAGGTATACAAATAGTTATAAATAAAATGTTTAACGTAACAGAATTTTTTCAAAGGATTTCAAAAATTTTAATAAAACAATTGCGTCAAACGAAAGTGGGAAAAAGCATAATCTTGAAAATATTTAAATATCAAGTTTAGTACATAAATTTTGAGGTACTTTTGCAAAACACAATGACCTTGAAAATCTTGACGTTGCTATTAAGGACGTTTCGTTATGGACTAGTGTGATAAACAGTGCCATTTCAAAAATTATTTTATCAGAATAACGGTACTATGAGTTTTCGCGATTTTCTTCCAAATTTTCATCCATCGTACCAGAGGGTGCAAGTGCACCTCCTTGTATCCCCGTCGCGACGCCTATGATATCAGAACTATTGAAATGGTGACATTTCCTAAATTTTTGGCGTTTCAGAATTTTTTATTTTCTCTTCTTTTTTAAAACGGTCATTCTCAAGGTCACTGACTGCAGAAATGCTCCAAACTTTGTTGCAGTAAAATGTATAGGTAGAGGTACTTTTTATGTTTAGTTCTCAAAAAAATGGGGTGTTTGTTGTACTCTTCATTTTTTCGTAACTGCATCGCCTTTCTACAATTAATTATTTTTATCCAGGATTATCACTCATATTTTTCACAATTTAATTCATAAAAATCATGTAAGTATTACATATATACGTCCTCAAAATCGTTTTACCTCACAAGTTAGTAACAGGCTTCACCCAAACCAAGTGTTAATAGCAAAGCTTTTGTGGTTTCACATGAAAATTAAATTACTGAAGCATTTTGTCACTCCAAAGACTTTATTTAATAGTTTCAAGAAATTTGAGTGACGTCTGCATACAGGATTCTGCTCACATTGGCTGTTTAGTGTTTAAGATAATAAATGCCTTCTTAGTTTATTTGACAAAATCTTAATCAAATCGGTAAATTAGAAGAAAATGTTGAGAATTAGAATTCGTTTTAATGTAGTTTGCTTCACCTTGAACTTGGATGTCGAGTAGTAAGTACTAAGTACTACCTACGTACCTACGTATACTATGTATATATTGTCTTCGAGGTAAGTACGACCACTTCGTACACTTTTACAGTTGATATTTTGACTTTAAATATAATAGACTTCTTTCACACAAAATATTCTTACTGTGTATACAAGGTGCCAGGGTGTTCCCTGAGTTAGATAAAATTTTGTAATTGTGAATTGTTAATCAAATGGGTATTTACTTTAAATTTACAGAACGGTAAAATATGATTTTCGTTATTGTCGCTATTTGCTAGTTCAGCTAGGTCCTCTATACTTTCAAATATTGACCTAAAATTACTGTAAGTAGATTATTTGCAAATTATATTTACTACGAAAATCGCACACCGGAATACACTTAAATAAATATAAAAACAAAATGTGAGTATATCAAATTGGATATGTTTTTTGTTATTATGCTTGTATAAAGCCTAAATAAAGTCATTTATAAACAATGCATATCAAGAAAGAGAATTGTAAAAAAAAATAAAAATAAACTCACCAGTATTAATCAATAATTAATAAAGATATCCAAACTTAATTTTATTTAGTTGCACCGTACACTTATTGCTTCGTTGTCTATGAATTGACTCTTCAGAATCTTTGGTTTCCTCATGTCTTCTTCAGTAGAAAGGGGGGCCAGAATGTCGGTCATCAAGGTAGGTCATTCGTGTTCATCCGGTGTATTCTTTTATATCCGTAGAAAGCACTTTTCGTTTGACACTGGCGGATTTTTGGGGACAATTGTGTTGTATTTTATACATACACAAGATAACAAATAATATAAAATCATTAATTTGTATTACTAATAAAAATTCTTTGACTATTTCTCTATGATTTAGGACCTTCATATTGCCGTTATGCAGTATTATTGCTTTACTTAGGTTTGGGTGGGATTGAGGCCAATAATCAAAACAATAATGTACGATGTAATAATGTCGACGTTTCGAACGAAAATTAAAAAACAGTTTGTTGTTTTGATTATTGGCCTCAATCCCACCCAAACCTAAGAAAATAAATTAATAAACAGGCTACTACGCTGATTTATTATTGCTTTAATTTGTCGCTTTGAGAGCCTCGATTTACCACTGCGTGAATATTTAAATTAGGTAGGTATAATTAGGTCTGAATTAATTTATACTTTTAAATAATTTTATGTCTAGAACACATATTTGTTAGAGTACCTGAAATCGAATATCGTTATAATTTAATAAATATCTGGAGTTTATACAATTTTTTTCTGCTGAATACTTCATACACTATAAATTTGGTTCTGCTGTTAAATAAATAAATAAAACTACTGCTATAAAATCAGAAAAAAAGGCTTATTTAAGGCATAAATTTCAAAATTGTAATATTAAAGACAAATGGAGAGAACTAAAAAAATTAAATATTGTTAAAAACAAAAATATTGATATACCCGATAATTTAAAAGATGCTGATGCAATTAATAATTTTTTTATAACCTCTGCCTCAAATAACTCGCCAACTAATGATGACTTGATCCAATTTTATTCGAACAATATTAAACAAGGTGTGACTAATATATTTTCATTTGAATTAACAAACGAATTTACTGTGGCTAATGTAATAAATAATATGAAATCAACTGCTTTTGGGGCAGATATGTTGCATCTAACACTCATTCAACTTTGTTGTCCTTTTATTATCCCTTTTGTTACTCATATCATAAATGAGTGTATTACAGCTAAATATTTTCTTACGGCATGGAAACAATTAAGCCAAAGTCATTCCCCTGCCAAAAATCAATCAGCCAAGTGAATTCAGTCACCTTAGATCGATTAGCATCCTACCTGTATTGTCTAAAGTATTTGAAAAAATTATGGAACTACAGATACGAGTGCACTTGAATATTAATAATATATTGCCTATTAGACAATCTGGGTTTAGAGGGGTATAGTTGTGCTACTGCGATCTTGGACATACTGGATGATATTATCAAAGCAAGTGATGAGAATAAAATTAGCATTTTAATTCTCTTAGACTATTCAAAGGCATTTGATATGATAAATCACAGTATTCTCAAAGCTATTTTACATTTTGTTGGTCTCGATGAGAGCGCAGGCGCATTGCTATCCTCTTACTTAACTGACAGAACTCAGCAGGTCCAGCTGTATAATATCACATCTGAGCCACTCAATGTTTTATCAGGTGTTCCTCAAGGGAGTATTTTAGGCCCCCTTTTATATACAGTTTACACGTCAGCGTTCAACGAATCATTACAATTTTGTAAGTATCATTTTTATGCGGACGACACCCAAATATATTGTTCATTTAATTTGAGCGATTTGCATGAATCGAATGAACTAATAAATAATGATTTAAATGCACTTGTTTCCACGTCTGTTAACCATTCATTAAAGATTAATTCTAGTAAATCATGTGCCATTTTGTTCAGCAGTGAAAATATAAGAAATAATGTTATGAATGAGCTCAGTTTGCATATTGGAAATGATATTATACCATTTAAAAATAATATAAAAAGTTTGGGACTGTTAATTGATCATAAACTTCGTTTTAAGGAACATATTACCACCAAATTGCAGAAGGCTTATCTATCCCTAAAACTCATATATTCACAGCGTCACTTCTTAGACAACGACATTAAAAAAAATCTATGCGAGTCTCTAGTACTGTCTCAATTTAATCACTGCGATTGTGTTTATGGCCCTTGTTTAGATAGTCAGATGTTCGTCGTATAGGTGACGTGCACGATTTGACAGCTGACTAACCCTGGAGGAAAACAACCTTTTTGCTGATATAGCAGTTTATATGTAAATAGTGTCAGTATTTCTTTATTAAGGTCTTTAAATGTCTTTAATAGTTAATTACCAGCGACAAAATTATAAAAATCTTTTATATTTGTAAAGGTGGGTTTATTCACTTATATTTGTTTATAAAATCTAAATAAGTGCATACGAAATATGCCTTCTTTTTGTGTTGTTAGTTGTGGTAGTAATGCCGCACGGGATGTAGGTGTGAAATTTTTCCGGTAAGAAACGTATTTTTAATTTAAATTACTGCTGTAAAAGTAATATGATTATAATAGAATTCCATCTATATATGGACCAAATAAGAAAATAAATGAATTGTCACAGCGGAGGCGACAGATGTGGATAAATGCAATCAAAAGAGCAGACTTGGCAGATTACAGAGAGTAAAATTAAATATGGTAGAGTGTGTTTCAAAGCAATTTCTTATGGGTACATCACTATAATTAAAATTTAATTTTATAGTTTGTAAATATGTACCTACATAATTTAGGAAAACCATCATCTTTAAATGAGAACAATCCTGATTGGGTTCCAATGAAAGATATGGGATACACTTACCATTACTACTTCGCTGCAGTCGAAAGGTTTAGCAAGATATAGAAGGACAAAAAAAGAGCAGAGAGGGTACCGACTAAAAAAGATGGAAATTCGCTTATCCACAATGGACTTTATTTTTGCTTTTTCTAGAGTTGGTTTTTAGTTTTCTGGTTTGAGGGCTTTCTTTTCTTAATTAGGTATAGTAATTTTTTGTGATTACAGATATTTAAATCGACCAGTATAAAACCACCTGCTGATGAGGATTTGAATCAAGCAATGGAGGTTGAAGAACGGGTACATACTGTATACTTTTTTATATATAAAAATATATTAATAAAACGTATTAATTTATTACTTTATTAATATTAATATATTTGATAAAATATAAAATAACCATTATAGATTTATTTACTTAATAAATATATATAAAAATAGATCGATATTTATTTGTTGCTTGTACCACATATCCAATTTCCACTTGGAACAGTGTCTAAGCCCACACATTTTAAATTATACCATTCAATTGGACGTTTTGTTGAGTCGCACGCTATCATAGGTGTTACATGGTCATCTTCTTTTTGGAAAATGCAAAATAATGGTAGTTTACTAGGACCAGGTTCAGGAGAACTACTTCGTAAATGTCTACATCACTGAAAACTTCCCACTCATCTTGTTCATTGTCTTGAATTTCACTTTCGCTTATTTTCTCCTTAGTAAAATGTTTACCAAGCGCTTCGGGTGAAATTACTTGCTGGAAGAACTTTTTCGCTACCTCACTTTTTTCCAACCAAAAAGATTCTTCAAAAGCAACTTGCAACACAATCACAGTGGGCACCAATGATGTTACCTTAATCTTTACAAATTATCCGTGGAGATAGTAATTTTTCATTAAGACGTTGCGAATGCATCACCTGTTGACAAAAACAATTTAAATATAAATTAATATAAAGGTAATGTATTACTTACTTTTCCTAAAATCAAGATGTTTGAGTCAAATTGCTTTACACAAATTTTTCTCACCCAACCACATACTACTTGATTATAAGCCTCGAGACTTTTATATGCTTCCATTTCGTTCATCGTATAAGCGCTTTTAGTATATACAAGATACATTACTATATCAGGATATAATACTTTAGGAAAATCTGATATATCTGTCGAACAATCTTCTAAATTAACCACATAAAGGATCTATGCCCAATAGAGATATTTTTTCAGTATATCTTTCTTGATGTATTTCACTAAGGGCCGATACTTTCAGTCTGATTTAACCCTGATTAACTTTAATCATTGATTAATTACCATGGAAACAATTGTCTCGACAATTATTTCCAAGGTAATTGATCAACAGTTAAACTTAATCAGGGTTAAATCAGACTGAAAGTATCGGCCCTAAGCCCCCTGTATAATAGGCACTTGCATTCATTTTTCTGCAACAAAAAAAAGAGAGAAGTAATATGGTAATAGGTATCATTATTCAAGTGTGTAATTATTACCCTTACCTTAATATTCTATTGAAATAATACAATACAAATTCAAAATAACCACGCTTCTCATATGTAAACATTAGCAGATTGTAAGGTTATTTTACCTCCAGGGTTAAACTGTGACGTCACGTGCACGTTATCTATACAAAAAGTTCAGAACTCATGTTTACGTCTCATTTATGGAATTAGGAGGTGTCATCGAATATCTCATAAACTTCACGATATTGGTTGGCTAAGTATGTATAATCGGCGACAGCTTCATATGACATGTACATTTTACAAAATTTTAAAATTAAAGTCACCACCTTAATTATCTACATAATAAATTAAGATTCAGGACGGACGCGTACACAACATAAATATTCGTAGGAAACATATAATTACCATTCCTCAACACCGCAAAGAAATCTTTAAACGATCATTTTCTTATGTGGCAATTTGTATAAACAAAATTAATGATATAAATTTTAATCTGTCACACAATACCGTTAAAATTATACTTAGGAAGCATTTATTACAAAACCAATGACCTCATTTATTTTGTTTTATTTTTATTTATTTTTTCTCTCCCTCTCTCTCTCTCTCTCTCTCTTTTCTTCTCTTCTTCTCCATTAAAAATTATACTTTCACTATTTCCATCATAAAATTGTATTGTAGTTTGTTGGGCATCGGTGGAAGAACAGACTCTGTTCCTCAGACTCTGAACCCTTGCCATTTATTTAGCATAATGATATACTCAATCTAGTAGATATATATTTATATAAGAATTATGTAATTTATTGCTAAATAATATTATTATTATTATTATTATTATTATTAAATAACTGTAGGTACTCACATTGCTATCCCAAACAGCACACTTACATCTTAAAGACGTTTTAATTACGTACACACTGGACGTAAACTACGTACAAAAGACGTACACTTTTTATCCACGGTACGTACATGAGACATACCGGGGATGTTATATTTCCACTAAATTGTACGTACCTAATACATACATTTTAAGGCCCACGTGGACCAATATAGGACAGAATGTGGATATAAATAGTACGTAATTTTTTCGCCTTAAATACATAAAAAAAACTCAAAATTACTCAAAAATATTTATTATACAAAAAGCAGTAAATATTTCTTGTTTATTTTTGGAATTTTCCACCACGTGTTTCTTCCAAAAACAAAATCCAATGAATTCCCCGATATTATCCGGGATATTAGGATCATAGATGATTTGTATGTCTTTGGTTTTTGTGCCACTTACTTTTAGCGTATTTGGTGTCAGGCAAGTTGAACAGCTTCCAGAATATCTGAAATTAAAATTTAATGGGTTGTTATAGGTATCGGGAACAAGAGCTGACACCAAAAAATTATCTTTGTAATTTTCTAAAGAGTGATAAAATTTCTACTATTGCTTATAAAAACACAATACCCCCCCAACTTTGACGTGGTTCGAAAAGTTCTAAGACTATGACATGATGCAAAATTTTGTATCTACAACTAGGTAATACCTCGGGTAATACGCATTATATGATACATAAATAAAATTATTTCCTCCAACGAAATGAATGAAATGTATCATTTATATTGTCATCCTGTGATCATCGGTATGTACATTTTTTTACAAAATTTTGCATCGTATCATACTTACAGCTTACAGCCTTAAAATTTACAAGATAAGTAAGATAACCTATAAATTCGGCTGGATTTCGGCTAATGGGTCTGTGCCGTCTCGCATAATTAAAGAGAAAATAATTTCAAAATTTTACATGGGCTTTCAACATGGGGGGTGTTCTTTCATGTGACACAATTTAATTTGTCTCTTATAAGTTTTTAATGCCCGCCGACTTAAAAGAATGCCCAACCTCTCGTCATAACAACTAAATAGGTAACAGGACTAACAGGTAACAAGTTATTCTGACTTACCTGTTCGTATAGTTTAACACAATTAATTATTTCACCACTCTGCTATCTACAAAGTACACTACAACCATATATAATATTGACTACAACCCTTTACAACAATTACCTACGTATATTAAGCAAACCACTCTTTACTTACACCATATGTTGTTTGTGGTTTGATAAGCTTCTTTCTACAATCTACACCACGTGACCACACTGAACGAGACCAATACAAAACGACTAGCACCCCTGCAAACCGGCGCGCAATTTAAAATTGTAGTACCTATATTTTATCATATAAATATTTTATAGCATAATAATTGTGATTACTAAGTAATGTGTGTGTGTGTGTGTCTATATATACAGAGCTTGGCAAAAGCTACTTTTAAAAAGTTACGTTGGTATCCCTCGTCTTTAAACGTGTAGCCCCCTCTCGCATAACGCTCTTCTAGAGCCTTCTGGGATAAAGGGGGTCGTAATTATATTATGGTGTTATTATTAGCTTAGTTACTTTTAAAAAAAATATCTACTATATCAGTACCTACTTTTCTAAAAGTTACAAGTTTTTTCTGTTTCAAACATAAAAAAGTAACTAAGTTGCCGCTAGTAATTTTTAAAAAATAACTTATGCCCAGCGCTATATACATATGGTGTTCCAAAAAAGTTCGTTTTAAAGACGTACGGTGTAGGCATCCACTGTACGTACATTTTTATACGTATCAAAGACGTACATATTATGCCTTGGGACGTACCGACCAAAATATTACCTAAAATGTACGTCTGAGAGACGTCGAGTGCTGTTTGGGATGTTATCCTATGGCACTGACACTTAAAAAATATTAAAAAAAATATTTCAATACTCCTAGTAAATGAACTCTTCCCTTCTCCACTATATAGGAATAGCACCACTAAGGATAGAACTTTAGCAATAAATAATCAAATTTTACGTCCATGATTTGGTAATGAGACACTGGTGGAGCTGATTGTCCTCTTAATAATATTTTGAATTAGAAGAGAATTAAATCAAACACCTGCTGGCATTTTTATTAAGGCTTCAGTATTTCTTATACTGGTATGTAGATATACCGGGTGACCACGAAATGCTTGCCCTATATGTTCTTGATTTTACAAGATATAAATGTTAAATCTGGGTACGTCAAATAACTGTTAATATGCATTTTATATATTTACATATTTGGATTCAGAAAGTCATTCTGGATATAGTTATGGCATAATTGGCATATTGAAATAAAAATATTATTGACTGACATTTTTATGGGCAAATTTAATTTTACATCCGCCCGTGTTTTGTTTTGCTTCAATAATTAATCAAAAAATACCATTATGATATGTAATATGACGTTTGCGTAATAAGATCTTAAACATTTCGGAAATCATTTTTCCAGACTAACAATTTTTCTGGTATATTTCAGGAGCTCCTCTAGACGATTCCACAATTTATTAATTTGTTTTCTAATTTGTTTCTTTACCATTGGCACCATCTATAGGACGACTGCTGAACCACCACACTTAGGAATCTACTATGAGGGGGCATACTACAGACTTGTGTGGGTGGGTGTAAATTCATCGCAATACCGACCGATAGACGGAATTTTCTACATTCCTTCTAAGTAATGTATCCATCGAAATCCGATGAATATTTCAATATTCTCTCTCATGAAAAGTGCATTTTTTCAAAATGTCAAAAATCTAAATTAAATAAAAAACATTCTTAATATTTTGCTTTTAAATTTATAAGTATGTTTTATTTGTTTGGGTATAGTGTTCTGTTGAGTTTATCATTATAAAAAAAATGCTCTTGCGAAAGTTAATTTTAGATAAAAGAGCGCTGCTTATTATATTCCAAAGATGAGGGTCGTTAGTTTTTGATATTTATTGGAGAGAAGTATTTTTCTGATTCTATTACTATGTCATAAATATGGGTTGCGTAGGAGAAATTTGAAGAAAATAATTATTGAAAATTTTATTTTTGAACCAAAGAATTTCGTTTTTCTTGTAAAAAATCAAAACTATTTAGCAAAGAGAACAAAGACCGCCATATATACTTTGTAACTTAATAACCTGTATTTTGCTTTGATTTCCATATTTCCAATCGTTGAGGTACGTTATTGTAATGTTACTTATTCAAAGTCAATATTTCCAATAATTATTTTCACAAAATTTCTCTTATGTAATCCTACATTTATAATTTATGATATATGTAATTAGAAATATTTTCCCGTATAAAAACACTAAAACTAGATTAATTGCTTAAAATATAATGACCTTTTGAGATATAAATGATAAAAATTTTAAAATTACGTTAGAATATGTACATTCTTTAAAATTTGTTTTTTTACGCCGGCGGTGTATATTTTATTTTGGCAAGGGCAATTTATAAATTTGCAGCACACTATAAGTATGTATTTACATTTATAGGTATAATATAATTCTTCATTATAAGTCCAAAAATCTTAAATACCTATTGTGTTTTCATGCAACCACTGACTTTAAAGTGACTTTAAAACATTGAATGCCGAAATAAACAGGGTATTGGTTTTAACGATAGTTTCTTCAGAATTTAACAATTATTATGAATGATAAAGTTTATTTAAAATCCTAAAAGTGTGTAGTACTGTGAGAGATAATTATTGAAAAGCATTTGAAAATAAGATCTACAGAATGGGAAACGTAAAGTCATCGCATTTATTTAACAAATAACGGCTTTTTGTCATCTAAATTTGATGGAGTTGCGCACCGACGTCCAATTTCGACGCTGTCCCTTAAATTATCAGTAGGTACAGCGCGCTAGTGTCGTATAGGTGCCCGCAATGACAATTTTCTAAAATTCGGCTGTTGGTCTTTGGTAAGTTCTTATATTTCACAAAAGCCATTATTTTTTTGATTATTACTAGGGTTGTCCCAGGCTTACGAATTTTTTTTATCGTGTTGTTGTTTATTTTAACCGTTGATGTTGAGGTTAATTAAGCTCAATTAAATTGAATATAATAAAAATAAACAAAATAACTTGTAATACAATTAGATAAAGCTCACTGGTTATTGTGTCAATTGACAATTCATAAATGAAGCATAATTAGACGAAGAAATAATCGATAAAGGGTAAATAATGATTCTATTTTTGTTAATATTTACAGTTTTGATATGAAGTGCTCGTACGTATTTGGTGGAATTTTCGAAACAAAAACATTTCCTATTTAAATTCATGTTATTTCTGCTCATTGCTAGCACGTGCTGTCCGTATAAACAACCTGCCAGCCCAAAAACCCTTTCAAATCAGCCCGCAAATGGGCTTGTGGAACAGTTTTACATACATATTTCATTTGAACTTTCGGCACCTTAGGAGGTTAAAGACATTTATGAAAGTGTAAAATAAATAATTATTCGACTGTTAAAACAACTAGTTTGTATATTTCGTAAATCTACATGCTATGCGAGCAGAATAGTAGGAAAAATAGCGATGTTTTGTTGGGGTTGTCTAGGTTTCCTGAATTGTCCGGTAGGTCCTTAATACTGATAGAAACGTTACATACGTAGGTAATGTATGATAATGAGAATGAATAAATTCGCGAAAAGTTTAGGTTACGGGGATAGATTTTAATTAAACTTTTAGTACAGAAGCAGAAAAATAAGAAAATACATTTTTTTCGTCTAGGCGTGTCTGTCACTTATGGCTTAAAATGAAAGTTGCGCGACTGGGCATTTTCTGACCAGTGGTCTTAGGAGAGTGTGGGAGCATTATTGATCGACCGTGGCCATGCTGTATACACGGACACGCATCTAACGCAACGCACACATACACATATACACACTCACCCCACTTTCTCATTTGTGCTGTCCGTTATGTTTTCCATTCATCATTATGTTTTCTGATAGCTGTGTTGCCTTTATCTCATGATCAATATTTCCCCTCCTTCTAAGAATCTCTATTTGTCTATGTTGCGTTTTTATTTTAAACTTGTGCGTGCTCAAAGTTTCCCTATTGTATTTCTAAAAGTAAATACAGGTGGTATCATTACAAATTATATTTATCGCTTTTATTAAATATTACTCAAAATAAAATCAATAAATATTGTGCGCGCTTTAATTTCGATTAATATTATCTTATTTACTGCTTTCCCGTTGAAATTTAAATATTAAATTATTTATACTGATTAGAGATAAAATTAATAACAAATCAATAAAATGCGAACAGATAAAAGATAAACGTATTATTTTTGTCATCTGAAAGCTCTCCCTGAAATTTCTTTTCATTTATTCTATTTAGAAATTTTGTCAGACACATCACACATCAACTACATACTTCCATCTATCGCAAATTTAAAAAATAACCAAAACCTTTTTCATCGAGCGGAATTACTGGGTAGACAGGATTTCATGTATTAGAATTTTATAAAATTTTAATCAATTCTACGTAATAAAGCTTTGTTGAAGGACGAAGGTTTCCGCCTGCCCGGAATTTCACATTATTTCCAAAGTACACGTGAAAGATGATGGAATGGCCAAGTATGATAGGTACAAATAAAATGGGCCTGACTCCTGAAAAACTTCCAGTTCTCCCAGAAAAATCACAATGGCCTTTCTACGCCTTCGTATTTCTACGCTTTCGTATGAAGGCGTTACAGTGAGAAATTAAAATTGTCAATATTTTAGTTAAGAAACTATTGAATTTTTTGCAACTTTATTAGGTTTTATACAAGCATCATGATGACAAGAATATCCAATTTGATATACTTATTCATATTCATGCTCTACTTCTGAGCATATAGAAATTTGTTGGACGTAAAAATCATTGAAACCTTTTGAATGCAATTTGTAGAATACATGACCTTAGATAGATAGATAGATAGATAGATAGATAGATTTATTCACCACTCAAATTTACAATTCAAATTATAAATCTATCGGGCTAGTCAATACAAATGGAACTATAATATATGTTAGGGGTAATTTAAAATAATACTTAAAACTATTAACAGATATTAAATATAGCACATATATATGAAGCATAGAAACGTACATACATAAAAAAATACACATCACACATACATAAAAAACACACATAAAAATACATACATCAAATCTATGTCATAACTGAATAAAAAGCATTATCCAGCAAATAATTGGTCACTGATTTTTTATAAGAATTAAAGCTATTGAAATGTGTATGAGGACCTAGCACATTATCAAGTTTATTATAAAATCTGATACCCTGATACATGGGACAATTTTGACCGACAGTTAGTCTTGAAAATGGGGGATATATCCTATCTGCATTCCTTGTCCTATATTCATGCACGGTATTATATGTTTCCAGATCTTGCTTATGTTTATAAATATGTAGTGTCGCTTGCAAAATATACAGACAGGGAAGGGTTAATATTCCGAGTTGTTTGAAAATAGGTTTACAGTGGGATTGAAAGTGTGCACCTACCATGCATCTGACTATCTTTTTTTGAATTAAAAATGCCTTATGCATATGACTAGAGTTTCCCCAAAACCTGATGCAATAGTTTAGTAATTAGAAAACATGTTATTTAATTCATGTTTTATAACATGTAGGTATGAAAAGTAGTTGTTTTACCAAATTCTCTAATATTTGCATTCTAAACGTGATTCCAGTGATTTTTACGTCCAACGGATTTTATATATATACAGAAGTAGAACGTAGAACAACGACATCACATCACCTGTTTTGCCCCTTAGTTTCCAAGATATCAAAATGAAACTCGGAATAGTCAATATAGACCTAAAATGCCACATTTTGACATACTTGAAGATTTACGCACTGTATATAATTGCATTTTCAGAATCCTGGGAAACTTCTGAATGGATTTGAACTGTTTTGGTGAGTTTTTACGCCTACTTGATTTTTTTAGAGCCAAGTTGTGTTGTGAATCTAGAGTGGTGCGATTAACTTTAAATCATCATAAATGACAAGAAATAATAGAAAAATACAAATTTGATTTTTACCCAACAAATTTGATAACTAGGTGCATATTTCTAATCTTTCGAAATTAGTATCTTGCAAAAAAGTATTTTTTTTAAATGGCACCACCCTGGAGCACCCTCTCAGTTAAATACAAATTTTCAAGACCAATCCAATGTTACCGTCAAATCCAAAATTCATTGAGTTTAAACTCATAAAACATTTTTCATTATGATAGAAAAATAGTATAAATTATTTTTAAAGTAAGAAAAACGAAAATTGTAAAGATTGGAATGCACCTATAGTTATTAAAGGTCAAATTTGTATTTTTCCATTATTTCTTGTCATTTGTGATGATTTAAAGTTAATCGCGGCACTCTAGATTCGAAATAAAATTTGGCTCTGAAAAAATCAAGTCGGCGTAAATACACTCCAAAATAGTTGAAATATAACCAGAATTTTTCCAGGATTCTGAAAATACAATAATATACATGGTGGTTCATTAAAAAATTCAGAATTGGTGTCGCATCCGGCTAAACCGGAAGTCCGAAAAAATCTTCAAATACGTCAAAATGTGGCATTTTAGGTCTATATTAACTATGCCACTATGCCGAGTTTCATTTTAATATTTCCAGAAACAAGGGGCAAAAAGGGATGCTATTGATATCGTTGACACCCGGTATAAATATATCAAATTGGATATTTTTGTTATTATGCGTGTATAAAACCTAAAGAAAGTTGTAAACAATATGTATTACGCAAATAAAGTAGAATAATTTGTACTATCTACTGATCATTGAGCAATATGTAATGCCATAATTTACCCAAAACGTTCAATTCAAGATTTTCAGAAATATCGTACATCATTTGTTACGTTCAGTGTTTTCATGATAAATTTTTAATTATTCTCTCTTATATTAATGCATACAATATATATTTACTAATCACAAAAATAAAAGAACATAAACGCATGCCAAAATTTTGACGTAATATATTTCGGTAACTTAAAAGCTAATAATTTCAGGATTAGTTTATGAGCCAGGAATTCATTAGTCTCTTAAAAACTAGATCGAATCTGTTGCTGCTTTTGGCTTTTATTTTTATTATTACTAGCTTGACGTAGTTTCCACAATCACAAGACCATTAATACTGCACTCTACATGTGTTGCATCAACCAAATTAGCTTCATCCAAAGAATTTGATTGCCTCCGGATGATGCCAACTTGGTTGGCGAAACGCTCGTCGAGTGCAGTATTGGGGTTTTGGTGTTTGTCAAAACTACGTCACGTCAAAGGGAACCTTTGACTGGAACAGCCCTCTCCGGAATAATTATTACTACATATTTTAATTATTAATAATATGCAATATTAACCATAATTTTGTTCTTTACGTAGTTTCCAACAGGAATTACGGCTGTAGATACGTCTTTGAATTTAAAAATATTCACATGTAGGTATATCAAAGCAAAATTTCTATCAAAATCAGATAAAGCGGGTATAATTAAAATCTACATCGAATTTTCGTTGGACTCGACACGAAAGATTTTTTACGGGGATAAAATAGCGATTTGAAAAAACTTAAATGGAAATTGATGGAAGCGAACGTTCTAAAGCAGCAAATTACAAATACTGACCTCCGGACTTCCACTATCTTGATTTGCATTTTCTATAATTGATTTCTTTTAGTTCTGCGTAGATGGGAAATAGAGTCTCGGGACGTCTTATCTTTCAAAGGAGAGCCTAACATTACCGAGTAATTTTTTTATATGGCTCATCGGCTATCTTATTGAATATAATGAGACAGTTAAACTAAACAACGCCATGTATATATATTTTTTTATTACTTCCAACCATTTTTTCTACATTTTGAAATTTTGAGCGATTTTGTGAATAAATAAAGCGACTTATAAAGTGGTCAGTTAACGTTTATTTGTAAAAATGTAGGTATTATCCTTCTGGAAGTAGGGGTAGGTTTTATGGAGGGGTGGGAATTGATAGGTATCGCGATATAGTGGATTTCTAGTTCAATGTATGCTCAGCACACGAAAAGCACGTGTAGTATCTGTTATGTGGTGGTAGTTCTGTGATTTTGTGCGAGACCGTGAGTTGTTTTATTATAAGGTATTTTATAAAATAAATTGCAGGCATAATGTCCGCTAATCACTTATTTTTATACATTAATAATTTATGTAAAAAACAGTAGGCCAACATTAAATGGAAAATTTAAAATTTTTAAAATCAAAACCTATATAAAAAGTACAATATATATGTGATAAAAAAAATTATTATGCGGTAAATCGGATAATCGGCGCGCGGATTTTAAATGTCAGTTATTTATATTATTCACAATTAATTAATTTCAACTATACAAGGTGTTCCACTAGATCCAGGCTTAAAAGAAATGAATAATAACAATAGTATAGATATTGAAGCTCTGCGTTTTTGCAACACAGAAATTTGTTTCTTTACTAGCAAAATACGTAGCCAGTGCATTATAGGTATGCAACAGATATATCTCAAGATGTGATGTTATTGATTTACTATTCTATCCTAGCACTATTAGAGAAAATCAAAAAAGAAAAGGAAGAGAAATATTTTATGAAATGCCACAATTAACATTTAAATAATATTATATAAAAATATTACACTGTTAATATCTCTTCGATTTATACTTGTAGAATGAAATGTAAACTTGTAAAATGAAAACGATTTTGCAATAAATTGTGATCTATAAATATCCTAAACATCTCACAGTGGTGGGCGTAGGGAAGTTGTACAGGTTCTTATTTCCTTGCCTGGCTGTCCCTATAATAACACAAATTAGATTGGCAAGACAGTCTAATATGTCCCACCTATACCTAATTCTATTTTATACTAATGAATCTTTTTTTTTATTAGAAATTATTTTTTACTTTTAAACCATTTGCCAAATATCTCAGCATCCGCTGGATCGATATCAATGACTGTACCTTGTTCCATTTTCACGTTTCAAGCAACCCCTTATTATTTCTATAAATTATTAATGAGGAGTAATAAATATATATTTTTAAATTTGAACCGCCCTCAAAAACTCCTAGTTTACAATAATCGGTGGATTTTTGTAAAACTGAGTGGGACTTAATTTCATACTTTTCAGAGTTTTTGAAGGCGCTTTAAATTTGTTTTAAATTATTTATTTCGATTCTCGCGCAGAAAATAATCCAATGCGTAAATATGTACACTTGTCTTAGTATGAGTGACACCGTTGAAGTGAAAGTATTATGTAATTATTACAAAGTTCCTACTACCCGTGTTTTTCACTCCGGAGAAAATTTTGTAGACTTTTGAATTGCCCCTTTGCTATAAAGGTAATAGAATACCTATGGCTATGAGTGTTCCAAATCTTAACTGGTTGATTATGGGTGGATAGTACAAAGTCCACAATCCTATTTTCTACTCGCAGGGCAAAATTTGGCCGGTTTTGAAATTATGTCATCGCTGTAAGAGTACTGCATGTGCATGTGCATGTAGACAGGGTTGTTATCAGTACTATTTCTCACCCCCAGCCGAAGGATAATAAAAATAAAGTAACTTTCTAGACACTTGAAAATCTGGTTTTTATTATTTTCTTAAACCTAAAAAAGAGCACGGGTAGAATTTAGAACCTTCTCGTTTTTTTGGGTTAGGTAAAGAGATGTGAACGAAAAACTTTGTTTTCGGTTTGTGCCCACTGTACACTAGACTTAGCTTGATGACATAGTGGTAGAATGAAGAATTTTTTCCTTTTTTGAGGTCAATTAGAAATATATATGTAATAGCATTGATTAAGAAATGAAGAAGATGCGCAATGCAAATGGTAAAATGCGAGGCCAATTCTGGTCGCGAGATTATCAGTCAGTTGCTAGCATTCTTGTGATTCACGTAGTATGCTTTTATTAAACTGTGTCGTGTCTGGTTTTATATCATATATCATTTTAGATTAATTTTAGTTTTAAATTATGTGACGGTTAAAAGTCACACAAATGTTTAGAAACAGCCGGCGGAGAGGACATATTACGTTAATAATTTTAAACTGAAATTAATCTGAACATTAAATTTTTATAAACATTAGATTATAAATTATATAAAACCAGACACGACACAGGTTTATCAAAAGCATACTACGTGAATCATAGGAATGCCAGCAACTGACTGATATCTCGCGACCAGAATTGATCTCGCATTTTACCATTTACATTGTGAATCTTCTTCATTTTTTAATCAATTGTTATAGACAAAAATAATAGTGATAATATATATTTATTATATATTCTCTCATTTTCTATTAAAGTTGCCTGATTATTGATTGTCAAGTTACATAGGGGGAACATGGCTGTAAAATAATAGACAAATTAAATTTAAATATTTTTTCTGGAAAATATTTATAGGAATTCAAAGATAAATAACTTTGACACTGGGTGGAATGAAAATGTACTGAGGGTTGAACAATTTCAACGTTGACTCGGCATTCCTCAAATATATCAACTTCCACCCATTCTCTTAACGTCTCTGGAATATTAAGAGATTCATGGACATAAAGCACAAAAACTTTAATGACGAAATTAGCTGGGAACTTTATAATACTGAAATGCGTACGATAGCACAAATTTTAAATTGATAAGCGGTAGATTTTTTCAGTGGTAATTCAATTTGTTTCAAAAACATTTTATTGAAATCGCATGTGCAGAGACTTTATTTAAATTTTAAATTTGTTTGATCTCAGTCAGTTCAAAAGTTTTGGGCTCTATAACGATTAATCGTAAATATCCTACAGTACGGTCTATCGCAATATGAGCAGCGTGTAAATCTTGTGCGAAGAAATCTGAACCAATTAATGTTTGCCCACTTCTCATTCTATTAGTAATGTATTGGGAGACGATTTACTACCTACTACGTTTTCCAAAAATAAAAATTCCTTACATATTTTACTACTTCAGTTTGTTACAAAATACTACATTGCTTTTTTGAAACAACATTCTCAAAAAAAAAAAAGAGAAGATACTGACACTGATCTATTTTCGAATGTCTGCAAATAGTTCCCTTATTTGCCTCTACGTATGTATTATTCTGGTGATGCCGATATATCTATTAGCTTTCTTTCATTCAAATTGCAAACTTCCATTTTTTCTGAAAACGAATTTAATATTTGCAAAACTCACTCTCATCGTGGTACATCGGAAATCGTCTTTCGACTCGACGAACGAAAGTCAACTGGACTAACAGCATTTATGTTTTGATTTAGTTGAATCGATGTGGATATTGTTTTTTTATAATATTATATAGTAAGATTAACATACTGGTTTGCAAAATAAAAATAGCTATTATCAAATAAACTGTCGCAGGCCTTGACATTTTTGCACTAATCGTATCTCATCGGCGGAAATATACCTAAAACAAATGAAAGAAATACTATTGATTTTTCTAAAATGTAATAAAAATTGTATTAATGCGGGTGTTAATAAAGGTTTCTATTACTGCCACCCCTCATCTACGCTTTCTGCTATTTCTCCTGGAAACTAGCAAAATGTGAGAGGGTGATTTCAAAATAAGGGAAACATGCATGATTCATACTTCTTTACGATATTTACTCGCCATAGACACAAACATTTAATGATTTCATCATTAATACTAGTGTACAGAGACGTTATTTTCTAATACCAGTACTACCATGCTCATCGATGTAATTTGTAAAAACCTAAGTATACTGAAAGGTGCATTTTTATCATAATAACATTCAGTATATCGATTAGATTAAAATATTTTAATCTGAGTTATTAATATTAAAGTTTTCCAACATATGTTTAATTCCACTGTAGGGGTGTAATATTTTATTATAATGAATTACATATAACTAATTTATAATGAATTGGAAATCTGATTTAAAGCAACACTATTTATTTTTGTATTAATTTATTTGTTTATTTGCAACAGATGCCACGCCACAATAGACAATACTTTTTATATATACTATATACTTTCTTCTGAGAATTATTTTAAAACTGACACGACACATAATAGCAAATAATAGAAATTTCCGAAAGCTTATTTTATAAAAAAAAATGTTTTCAAAATATAATTTATTTAAGCTTTTATTATATGAAACTTTTGACGTTACTTGACAAATTTTATATAACCGTTGAGTGAAGAAATAATTCCTTCACTCAGCTGTATAACAATCAACTTGGCAGATTCATACATAATATACCAGATTTCATCAAAATATCTCCAAACGAAGTTATCACGAAACGACGAAACAGATAGATGGACTGACAGACTTTTTAAGAAACACTTTTCTGGTTTAAGTAGTCGAAAAGAAAATGCAAATTTTTTTTTATATATATAAAATGCCGCCTCCCCCTCCCCCCCCCTTTGGAACAAAGTAAAATACAAAATACTAACAATACAATAAAAACAGGTAAATCGTAAATCGTAATCAGCACATTGCTTTCTTAAAAAAGGCGTTGTCACCTTAGTGGCTTTGTGAAGTTTATCAAATCGAGAATTTCAAATAGCATATGGGTGTGGTTGGATAATTGGAAAAAATGGGTTACCTAACCTAATGCTGTCAGGTTAGGCACCTTGTGAGGAACAGGGGTAAAAAATTTATAGATTTGTAAGAAAAGATAAATCAACGTTGCAAATGAAATTCAATCATCCCGATACAAGCAAATCAGGTACCTATAAACATGAGCATCTGTACTGTACATGTACACGTTGTTTTGTCTCTTGGGGATCACTCACAAACATCCCATCTGTTTTAAACTTATTTTAACAAATAATATCTCTTGTCTGTATCACTCCATGTATATTGTATAAGACGTAAAAAACTGTTTTGGTACGTCGTATTCACCAATAAAAGGTATTTATTTATTTTTGACGCCTTTGCTTCGTTATACATGGGGGAGGGAAAGTAACCTCGTAAATATTACATTTATGAAAACTAATTTTAATAAAGTTTGACCACTATGACCTTCAATTTATTTTTACAGTGACTAAAGTTTTTTAGACGCCATTGAAGAGATCTTATTTTTCTCTTTGATATCAAATACAGGGTGATTCATTGGTAAGTGTACATACTTTACCTGCATATTATAGGTTACTTGGGCAATTCCATATCACCTATAGTTAGTGGGTCAATAATCCTTAATTACCAAGATACAGAGTGTTTTATTGATATTGCCTGTTTTTGTCTTGGACCATAATTTTAAAATCACTAGGTAAAAAAAGCAAAATTTTCTGTGTATATTCTACTTAATCAGCCATACCGATTTCTCCAATTAGCGGAATCAATATACAGGGCCGCATGGAAAAAAGGGGCCGAATTGTTAAATCTCAAAATCAACACCCTGTATCAAAAGTTTAAAAAAATCTGTTTTAAGATTTGGAAAGAGCATAAAAAAATAAGCGCGTCTCATTTTTCTATTTACTTTCTTTGATAAAAGGGAATTTTACAAAACTAAGAAGTGACTATCTCATACAAAATGAAAATACCGTTTTTTCTTTATAATTGACTACGAATTAATAAAAACTTTTATATTCAATAGAAAACCATTCATACAACGTAAGTCCTGAAAAGTATTCAACCACCCAATTAAAACCAACAGATTTACAATTTATTTTAAATTCTTGTAGGTAGACTTTGACTACAACATACAATTAAAATTTCAAACAATCAAGTGCGTTCTCAAATTTCTGACAGTTGATCATTCCTAAAAGGTTAAGCTAAACTTTGTTTAAACTTTTTTCACCTAAGTGATAATAAATTTTACTTAATAATCTTTTGAGGCATTTTATTAAAGTTTATTATTATTTATGTAAGAAAAGTTTAAACAAAGCTTAACTTAACCTTTTAGGAATAATCAACTGTCAGAAATTTGACAACGCATTTGATTGTTTGAAATTTGAAGTGTTTTAGTCAAAGCCTACCCACAAGAATTTAAATTTTTTTAAATAATGTGTAAATCTGTTGGTTTTAATTGAATGGTTGAATACTTTTCAGAACTTACGTTGTATGAATGGCTTTTATTGAATATGAAAGTTTTATTAATTCTTAGTCAATTATAGAGAAAAAACACTATTTTGTAATGAGATAGTCGGTTCTTAGTTTTGTAAAATTTCCTTTCATCAAAGAAAATAAATAGAAAAATGAGACGCGCAAATTGAAAATGTACTTTATCTGCTTTTTTCTTATGCTCTTTTCGAATTTTAAAACAGATTTTTTAAAAGTTCGATACAGGGTGTTGTATTTGAGATTTAATAATTCGGCCCTTTTTTTCCGTCCGGTCCTGTATTTTGAATCCGTTAAATGGAAAAATCGGTATGGCTGATTGAGTAAAATATACACACGAAATTTTGCTTTATTATACCTAGTGGTTCTAAAGTTATGGTCCAAGGCAAATATTAGCCAAATCAATAAAACACCTTGTATCTTGGTAATTTTGGATTATTGACCCACTAACCATAGGTGATATAAACTCGCCCAAGTAACCTACATATGCAGGTAAAGTATGTACACTTGCCAATGAATCACCCTGTATATAGAAAGTAGAACGTTAAGAAAAATTGATAAATTTAAAAAAAGTGCCAATTTGTCTCTCCTAAGACTCCAACTTAATGGAATATGTTATTTTGAATAAAAATTACATAGACAACTAGTTCATTTTAACCGCAGTCCCCAAAATTTTAATTAGTGTTAGACCCCGAAAAAGAAGGGATTTTTTATATTAATTAATTATCAGAGAAAAACTTATAATTTCACAAGATGATCGAAGCAATTCTGGTAATTCATGCACCTGCTCTAGACACTTTTTTATAACAATCAAACTTTTTTATATTTATCCATTTTTTCCTCAATATCCTACTTGAAACTAAACAATATTATCAGATAAAAAAGATAAGGATATTTTAATAAAAAATAACGGAGTTAGAGGGCCTCAAAATTTGTTTTTTTAAATCAATTTTTTCTATTAACTTCTTCGAGCTTATCACTAATGTTCTTCTAAATTCTTGTACCAAATTTAACGTACATCATCCAATGCTAAAGAGCCTAAACTGCCTTTGATCTTTGAATAACTCACCAAATACGAATTTGCTACTGGGATTACTCCAGGATCCAATGATATAGGAAAAAAGAAACCTAAGCTTGCATTAGAAATGCGAAAAAATTCATAAAACTGTACCGAAAGATCATCTCTAGAGAATGTGGGCTTGTGGAGAGATCAAATCTATCTTTTCTCGTGGTAGCGGACTCTCTTATCCTGGAAGGAGTGGAGTGGGTTTCGTTTCCGTTTCACACCTCGTTGGACATGCTCGCGTTTCAATCAGTAGTCACCCATGATGTTTACATCCCACCGTCCTTGGTATCTGCGTTCTATCTCTTTAATGTCTCCTCACTGAAGTCTCTCAAATTCTGTGGAATCCATCTATATGGGAATTAAAGAAATGCAATTTTAAGTTCATCAAGTATCCCAATTTGCTGATGTTCTTCACCATTTTGGAAACCAGCTTCCACTCTTGTTTCAATTACTTGTGCGACCAATTTCCACAGCTCTCTGAAGCAAAAGTGAAAGAGGGTATCTTCAATGGACTACAGATTAGAAAAATGTTGAGAGATCAGAGCTTCATCACGAAAATGTCTGATACGGAGAAGGCCTGGCTCAGTTTTCAATGAGTAGTCGTTGAGAATTTCTTGAGTAACCACAAGAGTGAAAACTACAGAAAACTGGTTTCCGAAATGGTGGAGAATTTCAATAAATTGGGATGCTTGATGAACTTGAAATTGCATTTCCTTAATTCCCATATAGATTAATTTCCAGAGAATTTGGAAGAAATTGAAACGAAAACGAAACCCACTCCATAGAACCTTCCAGGATAAAAGAGTACGCTACCACAAGAAAAGATAGATTTGATCCCTCCACGAGCCCACTTTCTCTAGAGATGCTCTTTCGGCAAGTTTTTATGAATTTTTTTCGGATTTCAAATGCATGTTTAGGTTCCTTTTTACATCATTGAATTATGGAGTAATCCCAGTACCAAATTTGTATTTGGTGAGAGAATACATGAGAGTATTGTCCCCCAATTCTTCCAAAACTCATCCCAATAGCCTACTTGAACAGTACGTAAGATTTAGCTGATGTTGGGTTGCATACACTTCGTCACTTCATGCCAGATTATTATTATTATTATTATTATTATTATTATTGTTATTATTATTATTATTACCGGTGCTAGAACGATGGTTAATTGCCAGAGTTTTGTAGATTTATATCGCCGTCTCAGGTATGTTTTCAAATTTTATGCAGCAGGTAATTTAATTTCTACTTCTATTTTTATACAAATCTGCAAAACTTTCCACTTTTAACCATAGTCCTGACTCCTGTCTCTGTTCAAGAGCGAGATAGCAATACATTTACCTTAAATTTTGATCATATCTATGGTTACGATTCGTAAAGGAGCTTTTTTCCTAAAACAATATATTGGAAATATATTTCTGATAGGTCACACCGTACCTGTAGCAGAATTAAAAAGAAAAAATTTATTTTACACAACTCGCTTACTTTTCAGTAAAATATCAAAAATCACTACCATGTGTTTTAGCATTATCTACCCTATCAGTTTTATCTTTGATAACAAAATGTGCTGTCGCTAACTGTAGTGTAGCATATAGTAAAGCAAATACTGAACTTTTTAATTTTTACTTTATTTAATGAAGTTTAGAAAAAGCCAAGTATTTTTTGGTGTATTGTGCAGAAAATATCCACACTTTGATGGTGGTATCATAACAAATCTTATAAAAAGGAAATGAATCAAGATACATGACGAGGTTAAAAGTTGACAGCAAATTCGGATTAGCGCAAAAATTAGAAAACATATTTTAATAAGAAGATTTCTTGCAGCTTCTATTACGGTTGGCTTTAATTATATACGAGGGTTGGAAAAAGTTACATTTCTGTCAGTGGAATATTCTATATTTATGTATTTTTACACATATTGACAGTGCTTCTCAATACAAAAATATATAATACTTATGTGTTTAAGAAAAAAATTAAAGGTTGAAAATATTTTTTGTATACCTATTCAACAAAATAATATTAGGTACATTATTAACTTTGTTATTTCTTTCCTTTTCTTTTTTGGGATTTATTACCACATTCCTCGAGATTCCTATCCAAAAAATTCGATTTATCTCAAAAATATTCAAATTAACCAGTTTAAAACTGGGAAATAACCTCTACGCCTTTGACGTAATGTCAGAGGATCAGTTAGAGGGTGTTTTTTGACAACTAATAGGAATTAAATTAATACAAAAATACTGCGCTGACGTTTCGGAAACTATATCCGTTTCCTTTTTCAAAGTTTAAGCTTTAGATTTTTATATAACGTGTAGAATAACACGGCATAAAATAAAAATTGTTTATATCATTTCCATAGATACTTACCATAGAAATCTTGAAAAATATACTAAATAATATTAATTTTATTGAGTTCTTCTCTCAACATTGGTAACCAAGTTGAACAAAATTCTACCGAACAATTTGATACGCATTTATCTTCATTAAGTAAAATTATTGCAGATTCTTTGGGAAAACGATCACAGGATAAAATGGGATTCAGCAAAAATTTTGACCAAAGAAGCAGACAGCAAAAAAAGAAAAATCAAAGAATCTGCAATAATTTTACTTAATGAAGATAAATGCGTATCAAATTGTTCGGTAGAATTTTGTTCAACTTGGTTACCAATGTTGAGAGAAGAACTCAATAAAATTAATATTATTTCGTATATTTTTCAAGATTTCTATGGTAAGTATCTATGGAAATGATATAAACAATTTTTATTTTATGCCGTGTTATTCTACACGTTATATAAAAATCTAAAGCTTAAACTTTAAAAAAGGAAACGGATATAGTTTTCGAAACGTCAGCGCAGTATTTTTGTATTAATTTAATTCCTATTAGTTGTCAAAAAACACCCTCTAACTGATCCTCTGACATTACGTCAAAGGCGTAGAGGTTATTTCCCAGTTTTAAACTGGTTAATTTGAATATTTTTTAGATAAATCGAATTTTTTGGATAGGAATCTCGAGGAATGTGGTAATAAATCCCAAAAAAGAAAAGGAAAGAAATAATTTATGAAATGCCACAAATAACATTTAAACAACATTAACTTTGTTATTAAACAAGTGTTAAAAAAATGCATTTCTCTATTCAGAAAAATACACCAAAACATAATTTTTCAGTGAAGGAGAAATTCAAAGCAAATGTAGTTAGAATGTGAATGCCGTGATATGCCATAATATAGAATTTTCTTAAAAATTAATCACCGGCAACCTAGATATAGCATTGGATATTTCTAGTATATCATAATATTAGTTATAATTTTATTAAAATAATCTTTATTTTTTTATTAAACATAAATATTATATATTTTTGTATTGTATACACGGTGGTGAATTTTTCGATGCCCACCATTGGAAATGATGGACATCTTGATTCGTTCGCGGTTTATCCTGAAAAAAATTGAAAATCGTGATTTCAAAAACTTAATAATATCTACTATACCATATTCATGCGAATTTAATTAAATTTGGCAAGGTTATATTTTTTACCACTACCAATTGAATGTCGTTGATAGAAAGTTTCTAAGCCTTCTAGATTTTCAGCAACGACAGTCAACTTTTTTTTTTCTTTTGACCGTCATATTGGATTTTTACATCATTAGTTAGAGAAAATAATTCTCTTTTCACCTATGTCACCAAAATAGACTGATTTTTTAAAAACATGTTGATATTCGAATTAATGTAAAAATAATTTATAAAATCCAGTATGCCTTGGAAAAATAATTGCAAGCAACATCCCAGGTAGCACAAATGCGTTTATAACGGTTATATACATTGCTACATAACAATTTAATATAACTGTATTGTTTTTAAATTATTTTGTAAACTCTTTTATGACGCCTATAAACACGGAGAAGGCCCAGGTTTATAAAATAATTTTATTTTTCTTCAAGCGTATAACAATACTTACATTACATAATGCAACACGTCCTGTAGAAAGAGCCTATTATTGTATTAGTACAAATATTTCTCATTTTTTTCCTAGTACAAAAATGAAATAATGTATCCATGGCAACGAATTAAAAATCTAAGTTATGACTTGTCATAAACTGTCATTTAAAAGTTGACGTCGCGCGTCGAGCCGTTTTTTAAATTTAAAAGCGAAAATGTCTGAAGAAATGCAGTGCGTACCACCTGAAATACTTGAAATTGCAAATTCACCTATGACATGTTTCATTGATAAATAAAATGGTTAGTATTACATATATTTTTTTTTACTAAGCTTGAACGCATTTGACCTGATGTCATTTTTCAAAATTAAAGTTTTGATATTTTTAACGCTTGAAGAAAAAATAGTATATTTATGTCACTCGGAGTAGAAGGCTCATTATGTGTTTCGCCCAGTTTGCTGCCTCGGCTTGCGCCTCGGCTGAGCAAACTTTGGGCTCAACAATAATGGTCGCCTTCTACTCCTTGTAACATAATATACTATTATTAAAAGTTATATTAGGATCGTAGGTGATAATTACAAATCACTTTTTAGTATTTTATAAAACCTTTATATATCAGTCTTATAAACGTTATTTTATAATTTTATTACTGAACTGGAAAACGTTTATTAGATATTCATAAAATATTAATGAAATTGTTTTACAACAGTCTTAAGAATGTTTTAGTAATAACTAATTTGTATCAGTTAAGGTATTTTTGTTATACGTGTACGACAAAATTGATTTTTAAGATGGTGATCCCATATTACTTACTAATATGGGCAATGACGCCATTGAAGTTTATAGGAATACCTATTAACGGGTTTATTCTCGAAAAAGACATCATGCAAAATGATTTTCTACAGCCATATTTTCTTGCCAGGCCACGTTTACTGACATTATATATATACATATTTGTGGATATATTTTTACGCGCCTTCATTTCATTCATTTTTTGCCTTTGGAACAAATATTTTACTTTCAGGAAATTAAGACATAATGATCTATAAAGTTAAAAATCGATATTATTTCACGTCTTGTGATATTAGATATTAGTTTATTATTTATAAAAATGGTTATTTTGAGTAAAATTGTATTACTTTATTTGGTTTATTTGAATTGACAACATGGCCGTCCTAAACTATAGTTCAATTTGTCATAAAACATGGCGTCAACTAATAAATCATTTTTATCGTTCATGGAATACTTATAAAACTGAATTGATCTTTATAAAACAAATATGATATATAACTTGTTATATAAATACATATTTATAAGATATAATTGTTTTATTATTTAGAATGACAACAAGGAACTAATAAATTATTTTGGTGCTTGCAATGTTGCCAAATTAACGTATCAACTACATAACCTAAATATTATTATAATTAGGGTTTATTCTTGTTATATTCAATTTTTGATTTTTATAAGTTTCATGGTAGGAGAAATAAAGATAAAATAAACATACCTATTTACGGGTTTTGAAATTGCCCAATTTTGCGCATAAAAGGGCTACTAAAGGGATATAAAGGTTGTACCTATTGTAGCTGTAACAGCGATAATAATTATTGATGGTACAACAAAACCAATTTTAAATACCCCCGCAGAAACTATTTTCGCTTTGGCAACGCCGCATCACCTGTTCTGGCACATGGTTTCAGATCTCGTTTCAAATAGTAACGCAAGGTGGCGTTACGGCGACAACAAATTCATTCTTAATTATCGCAACAATAATAAATCGCTAATAAAACACTTTTTTGCATATAAGGCTCAGCAAGTTATCTTATAAAACATTAATAACATTATTAGTATTATATAGAATTTTGAAAACAATTATATGACAATATTACCATGGAACCTATTATTATACATATAATAAAATAATAAAGTATATTTGTTTCTACAACAATTTTGTCTATATATCGTGAGCGTTAAATGATAAATCAGCATCTTCGAAAGCTCTAATAAATCAGATAATATACCTAACTCTTCAGTCTAATAGTGATAATCTTGTGCTACTTGGGATTGTAAATCCAATTAAATTGCACATTCGTAAAAAAATTACAGAAACATTCCAGGTTATTTAAATCCCTATTAAATATTACAAACAATTTATAAAATAAAAATAGTATTATTCGTTTTTTTGACTCTTTATAATAAATTAATTATTTGTAATATTTAATAGGGGTTTAAATAACCCGGCATTTTCTGTAATTTTTTACGAGTGGACAATTTAATAATAGCGTTTGGATTACAATGTTGCTTGGAATTATTTTTCCAAAGCATACTGGATTTTATAAATTATTTTTACTAATTCGAACATCAACATGTTTTTAAAAAATCAGTCTATTTTGATAACATAGGTCATGAGAGAATTATTTTCTCTAACTAATGGTGTAAAAATCCAATATGGCGGCCACGAGAAAAAAAAGTTGACTATCGTTGCTCAAAATCTAGAAGGCTTAGAAAATTTCTATCAACGCCATTCAATTGGTAGTGGTCAAAAATATAACCTTGCCAAATTTCATTAAATTCGCATAAATGGTATAGAAGATTTAATTTTGTTTTGAAATCATGATTTTCAATTTTTTCAGGATAAACCGCGAACGAATCAAGATGTCCAGCATTTTTCGGCAGGAAATTGTAGAGCATAAAATAGCGCAACTTTTGTCTAATTCCCGATCCTCTATATCTTATAGTTTCCGAGATACCAATGGTGGGCATCGAAAAATTCAGCACCGTGTATAACTTTTTGCGCCCCTCGTATATAACTGAAGCAAGCAAATAACTCACAACATTAATAGAATCTATAGCAAATCTCTTTTAAAGATGTTTTTGAATTTGTTTACTATTTCGACTAGTTTTTGAGTTATCGACTATTGAAATCCAGTACCCAATACAGGGTGAGCATTTTAGGGGGTGCTCATCAACTATAGTTTTAGCCTATTACATGCTAAATATATCACTCGTCTTGTAATAAAGCGATGTTTGTATTTATCATATCCTGTAGCTTAAAATGTAAACTTGAATAATTTTCTGTTTGTGCAGGGGCCTATACGAATATTGCATGTGGCCTACTAGAGAGCACGATGACATCCGTCACGATACCGTCGAGCTCTGGTCCCCTACACGGAGGATACTCATCATCCTCATCGGTGACGGAAGAAATATCAAACAACAAAGCCGATTTTGACGCTACACGCATAGTGAAACGTTCGCTAAGTATCACATCCAGCGAATCATGTAAGAAACGCCGAAAACAGTCAACTCCAATTCGAATATCTACAACCGATGTTGAACCAGTGTCAAATTCACTCGAAGGTAAGCCCGCCGTGCCTTCCCCAGAGTCAAATCTTCGTTGTCCTGTTTGCCAACTTTGTTTCGATCATTCAGAACAGATTCAGAATCACATAATATGCGATCATCCTCCGCTGGAGTGCAAAAAGGAACCTGAAGACCACTCAACGACACCTTCCTCCGTGCCATTTTTGGAACACTCAGAAACATCGATGGGACTGACTATGGCTAGGCCAGAAATGCAGTGGATGAACGACATCCAAAATAAAGAGTGGATGAATTCAACTATACCTAGCCTGCCTTTTAATCCATCTAACTCTATGTTCATGACATTGCCACAGTTCACCCAGCCAGAAAACATTCCCATGAAACCAATTCGAATATTCAATCCTGACGCGTATTGTGACCTTTGCAATAAGGAATTTTGCAACAAGTATTTTTTGAAAACACACAAAGCAAATAAACATGGTATTTATACCGACACACCTACAACAGAACAGTTACAACTGCAAAATCCTGCGGTTGTTACATCTCTTGGTGGTAACCCTAAACTCCTTAATTCCGTGCCAACTATAGAATCATCTGCGATGAAAACTGAACCCAAAACCCCTGTAAACGTAATACATCCTTTTAGTAATATGTTTTCTAATTCCTTTCCCAAACAAATTGGAGCCAGTTTGTCTGAATGTGAAGTTCATGACAACGCAGCAACTTCAAATGGATTGTCATCATCCAGCGACAGTGATAAAATATTTCCAGACGATCAGCCTGCCGAAGAATACCCTAGCCCTAGTAATACACAAACCGAATCTACCTCATTAAAAAATGATCCAGACGGAATGTTCTATGATACATCGAGCAAACTCTCTCCGGATCAACAAAGTCGCGAACTGGATTTATCATATCGTTTAAGAAGATTTGGTGTAATGAATCCTAAGGCATTTTGTGAAATCTGTTGCAAAGAATACTGCAATAAATACTTCTTGAGAACTCACAAACTGAAACGCCATGGAATTTATATTCCCGACGACAAAGAAAAAGATATTAAAACCGAGAGTTTGGTTAATTGTCCTTTGTCAAATAATGTACAAACCAGTCCACTTAATCTCATAATGACCGAACAGTCGAGTTCAGACCGCAAGACTACCTCACCAAGTAACATTAGTTGTGATATTTGTGGCATAAAATTCCAAAACGCAAGTCTAGCTCAGTTACATAACGTTAGTGTTCATGGCAAAATGTATCCCAAGGACCAGGACCAGTCGGATGGTTCACTGCAAGACGTCAAGAAGCTGCCAGATCTGTTTAAAGCGCCAGAAAAATCACTAAACGCCGAAGCGATCAGTGAGGATTTACAGAAATTGCAAACAATGATTTTACAACTAAACGATTTAGACGTCAGCAAGGTTGCCACTACGTGTAATGTTTGTGCTAAGGAATTCGAAAACCGTTTTTACTTGCACGCCCACATGATGACAGAACACGGAATGTTAATGGATGACGTCGAAACAGAGAAAACTGGAGAATCTGAGAGCAATTCCAATAATAACACCATGTGCGACATATGTGGTAAAGAGGTACAAAATGCCGACGAAATGACGAAACACATAATGGAGTTTCATTCGAATAATCAGGTAGCAGGTGAACCGAGCAAAGACGATTACAACGGATTCGGTGCTTCGGATAAAATAGTTAACAGAATATCAATTTCCAGCGGACATATCCCAGAACGAAGGATCTCCATGAATGTTACCCCAACCAGTAGTTATTGTGAGATATGTAATAAAGAGTTATGTAACAAGTATTTTATGAAAACGCACATGCAAAGGATGCACGGCATCGAAATCGAGAACGGAGCACAAATAGGAGGTGTTGTTTGCGATATATGTAATAAGGAACTTTGTAGCAAATACTTTTTAAGAGTCCATAAACACAACACACACGGTATTGTAGAATACGGAACTAATCTCCTTCCGCCACGTAAATCCGACGGCGAACCGCCTCCACCGCAATCCTCCATTGTTCCACCAGAACCTGACCCGACGCTAAAGCCAGGTGACTTGGCCGACTTAAGTCATAGATACTTTACCCATTTCACAGAAGTGTGCACGATTTGTAGTCGACGATTTAGAAGCACGAAATGGTTAAAAGCTCATTTGGTAACTGATCACGGACAAGCAGGCGCTGAGAAGTGGTCCGAGCTGGAACACCAACTACAACAAAGTCTTAGCCATACTCCCAAATCTTCCACCACCATTAAAATGGAGGGATCTAGTCCAAATTTAAAGGTTCCCAACGGTGGTCAAGAAGCGACTCAACAAAAAGTAGGAGTAGGAATACAAAACGTTATATCCAGCTTACTAGGAATCGATGAAACAAATTCCAAGATTTATCAATGTTCTTACTGTCCTTTTACCACTCCTTTGTTACCACTGTTATTTGTACACGAGCGGTCGCATTCTCTAAACACCGAGGGAATGCCATTGAAATGTCCTGTGTGTCCACAAAGTTTTATGGAACGAGAACTACTTCAGCGCCATCTATTTTCACAACATCCGTTTTTATCATTACCCTCTCTCTCGAAAGAAGATAGCAGTATTTGTAAAGAAAACTTGGAAGATCCAGAGGTCGATAATGAACAGGGGGAGGAGCAGCAGGGGCAGGGGCAGGGGCAGGGTCAAGCGTTACCGACGTCAAATCAAGGGACGGTTAGACAACATTTAATAAAAAGTAGAAAACAATCATCGTCACCGATCAAACTAAAACAAGTGGAATTGTCTTCGGAGATCGGACAATCATTAAAGGATGTGGCGAAAAAGATGCAATGGCCAGCGACGTACGCAATACCGCAGGGCCAGAACCAGGCTCAAGACCGGGATCAAGAAGATCCAAGTTTCGCTTCGAAACCCGGGTACGTCATGCAGGCCTTCCTCTTGGAAGAATCAACTTCCGAACGCCGGGTAATGCCCTCAGTTGTTTTTTTACCAATGCTGCAGAAACAACCTGCTCCTATCACTGTTACCTTCACACTAACCCCGGCCTAACAAATCCCACACGTAGTTTGCATATATGTGTTATATTTTTTTAAGAAACAATCGATGGCGATTCCACGACACCTGTGATTTTTTTAATTTAATTATAATTATTGTATAATCCTAAGTATATAGATATATAAGCGATTCCTATATTTGCAAGATACCCTCATATATTATGAGAAGGAACATATGAGCACATATTTTTATGCAAATACGGAAAGACTGAGTGAAATTTTTATATAGTCTGTTGATTTTCACTTTAATATATCGAGATACTGATGTTTTGTACGATAAAGCTTTAGGTGATGTTTAAAGAAGTTCCTATTTTATATCTCGATATAATAATATAGTTCACAAGTATGTGCGTATTCAGTTGTTAGATGTAGCTTGCTCAACAGTCAGTTAAAATGTTCCGCATCCCAGTCCATGCAACTCAGGGTTAGCTGAAAACAGTACAATCAGCCTCATGCGCCTCCGGACAACCGGACCGGATCGCTTTCCTTTCTCGAGTTCCTGACTTACTAGTAATAGGAATAGGATAAGGATATATCATAACAGTCTTGTCCTTTCTTACACTTTCGTCTCGATTGTGATGGACACGAAAGGATGGCAGCCAGCCTGAACCCAATTCCAAAGTTATCGGCCTCCACCCCGCTTACTTTTATAAATATTATTATTTCAATTTGTAACGTCATGGCGGTGGTGGTGGCGACGGCGACGCACTCGGCTCATATTTTTAACCATAACCATATTGGTACATCATACTATGTTTCTTTACAAGCATTGTCGGACGATGCGATATTAAACCTTTCTACGGGGTGACCACGTTTATTTTCATAATATTACTGCTCGTCTTCATAACTAAACCGTTGCAAATATTATCAAAGGTCAACACCTGTCATTGAAACTAACAAACTTTGTTAAAATTTATTTATTTACTAATATTTTTACAGATGGTGTTTAATAAGCAAAACACTTGTTGAACTCAGGGATTCATAATAATATATAATAGGTATAAGACTTTTTTACCCTTCCAGATCTAACTGATTCAGAAATTTATTTATTTTAATAACGCAATATCTCGAAAAATGCTAAACCTTTTGGTATTTTTAGTACATGTATTGAAAATACATTCCTCAGCCAAATACCTCTTAGGTTGGTTATACCGTGCTACCCAGTCATTTTATAAGTTCTCGGTAATTAATTAAGTAAAAGCGTGACATAAATGTGAGATATCTGACAAAATGAAGCAAGCGTTTGAATTTGTATTTTCAGAAACAAGGGTTATGTCTAACAGACATTTTTTGATAACCGAACAAAACTTTAATTTCCTCAGTATACACTGAGAAAATAAATGTTACTTTTTACTATTATCTTTAGTTTTGGAAAAATCAGTCATTATTATTTGCAGAAAAGATTAAGATGATTAAAGCAAGTTTTTTAAGGTCAAATTTTGATGACCCTTCCATTATAGGATGTTGACATTTCTATTACTCCGTTCCCTCTGGAAAAGTTATAACACTGTTTTAATTCTTTAAATCCTTTTGAGGTAAACTTACGTTTCTTTTCTCAATGTCGTTAACAAATAATTAAATTTTCTTCTTGTATCCTTATCTCCTAAGAAATACGTATTCTTGATTCAAATATCAAGTTTTTGTAGTATTCCACTTGAATGAGAATTTTTGCTATTTTTAAAGAAGAAAATCCCTAGAATTGTGAGGATATTTATTTGAACATATGGAAAATTTTTGGACGGCCTTTAAGCAAGTAGATACAATCGTTGCAAAAAAAATTAAAAAAATTAGCTTTAAAAGCCTCAAAATTACTTTTGAAATTCCAACTATATATTGACAGACAAAAAGTTGCACAAATCGGTTGAATGGGTGGGCAGCTAGCCAACATTTCTCTCTTTTTGATTAATTTTAGGCAATTCTCGCACATCTAGGATTTAAACACGATATAAAAAATTAACTTGTAGGAAGTAATGCGACAAAAAAACGGCTGTGACAATAAGAAAAATAGGTTCGTTAAAATAGATACCTAGTTAAATCTAGTTGAGACGATACGGTTTACTGGATTATATAATGTAATGACTATTGAAATGCCTCCCATTTTACCCATTTTTAAACGAAGTAAATAGTAAACTGCTGTTTTTTGAAGTGGAGCTAATTTTTAGAAACAAAAATTTGGGTAGACATTTATTACCTATAGATTAACTGAACTGAGAACTGAGGTATATGGTTGAGGAGTAACAAAATATAGACATTTTTTGCTGATTGTTTCACTATATGATGGGCCTTTTTTAATAAAATAGGTGATACAAATACACCGTTAACCATTAATAATAATAATAATAATAATAATAATAATAATTGTTTATTGGTGTTTTATACTCGAAGTATTTACACAAGTTAAGTAATACAATTATGAATATGAGATAAAAAAAAATTTTCGGTACCTTAAAAGATATAAACACTAAAGTTTAATATATTCTCTGATTGAAACTTGCATAGACATGGACACCTAACTTCACCTATCATAAAAATATCAACTGGAAAAATTCAACACTTTTAGTGATTCGTATTTCAATAATTGTCTTCTTGATTGATAGGTCAAGAAGGTGGCTATAATTTATATATTATTGTATCAATAAAATATTTTACAAAGACAGATACACAGATCAAAATAAATTTTAACAATTCATAACTAGGTATATAATTAAAACAATTCAGAAATATTAAAAGAGAGAGAATTATATTAAATATTTATTTAGTCGTGTCCAATGTGAATTAAATATAAAACATTTTATTAATATTATTATTATTATTATTCAGTGGCAGTAGGGTATGTGTGTAAAACATACGTTTACATGGTGAAAATATATCCAAATAGTATAGGTTGTCGGGTGCTAATATGCAAGGTTGGGCAAAAGTGAGATTAATCGCTCCCAATAGACTTTTTTTATGCTTAAAGGAACATAAACGTAAAATACCACATTTTGACGCATTTGAAGATTTTTTCGGATTTCCGGTTTAGCCGGAAGTGACTCCATTTCTTGATTTTTTAAACTGAACACCCTGTATGTTATTGCATTTTCAGAATCCCGGGAAAATTCTGAACACATTTGAACTATTTTGGTGAGTTTTACGCCGACTTGATTGTTTGGCAATTTAGAAAATGGCTTCTAACCAACATAAATTAATTCATTAAAAATTAGAAAAACATTTTTACTACCTACGCATTTTTATTTGCACTACGCATTAACAGAACTGGATTGTTTGTTAATAAAATTTGTCAAACAATTTCTGTTTTTTATGGCTTACTTTAAAAATCATTACATACAGGGTGTCCACGTAGTGCGTATTTCTTCCACAACTCCTTGGCTATTGTAGATGGACACAAATCTTTAAAACAAAAGTTATTCAGCAATCAACACTGCAATTTTGTTAATTTAAATGGAACACCCTATATATTATTTCAAATTGGATTAGAGAACTTTGTCATTACATGTACTTTTTTGAGCGGTTTCTGAAATATTCGAAATTTTGACTGATGTAGAACCTAAAGAGAAATGCTATATTTTTTAAATTAAAAATAATTTTAAACTTTTTATTGTGGCAGCTGATTAAGCTAGATACGAACTTTCGAATGATGTATTAGAATTTGAACTTTCATTTGTATTTGAGGGAACGCTTTGATTTGTTTCTTTTTTAACAAAATATTACCTTAAATTGCTAATATCTTCAAAAGTACTCAAAATATACATAATGTGTGGGGGGTCGTCAGAAAGCACTTGTAATTCTCTATTTGATTATGAAATAATATACAGGGTGTTCCATTTAAAATAAGGAAGTTATTGATGTTTTTAAATCTACATATTCGAAATAAAATTATGGACACCTTGTAGATGAAAGTTTAAATTCTAATACAACGTGCGCCACACGAACGGGCGATTATGAATTTCGTTTCATTTTCAAACGGATAACGATAGTAGGCTGCTGTCACTTTTGGAATGTTGTCAATTAGTTACAATTTTATGAAAATGCCACGGGGAAGGCGGAAAATTGGTGTCACTTCTGGCTAAACCGGAAGTTCGAGAAAATCTTCAAATACGTCAAAATGTGGCATTTTATGCCTATATTAACTATGCCGAGTTTCATTTTGATATCTTGAAGAACAAGGGGCAAAAAAGAGGTGCTAGTGATATAGTTGTCACCCGGTATAGGTAGCCTTTACTTTTTTCCACCAACAATATATTACCGAGTTTTTAAATTCCACCTAATATGTGTTTTGTATACCATCCGAAGTTTTAATCTGATTTTCAGCTACGTAAACTTTACATAGATAGAGAAAATCTAAAAAAATGCTTCCTAAGTAGACCCCTGAAGATGGTTTTTATTTATTATCTCCGAAACTATTCAAGTTAAAGTGTTGAAATTTAGCACTTAACTTTTACCAAGGGTAGGTCAAGCTGTAGGGGTGGGGTTAAAAATGAAAAAATCACTGGGCATGTACTAAACTTATGGAAAAATAAAAAGGTTGTGGTAATTTTTACCGCCCACCCCTACAGCTGGATCTACCCTTGGTACAAATTTTTAGATGATATTCACCTCAATTTATTAGGCTTAAAAAGTTTAGTGGTTGTACTAAATTTCGACACTTTAACTTGAACAGTTTTGGAGATAATCATTAAAAACCATCTTCAAGGGCTCTTTTGTAGGGGTCCGCAGCCCTCTTAAGAAGCATTTTGGTACAGAGGTAAGAGTTCAATCCATTTATTTTGACGTCGGAAATATATGGTATATTTTTGTGCACTTATTTCTGAGAGTATACCTATAACTTAGATTCTGCTTATAATGGTCTACAAGAATTGTATTAAATTATTGTTTAACTTATTAAATGACAAAAAATGCAACCCTTCAGTTTAACGAATAAGGGGTGAAATGACAACTACCAAAACAGTAAATTTCTTTCGTTTTTTTTCCTACCTTTCAAAAACAGAAATATGTGGAAGGTACACTTCTATTTTTTTATTAATGTTCTCTTCTTGTTTGTATTTACTTATGGACGTTATTACAATAATTTAAATTTATTTAATTCTTGTAGGTCTTCCATCGCAGAATTTACGATTTTATTAAATAAATAAAATGATTTAATTTTATTATTATTATTACCTATTAAGATAAATGGCATAATATGGTGTAATTGCAAAGTAACGAATACTTTTGCTCATTTTGTGAATGTGAAAAAGGCCCATAATTCGTGAATTAGAGCTAGATTTAAAAGTATTATTTGTTAGTTATGAATTCGATCGCCGTAAATAGTTACATCTCACCCAGTAATACATATTGTTTAAATTATTGTATAGTACAAAACTGACTACCTTTGCTAATTACTAGTTATAATACTAAGCTGTGTGCCTTCAGTAATTGCAAATGACCTGCTATTTCATATTGTAAGAGCCTGGGTGCTATGAAATATATCTATGTTTTACATTATAGTACAAAATGCAGATGTTTCTCTACACGCTTGTTAGTATTCAAATTTCTGGATATACTGCGATGCATACAATAGACTGAATTATTTTAAATTGACAGAATGAAACAATTTATATTTTCGTGATCATGCAAATCACCTCTGATTTCTTTACAATTTTTTCTACTATTATTATAATAGTAGGGTCCCCGTTTCCTAAATTCTGTAAACAGCTGCTTTTGCACATGCAACTCCCTGTTTTCGAACCCTACTGATCAACGAAAACCCTCAAAGAAAGTTTTTTTAATATATGCATCTGTTCTATTACACTAGTTATAATACAAGCTACATTTAAGTACCTAGGCTAGGATACTGAAATGTATTAAATTCAAGTCGTGTATTGCGAATTGTATATTATATACCTAATAGTAGTAATGTATCTCGGAGATGCTGAGTCAAAGCGAAAAATGTTATCAATCAATTAACCAGAATATTATTTATTGAAAACAAAAAATCGAAATTAATTGAGTATCGAGAACAAACTAGAAAATTGTTCTCCAAGATTTTATAAAACCGAGAATGACATTGGATCATTTTTTGAATTTATTTGTCCTGTCACTTCCAGCGATACTGGTTCTTAAAACGCAGGTGTCAATTGTAATTGTTTTATATTAAGATTTGAAAAAAATTGAAAATTACAAATTGTATATGTACCTACTGAGTGATCCTTAAGTAAATTAAGAAAATGCATGAGGAGATACAAAATGCTCATATGAACGTGTCTTAAATGGCTTTACCGTAGAGATACAGGGTGTTGAAGAATAAAAAAGCTGGTACTTTAGAAAATCCCGAAACAAATGAAGATGCTTTACTACTGTTTTTATTAAATTAATAACACTTAGACTACTTAGAGGGTCATTTTTGGTATCTTTTTTATTTCTACCAGGGGAAAGCTTCTGAGTAACCACATTAATTTTTTTTCAGGAAAAAGTGGTCCCGCCACTGGATTTTTCCAAGATTGATATCAAAATTGCACAAAAGCCGTATCTTTTGTTTTTTTGATGCGATGAGTCGTTTTCAAGGAAAATGGAAACACGTTTGGTAATGTGATAATTGAAAAATATAAAGTTTTTTGAAAATTTGTGAAATGTTTTAAGACGTACTGGAAATTGGTGTAATTCAATAACACATAAAGAGACACTTGTGCAGCAATTTTTTAAAATGCTTAAACTTCAATCAAAATTTCACAAAAATTGTCTCTTTTGATACCCTGTATTTCTAAAACAAAGCCGTTTAAAGACGTATGTTTATATGAACTCTTTGTGTCAAAATAAATCGAAAAATCACAGAAAAATTTTAGGAACTTCCATATTTCAAATAGGTATAAAATATACCATTTACTAATACATAATTTACGCAATGATATTCTCTATTGAAAATAACTGTCTTGAATTATAATATGAGATAATTATTAATTACTACCTTGGGAACGTATACAGGCTGGTCTCGAGTTAATATTTCTTCTACGACTGTCTATTAAAGATAAAAAAATAAATAAAAATACTGTTCAGTATAAAACTGCACAGTTTTCATTAATACATGGCGTTTTGTTTTGGTTAGTATTAAATCGGACACCCTGTATATTGCTACATATTTGATTAGAGAACAATATAATTAATATATAAGGGTTGTTCTATAAATTCCTTTTGAGCAGTTTATGAGGTATTTGAAATGATGAATTTTTTCTTGTGAAACAATTTTTTATTTATTTAAAAAACCGCGTAAGGCCGGTTTTTTTATTTTTCGAATCGGTCAAAAATAAAAATAATAATGGGGGGTTTACGTTAATAAACTAACCCTGTACAAGGAGCCATTTTATTATCTTTGAGGTTACAGATTTGGTTATCGGATCGAGGATATAGTTCATTAAGTTTTTTCCGAGTGTCGAGAATTTTAAATATGTATAACCCTGTATATATTTTTTTGACCATTCAATAGGGCTTAAAATTTACTTTTCAATGATATATCACAAGTGGCATTTTGTTTTGAAAATGGCGGCCCAGGGACATAAAAATTATTTATTTATAATGAAAAAAGCATCATTTCAGGTTTTCTCTGTTTTTCTTGGGAAGAAAAATAAAACACGTAGGGTATCAAGTATTTTCCTGTAAATAGTGAGATATATTTTAATGTTCAAATTTAAAAAGTACCACCATTTCCTATTTAAAATCTTAGGGAACGTGCGAGAAAAAGGGTGACATTTAAAAAAAATTAATGAAACATAAGTTGTGAAAAATTGGAACTTTTGCAATGTTCGTCAAAAACTAATCAAAATACTTGTTTTGTTTACTACTTCACTAAGTTCCTTGACAATGGTTCCATCGATAACGTCATGGTGATTTTAGAGAAAATGTCGCCTAGGCCGCCATTTTGAAAACAAATTGCCGCTTGTGATACATTACTGAAAAGGGAGTTTTAAGCCCTATCAATTGGTCAAAAAAAAATATACAGGGTTCTATTTCAAATTCTTGACATAGGTCCACTTCCGGAAAAACCGGAAGTGATTTCAAATATGGGTCTTAATGAACTATATCTTCGTCCCGAAAATCAAATCTGTAACCTTAAAGACAATAAAGTGGCGCTTTGTGAAAGATTTCGTTGTCACCCGGTATACCAAATATTTGAAATGGAAAATCAATCATAATGTAGTAAGATGGTGACAGCTCCTATTTGTATGCCTTGAAGTAAGAAGTAAGGAGTGTGGATCGATAGAAAAAACAACACATTAACTATCAGGATTAATTCTTGTTGGCCAAGTTTTATTTGTTAGAAATTTATTATTAATAATTTATTGTTGCGATTTTTTAACTAATCTACAAATAAGAAATATATAAGACTATTTATAATCTGTCTCACCAACAGATATAAATAGACTCCGCCCCATTAATTTTATAGTAGCGTAGAACGGTGTACGCAGTGTCATAGTTTTACACGATGAAATGTACATGTTTATTTATTAATATCTATCATAAGATTACTTTCGGTTCTTTTTGCGAATAGTCGTGGGATGTTCAAGCAATGAAAACTATACCAATTATATACCTACATCTTGTTTTATTTTTATCGATAAAAATCTCTAAAAACCCTATCATTTGCTAGAAGGCGAGAACTTAACTATAAGTTTTAGCATGTCCAAATAAATAAAACAACACATACCTACCTATTTTTTCTTTATTTTCACAAAGTTCTATTACAACTCGTATAAGAAAGTTATGAGAAATATCAATATACTCGTAATGTAATAATAGAATGCTTTATTCATCATTTCAATACATTTGGTAGAAATTGCTTTGTAATTCGGGTTCTATAAATACGACCAATTGAGAAATTCCATTCAAATTTAGCGGACACTTTTGGGGCGGAGTCTATTTATATCTGTTGGTGAGACAGATTATAACACTTACAATGTTCGATAGCACAGTTGTTATAGAAATCTTTAAATGTGAACACACTGTATATTAAATCATTTTTTGGTTTTATCCCAAATGCGTATGGTACTCTAACAATTATTTTTTTTGTGGATTGACAGTTAGCTTTTAAAATATCGACGTGTAAATTGCTTAACAATATAATAAATACAACTCGAAAATTCTCGACTTTAGAAGTATGGCACAAAATCAACATTTCATGGAGAGTTCATTTCAATTCCATTTTAAATTAGGTGTACACGAGCAATGAGACATTCTGCACATTGTAAACTAAATTATGAATAATTTGATACCAATTAACTTTCTTTCTACACCGATAGAAGTATCTAAGGAAGCCAAGAAAGTGAATACTTTCATAAAAAAAAACAACCTCAAAACTTGTGTTTTTAAATTCGCAATCGCGCTCATGTGTTTAATACATTTTAAAAGACCAGAAAAATTTGAATACAAACCTGTGTGTTAAACGACAGTCAAGCTATACTTGTATATGAATACATGCGTATTACCATGCATGTAAAAAACCCCATATAATATGAACCTTTGAAAAACAAAAAATGGGGAAATGACCTACTTTGGTTTGCCAAAATATCTATTTTACTATTATAAAACGGTTGTTTCCTTATCAATACTGCATAAGTGATGATAAACAAACACGTCTGGTTATTAAAACAAAATATAATAAATAATCTTATAATATACAGGGTGATATACTAATATTTTAATATATTAAGATATTTTATTATATTCTAAATGTTAACAATTATTATAGACAATACTTATTTAGAAATAGGCGCTTACGTATCAACTACAACAATTATTATTGGTTGGTTATTTTATTGTTTTGTTATGGAGGTGTATATATGTATATTTTTGATATATAATATAATAACAATAACTTAACCATAAAAGATACACTCTATATAATACCTATGCCTTCTCAGAGGTAGGTAACACAGTTTATATTGTTTTCTTTATGTATATACCACACACCAGGTGTATATATAGGGTGTTATTGAACTTAAGGGAATAATTTAACTACATGTTATTTTTGATGTTCTAAAACAAGTACGGCATAAATTAATTGAATATCTGAAGAAAAAAAACTAGTTCAAAATCCGATTAATTATTGTATTGTATTTGTTTGAGAATAAAAAATTGCTAGCTGTCAACGAATTCTGTCTCGCTTCACTATAAAAAAAAATAGGAATGCAACAGCTGACATGCGTCTCAATACTGAAATTAGGTTAGTAGGTTATTAGCATTGCAGCTGTGTTATTAGTCTGTTTACCTTTTACGTACATTACTTCAGTTGTCACAAGGTTGCTCTATTAATTCCAGTGACTATCGAACATTTTATTATTATCTCTGTAAATAATCACTTTTGACTAGAATAAATTGTCATTAGATGTATTTGACTATGAATTTTTATCTGTTACATTTTTTCCCTAACTTTAGTAACACCCTGTATATGAGTAAATTGTAAATATTATTCTCAATCTCTCGATTGTCTAGACTCGGGTAGGTTCTCGTCAAATTTATCGATTTAAACTTTCTCGCGTATTTCTGTTTAATGGGGCTACGCAGTAGCCTTTCATTTTGTAAGCAGTAAAATTATGCATCATATTGTTTGCTTACTTGTGCTTAATTTTTTACCACGAATTCGTAAATTTGAGAAATATAATATACCTATAGATTTTTCCCAACTACGTGAGTTACAATTATACCTGAGTTGTAAATAATTGCATTTTTATGTATAGAATGACCAAATTTTTCAAAAATAATGGCCTTAAGAAAATCAAGATTATTCTATCGTAAACCTATCTAAAGTAAGTCAAATTTGACAGTAGAGAATGTAGAATATTGAATTCACCTCGTGACGGTTATCTTTCATATTGGCTATCTTTTCTTGATCTTGTTGTTTGGTAGTTTGAAAATAGTTTGTTGGTTTACGACAAACCCTCAACAGATGAAAGATTAGTAAGGTATATATACAAAAACTATATTTAGTTCTTTGTTTATTCAAGTACAATGGTTCTAGTATGTAAGTACCTATTAAAAAGGTTATATAGTAACGCAAAACAAAGTTCCTAATTTTGTGCAAATTTAAAGTAGGTAATTTTTATGATATAACACATAGTACCAAAGGATTCATGTTATTATGTAGGGTGTTTATTATATAAATGAGCAAAAATCAAAATCACGGATCGTATCCTGCGGATGTTCAAATGTTAAATATAAGTTGTTCTTAGGATGTTCCAGAACTCTCAGGGTATGATACGTGGACCAATTTCGTTAAATATTAATATACGGGTTCTATATATACATACATATATATTATATAAATCTATATTTATTGCGTTAAGCTAGACTATATTCTTATGTGTTATTTATATTACCAAACCGCGTTAGAGTTTAACTTACATTAAACTACCTACCTATTGCAAAACAAAGTGATTGGTATTCTGCTTTTTTACGACTGACTTCTTAAAAGTAGACAACGGCAAAATATCCCAATATCATGCAAAAAATTCAAGTTGATGGATAGACAAATTAAAATATACTTACCAATGATGAAAATTATACTCTTTGCAGTCGAATTATTACGTCATTTATACAATTCTTGTAAGGAAGTAGGTTCTGTGTTGTTCCAAATCAGTAAAAATAGGGCTACTACTATCGTTAGTCCCATTTCAAAGATTTAGGCTCTTTCCAGGATAATTTTTTTGATAAAAATGATCGTTAACTTTTTTATTTACTTATCGACTTTTTCAAAAACAATAGGGTTATCCCTCTAGCTTAATATAGTAGTCCAAATTTTGTCATTAAGTACATCCTTACAAGAACCATGACAGACGGACGGACATTCTGAAAATCATTTAGATTTTAATGACTAATATAAATGTAAAAATGCTTGCTCGATGGCCGATATTAATTTCTTAGAATCCTTTGGCAAACGCAACTCTCTCCTCTCCTGCGAAGAGTATAACAAAAAATAATGGAAAATTCGTAGCAGTAACACTGAATATTGACAGAACTGGGTCAACGATGACAGTTTAATAATAAGTCTATTATTTGGAGTCACTGATAATTCTCCTTAGCCATCGTACTTCTAGTCTATATTAAATTTTAACACGGATCTAGATTCCTTTCTTTCTAATCTATCTGTTTTGAAAATTGACACTCCTAGATCCACTTATTTGTAACTAAATCAAAATCTGTTGATCTTGAGACGCCACTGGACATAAAGGTAGAGATAATAATAATAATAATAATAAGATCCCACATGGTACCGTACCAGTTTTACCACTAGACCACATCTTTATAGTGCACGTAAAAAACGCTGACGTTTTTGTGTGCACTGTAAAGATGTGGTCGACTTTACCTTCAGTGTTTCTCCCTATTTAACAGCCAGGTCGTGCATTATTATTATAACTCCGTCTCCTATTATTAAAAAAATCATGATAAAATGTTCGGGCTAAAACTACATCAATATTTAAAGAATTAAATGACCTTAGTAAAAGGGTGTCAATTTAGAAGAAAGGTAACGAAAATAACGAAATGGGTACATCGGTCCTACTTTCTACTTAAATTTTTTACATGGGTATAATTTTTTAACAGTCATGTTACTTTTAAGAGTCGCAGCATACATTGAATACCAATCGTTAGTTGATTTTATAAGTTATAGCACAGCAGTGTCCCAAAACCTTGTTATATATCTACGTAGACTTAAGTTTTATTTTGAATTGTGTGTATTTGTAGATCTTCTAATTAGTACTAATATTTTTAAAGCTAGTCAATGTAATTATTATTTCTTGTGTATTTCATTTTAGTCAACATTCTAGTCAGATATATGTTTATTTCTATTATATTTTGCTTAATTTATATATTTTTATTAAATACATTATTATATTTTGAATGGTGTTTTTCTCATCTTCCCATCATTCCTGACCATCCTCCGCAGAAACAGTATCTAATTGGGTCTACCTCGAAGTTATAGCTTTTCAGTATAATAAGTAAGGCGTTGATTTTGTTGTGTACTATAAAGGGTGGGGCAATAGGGCAAAAAAAATACAAGTCCATAACCGGAAATTATTTTCGAATATACAGGGCGAACCAAGACACTATTACAGGATCAAGTGCCTTTTTTTAAATGAGATGACATTTTTTAAACCTCATTCTAGACTCTTTACTCCTATATTATTATTGACTCTCTCCCAACCACTTGGATATAATGAATTTTTTTGTTGAAATAATGCCATCTACAGATGCACTTTGAAAAATCACTACAGTCACAATATGATATTATAAGAAAAAAATATATGAATACTAGTTACGAGACATCTAATTAATGTTTTTGAATCATTTTCACTTCCTAAAAATGTACAGGGTGGCCAAAAGTGATTTTTCGATTTAGAACTTTTTGAATTTTTTCAAATGGAACTACCTGTATATTTTCGACGATGTGATGAAGAGTGGACATTTCTATGTACTATCGCGGCCGAAAAAAAGTAATCGATTTTTTAGCAAGTAGTATGTTTTTTCGAAAAATTTTCCTTTGTAAATGGGAGTGTTTACATCAGTTATGTCAATTAAATTATTTTGACAAGAAATCATTGGTGGGGTCGTATTTATTAAAAAAAAAACTAATAAGAAATAAGTTGTTAATATTTTTTAATTATAAGAAAACAATTAATTAGTATGGTTTTGAGAGAAGCAGAAAAAAGCTACATCATCACCACACTTGGAGAAGGGTGGACTTAACAACGCATGGCAAGTCAAATTAATTGCAGCAAAGGCTCAATTTAAAAACTAAACAAAAAGACAGACCTTCCGCTATTATCTGTTTTGTACAAATATTCTTCATCAAACTTATGACCCCTGGGACGGTAAACTCGCAGTTGACCATTGTAGCAGGACTGAAATATCTTTTCGTCGGAAAGACCACTCTCTCCCAGTAATGATCTTATTCATTAATAAAAGTATTTGCAAACTGCATTCTTGCCTCTTTATTATCATCTTATGTTAGTCGGTGCTTTTTAGCACTGGCACAGTTAAACTGACCTTTGTTTGCTCTTTGGCTTCAATAGAATTAAAAAATGGGTTTAAATTCACATAGTTAACCAGGGTATTGTCGTTTTCTAGATAACTCTTTCTTGGCCGTCCAGAACCCACTGATGCCTTGCTCAGATCATGAGTTTCTTTCCACTTTTTGTTTAGTTTTTGAATCGTGTTTTTGCTGCAATTAATTTCACTTGCTATTCGTTGTTGAGACCACCCTTCTCCAAGTTTGGCGATGATGTAGCCTTTTTCTTCTTCACTCAAAACATGATAAGGCATGATTATTATAATACACAATTTAATTTTGCTTAATATGACAATGACGTTGACACTAATAAAAAAAATATTGGGATTGATGCGACACTGAATAGAACCATAATTACAACGGGAAAATCAGTCGCTTACTTTTTTTCGGCCGCGATAGTACGTCCCTATTGTTATCTCTAACCACTTTCGATTTATTGAGCAATAAGTATAAATTTAAGAATAAACTTAAAAAATAGAGGTTCCTTCAAATAACTCAATATGCTTCACGCATGTTGCCCATTTGAATTGTCACACATCTCTATACGCTTTTGAAATGAGCCCATTTAGTGGGACCATTTCTTCCAATCCATTGAAGTGGGTGAATAGTATTTAGCTGGTCCCTTACTGTGAGTTTATAAGCAACGGTACCTATCCTGAAAGAAGGATTCCTGATGTGAGTACTTCCAAAACCTCCTCGATAGATTTGTGGAGACTGGAAATGTAGAAGACAAAAAAAATTAAAGAATAAAACGTGTTGTGAACGAAGAAAATGAGTTTTCTGTGGTGCTGGCAACGGTTGAGAATCCCCATATTAGTCAGAGAGAAGTGAGCTCATTAGTAGGGGTCAATACACTAGGAACTATCTGATGATGATTTTCAAAGGTGTCTACAGTTTTGTAATTGGGCCAGAGGTAAAATACAAGATGCCGCCTTCTTCAATAATGTTTCATTCCCTGATGAGGCAACTTTTCTTATACATGAATTTGTTAACAGACACAATTTCCATTATTATGCTTCTCTTAGGCAAGTTGATAACCAACACGGATGGTCTATAAACGTTTGTGGAGG
>OY796664.1:19356403-19504026 GCA_963680705.1 Rhagium mordax
GACATTAATAAACATTTTGTAACCATAACAAACAAATTTTTTTTCATTCCTTTAACTGATATGTCTTCTACTATATTTTCATATCCTTTTGTAATCTACTCTACTTTCTCTTTTGAGACGCATTGCTAATAAACAAACTTATTTAAGTTTTTTTATACTGGCCCTATTATAACAAAATTATCTAATATATTTATTGATGTTCCACTTCTGAACATACAAATATAAATTATGTTGAATTCAAAGATAATCATTGAAAACATTTTAGAACGTTATTATTGTCGAATAATGTGAAAACAAAATACTCTGCAGGACTATATGTCCATACAGCATTGAATTAAATCACAAAATCCATAACATTCAAATCAAAAACAAAACATTTAAATAAAAATTATTAATCTCCATAAAAAATTAATACAATCTAGTTTTAGTTCGATTGTGACATTATGACGTTAAAAATTCCCTAGTTTTAATTTTATTCTGACATTGACGTTCAAAAAAATAACATAACCTCTTAATGTCAAATTGACATTAATGAAAAAATCGATATAACCTAAAATCCAATGTCATTCTAACATTGACATTGATGTCAAATTAAATCAAAATAAACTACTTAGTTACATTCTACCCTGACATTGATATAAAAAATTAATCATTAAAAAATTATATCACTCTCTTTTAGGTAAGGCCTATTCCTTTCTATCTTTTTTACAATTCTCTTTCTTTGCTTGATATGCATTGTTTATAAATTACTTTATTTAGGCTTTATTCAAGCATAATAACAAAAACCTATCCAATTTGATATACTCACATTGATGTTTCATCTCTAAACATACAATTATTAAGTTTATTGAATCTTCTCTAATGCATGATAAAAATTGAATTAAAAATTACAAATTTCAAAACGTCTAAAAATTAAATTATGGCAAAAATTATTTTTAACTTACCCCAAATTCATTTATTATGGCACACCAATCAAAAAACGATGTCCCTAAGAAGATGTACACATGTTCTTTCGCCTATATGGCTCTTCAGAGGGACCCCAAAATCACGATCATTTCAAATTCTACCTTTATCTTGAAAACTTATACTCAAAATTGTATTTATTGACATTAATAAACATTTTGTAACCATAACAAACAAATTTTTTTTCATTCCTTTAACTGATATGTCTTCTACTATATTTTCATATCCTTTTGTAATCTACTCTACTTTCTCTTTTGAGACGCATTGCTAATAAACAAACTTATTTAAGTTTTTTTATACTGACCCTATTATAACAAAATTATCTAATATATTTATTGATGTTCCACTTCTGAACATACAAATATAAATTATGTTGAATTCAAAGATAATCATTGAAAACATTTTAGAACGTTATTATTGTCGAATAATGTGAAAACAAAATACTCTGCAGGACTATATGTCCATACAGCATTGAATTAAATCACAAAATCCATAACATTCAAATCAAAAATAAAACATTTAAATAAAAATTATTAATCTCCATAAAAAATTAATACAATCTAGTTTTAGTTCGATTGTGACATTATGACGTTAAAAATTCCCTAGTTTTAATTTTATTCTGACATTGACGTTCAAAAAAATAACATAACCTCTTAATGTCAAATTGACATTAATGAAAAAATCGATATAACCTAAAATCCAATGTCATTCTAACATTGACATTGATGTCAAATTAAATCAAAATAAACTACTTAGTTACATTCTACCCTGACATTGATATAAAAAATTAATCATTAAAAAATTATATCACTCTCTTTTAGGTAAGGCCTATTCCTTTCTATCTTTTTTACAATTCTCTTTCTTTGCTTGATATGCATTGTTTATAAATGACTTTATTTAGGCTTTATTCAAGCATAATAACAAAAACCTATCCAATTTGATATACTCACATTGATGTTTCATCTCTAAACATACAATTATTAAGTTTATTGAATCTTCTCTAATGCATGATAAAAATTGAATTAAAAATTACAAATTTCAAAACGTCTAAAAATTAAATTATGGCAAAAATTATTTTTAACTTACCCCAAATTCATTTATTATGGCACACCAATCAAAAAACGATGTCCCTAAGAAGATGTACATGTTCTTTCGCCTATATGGCTCTTCAGAGGGACCCCAAAATCACGATCATTTCAAATTCTACCTTTATCTTGAAAACTTATACTCAAAATTTTATTTATTGACATTAATGTCAATATAGGCGAAAGAACATGTACATCTTCTTAGGGACATCGTTTTTTGATTGGTGTGCCATAATAAATGAATTTGGGGTAAGTTAAAAATAAATTTTTGCCATAATTTAATTTTTAGACGTTTTGAAATTTGTAATTTTTTATTCAATTTTTATCATGCATTAGAGATTCAATAAACTTAATAATTGTATGTTTAGAGATGAAACATCAATGTGAGTATATCAAATTGGATAGGTTTTTGTTATTATGCTTGAATAAAGCCTAAATAAAGTCATTTATAAACAATGCATATCAAGCAAAGAAAGAGAATTGTAAAAAACGGTACATTGTACTTTAACTGGAGATATTTATCTTATTTTCTAGAGAACTATCTGCCACAATTATTGGTTAATTCTCCTGAAAGGATTCGAAATAGGATGCGCTTGCAGCAAGATGGTGCTCCAACGCATAATTTAAATGCAGTAAGCGGTCACTTAAATACTATCTACCTACTTCAATACAATGGATTGTAAGAAATGGTCTCATTAAATGGCCTGCTAGATCGCCAGATCTTACAAAGATGCATTTCTTTTTATGGGGATACGTAAAGAAAATTTGTTTATAAAGACAACTAACAGTCCAAAATATTACCAAAACTATAATAATAACTACTTTTAGATCTATTACATCGACAATTTTAGGAGCAAGAAACCTCATTTCAAAAGCACATGGAGATGTGTGTCAATCAAAATAGGCAACATGTGGAGGGAGCATTTATTATAATATTTTCCGTTAAATTATTTAAAAGAACCTGTATTTTTTTTATTCTTGAATTTTGTACTTATTGCTCAATAAATCGCAAATGGTTACAGATTGCAATACGGACGTACATACAAAAAATGTTTAATTTTCATTTCTACATTACATTGTCGAAGAATTTACAGGGTGTTCCATTTGAAAAAATTGAGAAAATTCAATTCAAAAACTTCTAAATTGAAAAATAATGTTTGGTCACCGTGTATATGTTTAGAAGTGAAAATGATTCAAAAACATTGATTAGATGTCTCATAACTGTACATATAATATGATATACAGGATGATCGTTTGAAAATTCCACTTTTTAAACCCTTTTATTTTGCTTAAAAATAAATCTAGATAAAACAATTAAAAATTAATCTGTAGCATATTCTACCAAGTTTTTGTGTATGTTATGAGTCTATATCTATCTTAATGAATATACAGGGAGCGCCACATAGTCACGTTTTTTTAAACGGAACACCCTGTATATTTTTAGATATTTGGATAGGTAGCCCTTTTCATCCCCTTTATAAATATATATAATTATTATACAGGGTGTCCCAATATTCCGTGTACAGGGTGTCCCAAAGTTGATGTCTCGGAACTATATCTAGAGAATGAAAAAAGTTATCACAAAACCGATTACGTGGATTAATTTGGGGTGCACTAAGGTACATTTTACGCTAGAAATTTTTTTTTCGAAATCTGGAAAATGGCTAAACTGACGTCATCAGAACTTTTTTCCCAGGAACATAAACTTTTTTTGTGCTACCTGGAAAGTGCTATTTTTTCTGAACACTTTCTATTAAAAAAGTTTTTTCGTATCTTTTATATTTAAAAATATACAGGGTAAAATAGTTTGGAAAATACCCTCAATTGCATACGAGTTAGCCATGATGTAATCGAGTAGCCTATGGAAAACAATGAACTAGGGCTGTTGACATAAGTTTGTTTAGTGAATATATTGTTTGTGTCAAATAGTTTGCGAGTGTGAATTAATTTAAATAGCTCCGATATGTTTACAAACAATGAAAAGTAGACATGATTTTAATCTATGGTGAAGTTACATTTACATCATTGCACACTGATTTTGCTATCTGTTTTCCTTTTCTCGACGAAAATGCATTTTTATTACCTCGCAAAATTATTTCCAACCTAGCAAAAATCTTTGCATTTGGAGCACGACGTTCGGGATATCTCTCTCGATAGATGTCGATGGCTCTTCTCGGATTATTTTCAGCTTCACCATAGGTTGGAAAGAATTTTGCGAGGTAATGAAAATGCATTTTCGTCGAGAAAAGGAAAACAGATAGCAAAATCAGTGTGCAATGATGTGAATGTAACTTCACCATGGATTAAAATCATGTCTACTTTTCATTGTTTGTAAACATTTCGGAGCTATTTAAATTAATTCACACTCGCAAACTATTTGACACAAACAATATATTCACTAAACAAACTTATGTCAACAGCCCTAGTTTAGAATAGAATAATAGAATAGTTCATTGTTTTCCATAGGCTACTCGATTACATCATGGCTAACTCGTATGCAATTGAGGGTATTTTCCAAACTATTTTACCCTGTATATTTTTAAATATAAAAGATACGAAAAAACTTTTTTAATAGAAAGTGTTCAGAAAAAATAGCACTTTCCAGGTAGCACAAAAAAAGTTTATGTTCCTGGGAAAAAAGTTCTGATGACGTCAGTTTAACCATTTTCCAGATTTCGAAAAAATAAAATTTTCTAGCGTAATATGTACCTTAGTGCACCTCAAATTAATCCATGTAAACGGTTTTGTGATAACTTTTTTCATTCTCTAGAAGTCCCGAGACATCAACTTTGGGACACCCTGTACATAGAGCTACCACAGGTTCTCGAGGTCAAAATAAGTCGATTTGACTAAACTTACCTCTATACCAAGTTGCCTCGTTTAGCCGCTAGAGGATATCAAATTTGACATTATATATTTTAGATTGTACAAATAATTTTATAACGCCCTTTATAGTTTTAATGAAATTTGGTATGCTAATATTTCCCTCCAGATGTCATTTTACGTTTTAGTCATCTGCTTAATTAATTTTGAAGTGAAATATAAGTCTAATTGTAATCGAATATGCGTTAGTGATATACAAAAAAATTAATTAAGCCAAAACTGTTAGGTATACAACAATTATACAAGAGACAAATATTTTTAAGAATAAACTTATCTTCATGATACAAGATGAATTGAAGCTGTAGTGCTACCCAAAAAAAATTTACAAGCATATATGTTTAAGGGTGGGGGTATTTTTCGCACTTCTGTTAAAGCAATTACTTCGGCTATGGTGTCATAAAGTGCCATCCAGAGGGAAGTATTGGTATACCAAATTTCAATAAAATCAGACAGGGTCTTCCAAAGTTATTTGCACAAAACTAGAATATTATGTCAACTTTGATGCCCTCTAGCGGTTAAACGAGGCAACTTGGTATAATAATAATAATAATAATAATAATAATAATAATAATAATAATAATAATAATAATAATATTAATATGGGGTGCGAAATGCGGACCGGCAACCTCCTCGCGGTGCACCCTGGACAGGGAGGGGCAACCCTCTCTGACAAATGTCGGACGTGGGATTTCAGGGCTAACCACCCTGTAATCCCAAAACCCTCTGGTTCAAGACCAAAACAGAGGACAGGCCCCTCACAATCGACCCCATTCGGATGGGGGTCAGAGACAGGTGGGAGGGGCCTTACCGGACGGTCTCATTAATGACGAACTCGCTATGGAACATGGACGCTTTAGGTGGACGGAGGGATTAAGGGATGACCTGCTTAACTGCTATGAGAGCAGCGAACCTGGGCGCAGGGGATACATGGCGCGATTACACCGGTTGTGGTGCGATATGCACCCGGAGTATCGCGCCTTCTCTCAGCAACATCTGAGAGACCAAGTATCCTTTTTGCGCCGAACAGGTTACGTAAGGGCACCTCGTCGGCGTGAGGAAGTACCAGCCGCACTTCCACCGCGGCAAATTCCAGCTGACGAGGAACTTCCGCTTGAGTACACCGACGTCGCTTTAAGGACGAGGGTTAACCTTAACATCAGGGTTAACCCAAAGCCACAAGACCTGGCACGAATGGATTCGTTGATCAGTGAGGAGCTTCCAGAAGATGCCAACATCTGGCAGATCAATAGCGCGGTGTACGCTGCCGCAAAGCAACTCGTCCCACAACAGCGCCTGGCAAGCGCAGTTGATAGGGTCGAGAAAGCTAAGCGGCGCGTACAGAAGATCGAAGTTAAAATTCGATCAGCAAGGCAACACGCTTCTCGAATCCAGAGTGTGGTGGATTATATAGTCGCAGGTAGACCATTTACACCGAAGGTCCGGCGAGTGGCAGCCGGACTGAGACGCCAACACCACACTCTAAATCGCACAGTGCTGCAGACCATCAAGCAGCACTGTCTAGATAGGATTCGAGCGCTTATGGCTATTAAGAAAACTTTGGTCAGGCGAATGCGGAGTTTGGAACAAAACAAATTGTTTCAAACAAACCCGTCTCGCCTGTTCCAAGAGCCACAGCGTGTTGTCGAAAATCCGCCAACTGTTGATAATGTCGAAGCCTTCTGGAAAGGAATCTACGAAGTCGCGAGTCCATTCGATAATGACACTCCAGCTATAGCACACTTCGAGGCTCTCTGTCGTAGAGTCTTAGAGGAGCCAGACGAAGTGTGCCCGGCAATCAGTACGGAAGAGGTTCAACAAGCACTTGTTGGAACCAAGAACTTCGCTGCCCCGGGTCCAGATGGTATAAACAACTGGTGGTGGAAGAAGTTTCCTTCCGCCCACCGCCATCTGGCCCGAGTTTTCAACACATGGTTGAACGAGGGGCAGCAAATTCCGGGCTGGTTTGTCGAGGGGCGAACTGTGCTAATCCCCAAAAAGGGGGATCTGTCTGACCCAAAAAATTATAGGCCGATTACCTGCCTCAACTCCTGCTACAAGTTATTTACTCGTATCTTGTATACCAGGATGTTGAGGTCTGTTGATCCGGTCTACCAACAGATAAACGAACAGCGTGGTGCCAAGAAGGGCCTGGCAGGTTGCAAGGAAAACCTGCTGATAGACCGCTGTATTACACAGGATTCTGTGCAGTACAAGCGGAATCTGTCAATGGCCTGGATTGATTATCGCAAGGCATTTGATACAACATCCCACGAGCTTTTGTTACACTTGCTCGGATGTCTTGCGGTGCCAGCACCACTAGTGAGATGCATCGAACAACTGTTGCCGCTTTGGAGAACTCGCTTCACCATAACATCTGGTGCCGAGCGAGTTTCGACAGAGTTGGTGACATTTAAGAGAGGAGTGTTTCAGGGTGACTCTTTGAGTCCGCTCCTCTTCTGCATCTCACTGCTGCCGCTATCTGTTGGTCTCCGCCAAACCCGCGGGTATCACTGTGGGCCACCCAGCAACCGGAGGCATAAGGTCACCCATTTATTTTATATGGATGACCTTAAACTCTATACCTCCGGAGAGCGAGACCTTCAAAATGCTCTCAGGGTGGTCGAGGAATACACGCGGGCAATTGGAATGGAGTTTGGGTTGGACAAATGCGCAGTCGTCCACCTCAAGAGAGGACGATGCGGGGAATTCCACGAAGATGCGCAGCTCGCAGACGGAAGCATCCTAAGACATTTGGATGCCGGAGAGACCTACACATACCTGGGTGTGGAACAACGCCACATCCAGGATGTGAACCAAATAAAGGATTCTCTCCGTGGCAAGTACAGACACCGACTCCGAAAGATCTGGTCATCAGAACTTTCGGGGAAGAACAAGGTGTCTGCCACTAATATGCTTGCCGTTCCGATTCTGCTCTACTCCTTTGGCGTAGTCAAATGGGGAGTAGATGAGCTGCGTCAATTGGACAGGAATACCCGCAAGATGATGAATATTCATAGGAGTATTCATCCTAGATCGTCCGTTCCTCGTGTGTACCTCCCACGTCAACGGGGGGGCCGAGGACTCTTGAGTCTGGAGTGCATGCATGGCAGAGTGGCACTGAGTATGGCATGTAATGTCATCAGGAGCTCGGACCCACTCCTACAGTTAGTGAGAGATCATGAAGCTGTGGGAGTTGGCGCTTTATTGTTTAGGGCAGCACAGAGGGCCGCAGATGAACTCGGTCTCGTGTTCGACTACAGGCGAGAAGGCCGGCGAGGTGACTCAGTCACTGAGCTTCCGCCTAATCGTCTGACAGCCCACATCAAAGCTGCCGAACAGAGAAATCTGTTCAGGCAGCACGTCGATAAACCCCTGCACGGTGTTTTCTATAACAACATAGAAGCACTGGGTTTATCGACAGAGCTGACCTTCGCATTTTTAAGGTCAGCGGGGCTGAAGTCGGAGACCGAGGGATATATTGTGGCCTGCCAAGATGGTGTTATTAACACATTGGTCTATCGCAGTCGCGTGATGGGTGTAGAGGTACCTGATATCAACTGCAGGACCTGCCGTCAGGCGCCGGAGTCGCTCATGCATTTATTATCTGCATGCCCGATTTATGCGACTTCGGTCTACATCCAACGACATAACGCGGCTTTACGAGTGCTATACTACCATCTACGGCACTCGTACCAGATAGACCAAACACCAGTGCTGCCTTACGTCCCCGGAGATATCGAGTCCGTTGTCGAGAACGAGAAATGCCGGATTTACTGGAACTACTCGTTCCCGACCGTCAGGCGAATTCACGCCAATAAGCCTGACATAGTCCTCCTCGACCATCAGACCAAGGTGATGTATGTCATCGAGTTCTCAGCACCTGCTGAGACAAACATCGCCTTGAAGGAGGAGGAGAAACGGACTAAATACAGAGATCTCCGGTACGAGCTCCAAGTGCTATACCCAGGCTACTCTGTCAAAATGGTCGTCCTGATAATCGGTGTACTCGGAGGTATAAAGCCCACGCTGCTCTCCGCATTGAAGACCATGCCTGCCTGCCAAACATCGGCAGAATGGTTGGCTGGTCAAATGCAGAAAGCGGTCATCCTGGGATCCCTTCGTCTACTTAGGGCACACGAGTCTGGAATCTACAGTAACTAACCCTGCGGGATGTGGGGAGTTGCTGTAGATTATTCGCTGGCGCTCTCTCTGTGTGGTGTCGGAGGCCACAGGGAGACTGTCCAGCATTTTCTTCCGGAAACGGAAAAGGAAAAAAATATTAATATTAAGGGGTGCGAAATGCGGACCGGCAACCTCCTCGCGGTGCACCCTGGACAGGGAGGGGCAACCCTCCTTGACAAATGTCGGACGTGGGTCCTCAGGGCTAACCATCCTGGGGACTCTTTTCCTCTGGTTTTCGACCGAGACAGAGGACAGGCCCCTCACAATCGACCCCAGTCGGATGGGGGTCAGAGACAGGTGGGAGGGGCCTTACCGGACGGTCTCAATGATGACGACATACGCAATGGAAATGGACGCTTTAGGTGGACGGAGGGATTGAGGGATGACCTGCTTAACTGCTATGAGAGCAGCGAACCTGGGCGCAGGGGATACATGGCGCGATTACACCGGTTGTGGTGCGATATGCACCCGGAGTATCGCGCCTTCTCTCAGCAACATCTGAGAGACCAAGTATCCTTCCTGCGCCGAACAGGTTACGTAAGGGCACCTCGTCAGCGTGAGGAAGTGCCTGCCGCACTTCCACCGCGGCAAATACCTGCTGACGAGGGTCATCCTCCACAGTACACCGATGTCGATTTAAGGACGAGGGTTAACCTTAACACCAGGGTTAACCCTAAGCCACAAGACCTGGCACGAATGGACTCGTTGATCAGTGAGGAGCTTCCAGAAGATGCCAACATCTGGCAGATCAACAGCGCGGTGTACGCTGCCGCCAAGCAACTCGTCCCACAACAGCGCCTGGCAAGCGCAGTTGATAGGGTCGAGAAAGCTAAGCGGCGCGTACAGAAGATCGAAGCTAAAATTCGATCAGCAAGGCAACACGCTTCTCGAATCCAGAGTGTGGTGGATTATATAGTCGCAGGTAGACCATTTACACCGAAGGTCCGGCGAGTGGCAGCCGGACTGAGACGCCAACACCACACTCTAAATCGCACAGTGCTGCAGACCATCAAGCAGCACTGTCTAGATAGGATTCGAGCGCTTATGGCTATTAAGAAAACTTTGGTCAGGCGAATGCGGAGTTTGGAACAAAACAAATTGTTTCAAACAAACCCGTCTCGCCTGTTCCAAGAGCCACAGCGTGTTGTCGAAAATCCGCCAACTGTTGATAATGTCGAAGCCTTCTGGAAAGGAATCTACGAAGTCGCGAGTCCATTCGATAATGACACTCCAGCTATAGCACACTTCGAGGCTCTCTGTCGTAGAGTCTTAGAAGAGCCAGACGAAGTGTGCCCGGCAATCAGTACGGAAGAGGTTCAACAAGCACTTGTTGGAACCAAGAACTTCGCTGCCCCGGGTCCAGATGGTATAAACAACTGGTGGTGGAAGAAGTTCACTTCCACCCACCGCCATCTGGCCCGAGTTTTCAACTCATGGTTGAACGAGGGGCAGCAAATTCCGGACTGGTTTGTCGAGGGGCGAACTGTGCTAATCCCCAAAAAGGGGGATCTGTCTGACCCAAAAAATTATAGGCCGATTACCTGCCTCAACTCCTGCTACAAGTTATTTACTCGTATCTTGTATACCAGGATGTTGAGGTCTGTTGATCCGGTCTACCAGCAGATAAACGAACAGCGTGGTGCCAAGAAGGGCCTGGCAGGTTGCAAGGAAAACCTGCTGATAGACCGCTGTATTACACAGGATTCTGTGCAGTACAAGCGGAATCTGTCAATGGCCTGGATTGATTATCGCAAGGCATTTGATACAACATCCCACGAGCTTTTGTTACACTTGCTCGGATGTCTTGCGGTACCAGCACCACTAGTGAGATGCATCGAACAACTGTTGCCGCTTTGGAAAACTCGCTTCACCATAACATCCGGTGCCGAGCGAGTTTCGACAGAGTTGGTGACATTTAAGAGAGGAGTGTTTCAGGGTGACTCTTTGAGTCCGCTCCTCTTCTGCATCTCACTGCTGCCGCTATCTGTTGGACTCCGCCAAACCCGCGGGTATCAGTGTGGGCCACCCAGCAACCGGAGGCATAAGGTCACCCATCTATTTTATATGGATGACCTTAAACTCTATACCTCCGGAGAGCGAGAACTTCAAAATGCTCTCAGGGTGGTCGAGGAATACACGCGGGCAATTGGAATGGAGTTTGGGTTGGACAAATGCGCAGTCGTCCACCTCAAGAGAGGACGATGCGGGGAATTCCACGAAGATGCGCAGCTCGCAGACGGAAGCATCCTACGACATTTGGATGCCGGAGAGACCTACACATACCTGGGTGTGGAACAACGCCACATCCAGGATGTGAACCAAATAAAGGATTCTCTCCGTGGCAAGTACAGACACCGACTCCGAAAGATCTGGTCATCAGAACTTTCGGGGAAGAACAAGGTGTCTGCCACTAATATGCTTGCCGTTCCGATTCTGCTCTACTCCTTTGGTGTAGTCAAATGGGGAGTAGATGAGCTGCGTCAATTGGACAGGAATACCCGCAAGATGATGAATATTCATAGGAGTATTCATCCTAGATCGTCCGTTCCTCGTGTGTACCTCCCACGTCAACGGGGGGGCCGAGGACTCTTGAGTCTGGAGTGCATGCATGGCAGAGTGGCACTGAGTATGGCATGTAATGTCATCAGGAGCTCGGACCCACTCCTACAGTTAGTGAGAGATCATGAAGCTGTGGGAGTTGGCGCTTTATTGTTTAGGGCAGCACAGAGGGCCGCAGATGAACTCGGTCTCGTGTTCGACTACAGGCGAGAAGGCCGGCGAGGTGACTCAGTCACTGAGCTTCCGCCTAATCGTCTGACAGCCCACATCAAAGCTGCCGAACAGAGAAATCTGTTCAGGCAGCACGTCGATAAACCCCTGCACGGTGTTTTCTATAACAACATAGAAGCACTGGGTTTATCGACAGAGCTGACCTTCGCATTTTTAAGGTCAGCGGGGCTGAAGTCGGAGACCGAGGGATACATTGTGGCCTGCCAAGATGGTGTTATTAACACATTGGTCTATCGCAGTCGCGTGATGGGTGTAGAGGTACCTGATATCAACTGCAGGACCTGCCGTCAGGCGCCGGAGTCGCTCATGCATTTATTATCTGCATGCCCGATTTATGCGACTTCGGTCTACATCCAACGACATAACGCGGCTTTACGAGTGCTATACTACCATCTACGGCACTCGTATCAGATAGACCAAACACCAGTGCTGCCTTACGTCCCCGGAGATATCGAGTCCGTTGTCGAGAACGAGAAATGCCGGATTTACTGGAACTACTCGTTCCCGACCGTCAGGCGAATTCACGCCAATAAGCCTGACATAGTCCTCCTCGACCATCAGACCAAGGTGATGTATGTCATCGAGTTCTCAGCACCTGCTGAGACAAACATCGCCTTGAAGGAGGAGGAGAAACGGACTAAATACAGAGATCTCCGGTACGAGCTCCAAGTGCTATACCCAGGCTACTCTGTCAAAATGGTCGTCCTGATAATCGGTGTACTCGGAGGTATGAAGCCCACGCTGCTCTCCGCATTGAAGACCATGCCTGCCTGCCAAACATCGGCAGAATGGTTGGCTGGTCAAATGCAGAAAGCGGTCATCCTGGGATCCCTTCGTCTACTTAGGGCACATGAGTCTGGAATCTACAGTGACTAACCCTGCGGGATGTGGGGAGTTGCTGTAGATTATTCGCTGGCGCTCTCTCTGTGTGGTGTCGGAGGCCACAGGGAGACTGTCCAGCAATTTCTTCCGGAAACGGAAAAAAAAAAAAAAAAAAAAAAAAAAAAAAATAATATTAATAATAATTCAAATTCCGGACTGGTTTGTCGAGGGGCGAACTGTGCTAATCCCCAAAAAGGGGGATCTGTCTGACCCAAAAAATTATAGGCCGATTACCTGCCTCAACTCCTGCTACAAGTTATTTACTCGTATCTTGTATACCAGGATGTTGAGGTCTGTTGATCCGGTCTACCAACAGATAAACGAACAGCGTGGTGCCAAGAAGGACCTGGCAGGTTGCAAGGAAAACCTGCTGATAGACCGCTGTATTACACAGGATTCTGTGCAGTACAAGCGGAATCTGTCAATGGCCTGGATTGATTATCGCAAGGCATTTGATACAACATCCCACGAGCTTTTGTTACACTTGCTCGGATGTCTTGCGGTACCAGCACCACTAGTGAGATGCATTGAACAACTGTTGCCGCTTTGGAGAACTCGCTTCACCATAACATCCGGTGCCGAGCGAGTTTCGACAGAGTTGGTGACATTTAAGAGAGGAGTGTTTCAGGGTGACTCTTTGAGTCCGCTCCTCTTCTGCATCTCACTGCTGCCGCTATCTGTTGGACTCCGCCAAACCCGCGGGTATCAGTGTGGGCCACCCAGCAACCGGAGGCATAAGGTCACCCATCTATTTTATATGGATGACCTTAAACTCTATACCTCCGGAGAGCGAGAACTTCAAAATGCTCTCAGGGTGGTCGAGGAATACACGCGGGCAATTGGAATGGAGTTTGGGTTGGACAAATGCGCAGTCGTCCACCTCAAGAGAGGACGATGCGGGGATTTCCACGAAGATGCGCAGCTCGCAGACGGAAGCATCCTACGACATTTGGATGCCGGAGAGACCTACACATACCTGGGTGTGGAACAACGTCACATCCAGGATGTGAACCAAATAAAGGATTCTCTCCGTGGCAAGTACAGACACCGACTCCGAAAGATTTGGTCTTCTGAACTTTCGGGGAAGAACAAGGTGTCTGCCACTAATATGCTTGCCGTTCCGATTCTGCTCTACTCCTTTGGAGTAGTTAAATGGCGAGTAGATGAGCTGCGCCAATTGGACAGGGATACCCGCAAAATGATGAATATCCATAGGAGTATTCATCCTAGATCGTCCGTTCCTCGTGTGTACCTCCCACGTCAACGGGGGGGCCGAGGACTCTTGAGTCTGGAGTGTATGCATGGCAGAGTAGCACTAAGTGTGGCATGTAATATCCTAAGGAGCTCGGATCCGCTCCTACGGTTAGTGAGAGATCATGAAACCGTGGGAGTTGGCGCTTTATTGTTTAAGGCAGCACAGAGGGCCGCAGATGAACTCGGTCTCGTGTTCGACTACAGGCGAGAAGGCCGGCGAGGTGACTCAGTCACTGAGCTTCCGCCTAATCGCCTGACAGCCCACATCAAAGCTGCCGAACAGAGAAATCCATGGAACACCAGGGGAATCTGCCCAGAAAAGGCAGAGAACCCCGGGATCGACCCCTGATGCCGCTCGTGCGAGCAAGCGGCCAAGGCCTGCAAGGCATTGGCAAGCAGGCTATGCGCAGGTAGCATTGGGGGATAAGAACCTGCAGGTGGTTGTCGGCAGGGAGGGACAAGGCGACCTGCCCTTCTCCGAGGGCCAACTGCTGGAGTTCCTGGACGCTGTGGGGGAGGCCATTACCCAGACACCAACTGGAAGTGGCACTCCCCTCCAATTTAGCTCCACACACTTGTGGAGAGGCCAGTTACTGGTGACCGCTGCCAATCAGGCATCGAAGGATTGGCTCCTCAGGAGTCTGAATGAAATCAGACCCTGGGGGGATGTCAATCTTGTTGCCCTGGATCCTGCAACACTCAGGCTAAAAAGAGCCCTGTTGTGGGTTCCAGGCAAAAAGGCACTGTCGGACAAGGACACTCTCAGTGCCCTTGAAAGGCAGAATCCCGGGCTCGCCTGTTCCAAATGGAAAGTTTGGAACCGCAAGATGGAGCCACAGGGACTAAGCCTGGTAGTGGGGGTCGACGAAAAGTCGATCACCACCCTACAAGGGCTGAATTTTCAGCCCTACTATAGTGCGACGCGTGCGCAGGTAACCCTGACAACGCACCGCGTCAAAGGCAAGAAGGGAACGGCGGAAGCTGGCACCCTTCCCGCCTCCGGGAGTGGAGGAACCGCGCAAGCAGGCACCTCCAAAGGCAAGAAGGGAACGGCGAAAGCTGGCACCCTTCCCGCTTCCGGAAGTGGAGGTACGGCGCAAGCAGGCACCTCCACTAGTAAGGAACCCCCAGGGGTTCCGGAGAGCGGAGGAGGGCGCGACTAACAAGAAAAGAAAACAGTCGAGCCCCAATGCCTGTAAAATTCATACAGGCCAATATCCAACACGGGAAAGCCTCAACGGCTCTCCTGTGTAGAAGACTCATAGAAAGTCATACAAATATAGCTCTAATCCAAGAACCATGGGTATACCGTGGTAGGATAAGAGGTCTGGCCAGGGCAAAGGGAACGTTATACCAATGTCCCTTGTCGGAGAATCCCAGAGCATGCATCCTTGTCAAGGGTGCAAAAGATGTGTTCCCACTGCCGGGACTCTGCACCAGAGACCTTGTAGTTATTAAGCTGGTTATCGGCGAAAGGAACACAAAAAAGGAAGTAGCAGTATGCTCTGCATACTTCCCAGGCGAAACGGAAAGCCCTCCTAGAGAGTTTTCAAGACTAGTAAGGTACTGTGAGGAAGAAGGGCTGCCGTTGCTCGTTGGCTGCGACTCCAACTCCCACCACACTATGTGGGGGGACAAGAATGTCCGGGCGAGGGGCACGGCGTTGCTCGAATTCCTAACCCTAGGTGGCCTACAAGTCGCCAACAGGGGATCAGTACCCACCTACTTTACAACTGAGAGACAGTCGGTCATAGACCTGACGCTCTGCACCTCAGAGCTGTTCTCTCAGATTGTATCGTGGGAAGTATCTATGGAAGTATCACTATCCGACCATAGACACATCCTATTCGAGCTGGACGAACGGTTCCAGCTCAACGAAACGGGCTATAGGAATCCCAAAGCCACCCGATGGGACCTCTACATAGAGGAACTAAAAGGGAGACTGTTGGGTATGCCTTCCCGGTACGACAGTGAGGAAGAAGTTGAGATGGTGGTAAACCGCCTCAACACTGCCATCACTGAATCGTACGAGGTCAGCTGCCCGATAAAGCATCGAGCTAGCGTAGGCAAAACACCCTGGTGGAATTCCCATGTCGAATCCCACCGGAAAAAGGTTCGCAAGCTTTTCAATAAAGCCAAACGAACGAATATACAGAACCATTGGGAAGATTATAAATCTGCCCAAAGGGAATATAAAAAGGTCATTCGTGACTCACAAAGAGATACCTGGCGAGCCTACTGCGAGGATATTATTAAAACGTCCTCAGCAGCAAGGCTGAGCAAGGTACTAACAAAGGACCCGGGAGCGAGGCTGGGGGCAGTGTCTCTTCCGGGAGGGGGATTCACCTCTTCTGCGGGAGAGACACTCCAACACCTACTCTCGGTACACTTTCCGAATTCAACTAATGCACCGCCGGATGAGGACGACAGTGGCCCACATACAACCGTGGACTACAGGACGTCCTCCAAGGTAGTCACTTACGAAAGGCTAAGATGGTCAATTCAGACCTTCTCGCCCTTCAAAAGTCCAGGTGAGGACGGGATACTTCCGGCTCTACTACAAAAAGGGCTGGATGTACTCGTGCTCCATCTATTGCGGATATTCCGCATCTGTTTAGCTCGAGGCTACATTCCAGTTGCCTGGAGAACCGTAAGGGTCGTATTCATTCCTAAACCTGGGAAAAATGACTACACCCAAGCAAAATCGTTTCGACCCATAAGCCTCGGCAGTTTCCTTTTAAAGGCACTGGAGAGGCTTGTGGATTGCTACTTAAGAGAAGGGATCTTGGTGCAACGACCGCTACACCCCCACCAATACGCCTACCGGGCCGGGAGGTCGGTCGAGACGGCCCTCCATCATCTCGTAAACAGGATAGATGGGGTGCTGGAACGAAGGCAGTCCGCCCTGGGAGTGTTTATTGATATAGAAGGAGCATTTGACAATACCTCCTTCAACTCAATGTGCCAAGCTCTGGAGAGGCGGGGAGCGGAACCATCAGTAATACGATGGATCGGCTCCGTGCTCTCCAAGAGGAAGGTCATAGCCAGGCTGGCGGGCAGCTCAGCGGAGGCAGTCGTATCGCGAGGTTGTCCGCAGGGAGGGGTACTGTCCCCTCTATTGTGGTGCCTCGTGGTCGACAGTCTCCTGGAGACGCTGTGCCAATCTGGCTTCTATGCCCAGGCCTATGCAGATGACCTGGTCATCTTAATCCAGGACCAACAAATCGACATACTGGGAGGACTTCTGACAGAAGCCCTCTTAGAGGTTGAGAGGTGGTGTCTGGCTGAAGGGTTAAATGTCAACCCACAGAAAGCTGACCTGGTTATTTTTACCAGGAAGCGAGAACTAGGACCCCTGCCAGAAATTTATCTGGCTGGAAAGGTTCTCCCATACAAAGGGTCAACTAGGTATCTGGGGATTATATTAGATACCAAGCTGACCTGGAACGAGCATATTGCCAATCGTACTAAGAAGGCGACCTGTGCCCTCTGGGCATGCAGGAGGGCCTTCGGGTGCACGTGGGGCCTACAGCCGGGGATCCTTCACTGGATGTACACGGCTATAGTCCGCCCCATCATTACCTATGGTGCCATTGTCTGGTGGCCAAGGTCAACGAAGGCCAATACTAGGACCCAGTTAGATAGGGTTCAAAGACTGGCCTGTCTAGGAATAACCGGTGCTATGAGGACGGCCCCCACCAGGGCCATTGAGGTCCTGACGGGGCTGCCCCCTTTGCACCTGGTTATTGAACATGAGGCCATGAGGTCCGCCTACAGGCTGACCGGACTCGGTCACTGGAAAGGCGAGGACCAACCTCATGGACACGTAGAAATATGGAAAAAGGCTACCCAAAACTGTCCTGTACTCTTGATGTTACAGGACAGTATGATGCCGACAACAAGTCCCAGTCAAACCCTAAGGATTCAGATTCCTGAAAGGTCAGACTGGGAGGTGGAGAAATCCACTATATGCCAACATGGAATCATCTGGTTTACAGATGGCTCCAAAATTGGAGACAAGGCGGGAGCAGGGGTATATGGGAAAACCACAAGGACAAGACTATCTTTTGCCCTCGGGTCATATGCCACTGTCTTCCAGGCCGAAGTGTATGCTATTCTAGCATGCGGGTTAGAAAACCTAAAGAGGGTTCCAAAAGGAAAAACCATACAAATTTGCTCGGACAGCCAGGCGGCCTTGCTGGCCATCCAGTCCAGCAAGGTTAGATCACGGCTCGTCCTTGAGTGCAAAAAAACCCTGAATGATCTGGCCATTCACAATAGAGTGATACTCACTTGGGTCCCGGGGCACTCAGGTGTCCTGGGAAACGAGGAGGCCGATAGGCTGGCTAGGGAAGGGTCAGGAAGGTACCCCACTGGGCCAGAACCCATACTAGGAGTACCATGTTCAATGGGCATCTCTGCCATGAAAGAATTCCTAAACAAGGAATTCGAAAATTCATGGCAGGAAGCCCCAGGAATGCGACAAGCGAAGGCCCACATAAGAGGACCCTCGCTTAAACTAACCAAGGATCTCATAGGTTTTAACCGAAGAGACCTTAGAATGGTGACAGGACTATTAACAGGTCACTGCCACCTAAACAGGCACCTTCAGATAATCGGCATCAAGGATGATTCCGAATGCAGATGGTGTCTGGAGGATGAAGAGACCTCGTCTCACATCCTCACAGAATGCCCAGCTATCGTATGGGCCAGAGAACGGCACTTCGGGAGCTGTGTTCTGAACCCAAAAGATGTCAAAGATATTCAGCCCAGGAAGCTCTGCACCTTTGCTAAAGAAGCGGGGATACCTGGCTGAATAGGATATGTGGGTGCACAATGGGCCCGTATAGGTGGCCTAAGTGCAAGGGTTTCCCGCCCACAAATTAATTCATTCATTCATTCATTCATTCAGAGAAATCTGTTCAGGCAGCACGTCGATAAACCCCTGCACGGTGTTTTCTATAACAACATAGAAGCACTGGGTTTATCGACAGAGCTGACCTTCGCATTCTTAAGGTCAGCGGGGTTGAAGTCGGAGACCGAGGGATTCATTGTGGCCTGCCAAGATGGTGTTATTAATACATTGGTCTATCGGAGTCGCGTGATGGGTGTAGAGGTTCCTGATATCAACTGCAGGACCTGCCGTCAGGCGCCGGAGTCGCTCATGCATCTATTATCTGCATGTCCGATTTATGCGACTTCGGCCTACATCCAACGACATAACGCGGCTTTACGAGTGCTATACTACCATCTTCGGCACTCGTACAAGATAGACCAAACACCAGTGCTGCCTTATATCCCCGGAGATATCGAGTCCGTTGTCGAGAACGAGAAATGCCGGATTTACTGGAACTACTCGTTCCCGACCGTCAGGCGAATTCAAGCCAATAAGCCTGACATAGTCCTCCTCGACCATCAGACCAAGGTGATGTATGTCATCGAGTTCTCAGCACCTGCTGAGACAAACATCGCCTTGAAGGAGGAGGAGAAACGGACTAAATACAGAGATCTCCGGTACGAGCTCCAAGTGCTATACCCAGGCTACTCTGTCAAGATGGTCGTCCTGATAATCGGTGTACTCGGAGGTATGAAGCCCACGCTGCTCTCCGCATTAAAGACCATGCCTGCCTGCCAAACATCGGCAGAATGGTTGGCTGGTCAAATGCAGAAAGCGGTCATCCTGGGATCCCTCCGTCTACTTAGGGCACACGAGTCTGGAATCTACAGTGACTAACCCTGCGGGATGTGGGGAGTTGCTGTAGATTATTCGCTGGCGCTCTCTCTGTGTGGTGTCGGAGGCCACAGGGAGATTGTCCAGCATTAGGTTCGGGAAACCGAAAAAAAAAAAAAAAAAAAAAAAAAAAAAAAAAAAAAAAATAAGGACTAGTGAGATGCATCGAACAACTGTTGCCGCTTTGGAGAACTCGCTTCACCATAACATCCGGTGCCGAGCGAGTTTCGACAGAGTTGGTGACATTTAAGAGAGGAGTGTTTCAGGGTGACTCTTTGAGTCCGCTCCTCTTCTGCATCTCACTGCTGCCGCTATCTGTTGGACTCCGCCAAACCCGCGGGTATCAGTGTGGGCCACCCAGCAACCGGAGGCATAAGGTCACCCATCTATTTTATATGGATGACCTTAAACTCTATACCTCCGGAGAGCGAGAACTTCAAAATGCTCTCAGGGTGGTCGAGGAATACACGCGGGCAATTGGAATGGAGTTTGGGTTGGACAAATGCGCAGTCGTCCACCTCAAGAGAGGACGATGCGGGGAATTCCACGAAGATGCGCAGCTCGCAGACGGAAGCATCCTACGACATTTGGATGCCGGAGAGACCTACACATACCTGGGAGTGGAACAACGCCACATCCAGGACGTGAACCAAATAAAGGACTCTCTCCGTGGCAAGTACAGACACCGACTCCGAAAGATCTGGTCATCAGAACTTTCGGGGAAGAACAAGGTGTCTGCCACTAATATGCTTGCCGTTCCGATTCTGCTCTACTCCTTTGGCGTAGTCAAATGGGGAGTAGATGAGCTGCGTCAATTGGACAGGAATACCCGCAAGATGATGAATATTCATAGGAGTATTCATCCTAGATCGTCCGTTCCTCGTGTATACCTCCCACGTCAACGGGGGGGGCGAGGACTCTTGAGTCTGGAGTGCATGCATGGCAGAGTGGCACTGAGTATGGCATGTAATGTCATCAGGAGCTCGGACCCACTCCTACAGTTAGTGAGAGATCATGAAGCTGTGGGAGTTGGCGCTTTATTGTTTAGGGCAGCACAGAGGGCCGCAGATGAACTCGGTCTCGTGTTCGACTACAGGCGAGAAGGCCGGCGAGGTGACTCAGTCACTGAGCTTCCGCCTAATCGCCTGACAGCCCACATCAAAGCTGCCGAACAGAGAAATCTGTTCAGGCAGCACGTCGATAAACCCCTGCACGGTGTTTTCTATAACAACATAGAAGCACTGGGTTTATCGACAGAGCTGACCTTCGCATTTTTAAGGTCAGCGGGGCTGAAGTCGGAGACCGAGGGATACATTGTGGCCTGCCAAGATGGTGTTATTAACACATTGGTCTATCGCAGTCGCGTGATGGGTGTAGAGGTACCTGATATCAACTGCAGGACCTGCCGTCAGGCGCCGGAGTCGCTCATGCATTTATTATCTGCATGCCCGATTTATGCGACTTCGGTCTACATCCAACGACATAACGCGGCTTTACGAGTGCTATACTACCATCTACGGCACTCGTACCAGATAGACCAAACACCAGTGCTGCCTTACGTCCCCGGAGATATCGAGTCCGTTGTCGAGAAAGAGAAATGCCGGATTTACTGGAACTACTCGTTCCCGACCGTCAGGCGAATTCACGCCAATAAGCCTGACATAGTCCTCCTCGACCATCAGACCAAGGTGATGTATGTCATCGAGTTCTCAGCACCTGCTGAGACAAACATCGCCTTGAAGGAGGAGGAGAAACAGACTAAATACAGAGATCTCCGGTACGAGCTCCAAGTGCTATACCCAGGCTACTCTGTCAAAATGGTCGTCCTGATAATCGGTGTACTCGGAGGTATAAAGCCCACGCTGCTCTCCGCATTGAAGACCATGCCTGCCTGCCAAACATCGGCAGAATGGTTGGCTGGTCAAATGCAGAAAGCGGTCATCCTGGGATCCCTTCGTCTACTTAGGGCACACGAGTCTGGAATCTACAGTGACTAACCCTGCGGGATGTGGGGAGTTGCTGTAGATTATTCGCTGACGCTCTCTCTGTGTGGTGTCGGAGGCCACAGGGAGACTGTCCAGCACTTTCTTCCGGAAACGGAAAAAAAAAAATAAGGACTCTTGAGTCTGGAGTGTATGCATGGCAGCGCCAGCGTAGCACTAAGTATGGCATGTAACATCCTAAGGAGCTCGGATCCGCTCCTACGGTTAGTGAGAGATCATGAAACCGTGGGAGTTGGCGCTTTATTGGTTAAGGCAGCACAGAGGGCCGCAGATGAACTCGGTCTCGTGTTCGACTACAGGCGAGGAGGCAGGCGAGGTGCTGATGCAGAATCAGTTATTGAGCTTCCGTCGAATCGTCTGACAGCCCAAATTAAAGCTGCCGAACAGAGGAATCTGTTCAGGCAGCACGTCGATAAACCCCTGCACGGTGTTTTCTTTAACAACATAGAAGCACTGGGTTTATCGACAGAGCTGACCTTCGCATTCTTAAGGTCAGCGGGACTGAAGTCGGAGACCGAGGGATTCATTGTGGCCTGCCAAGATGGTGTTATTAACACATTGGTCTATCGGAGTCGCGTGATGGGTGTAGAGGTTCCTGATATCAACTGCAGGACCTGCCGTCAGGCGCCATAGTCGCTCATGCATTTATTATCTGCATGCCCGATTTATGCGACTTCGGTCTACATCCACCGACATAACGCGGCTTTACGAGTGCTATACTACCATCTACGGCACTCGTACCAGATAGACCAAACACCAGTGCTGCCTTACGTCCCCGGAGATATCGAGTCCGTTGTCGAGAACGAGAAATGCCGGATTTACTGGAACGACTCGTTCCCGACCGTCAGGCGAATTCACGCCAATAAGCCTGACATAGTCCTCCTCGACCATCAGACCAAGGTGATGTATGTCATCGAGTTCTCAGCACCTGCTGAGACAAACATCGCCTTGAAGGAGGAGGAGAAACGGACTAAATACAGAGATCTCCGGTACGAGCTCCAAGTGCTATACCCAGGCTACTCTGTCAAGATGGTCGTCCTGATAATCGGTGTACTCGGAGGTATGAAGCCCACGCTGCTCTCCGCATTGAAGACCATGCCTGCCTGTCAAACATCGGCAGAATGGTTGGCTGGTCAAATGCAGAAAGCGGTCATCCTGGGATCCCTTCGTCTACTTAGGGCACACGAGTCTGGAATCTACAGTGACTAACCCTGCGGGATGTGGGGAGTTGCTGTAGATTATTCGCTGGCGCTCTCTCTGTGTGGTGTCGGAGGCCACAGGGAGACTGTCCAGCATTGGATTCGGGAAACCGGAAAAAAAAATAAAAAAAAAAAATAATAATAATAAACATTTATTTTCCTTTAAGACATATTACATGTATAGTAATCGTCACAAATATATAGGTAAGTTTAGTCAGATCGACTTATTTTGAGATCGAGAACCTGTGGTAACTCCATGTACACGGAATATTGGGACACCCTGTATATTTCATCTGCAAATAACTTAGTTATTCAAATAAATAATATTCTTAAAAGTTTGGGATACAACTAAATAATTTTATTTAGACAAAATTTTTTTACACAAAATTATATAAAAAATTAAACCTTTGTTTAGAAAATAATGGTGGAATTTTTGAAAACATGTTATAATTTTTACTTATTTTGTAGTTATTTTTATTAAAAAATTGTTTTAAATGCAAACTTGTTTTCCTTACATTTAGGTGTATTTATTTGAATAACTATATTTGAGGATGAAATATATAACACTTATACAGTACCCCACATATTTTTATATTCAACTTGAAAACAAGAACAGAGAATATCAGTAAGGAGTATAAAATAAAGACAGATACCAGAGCACTAGAGACACGCCTCTCACTCCATTCTACTTCAAATTGAAACACCTAAAAACTTGGGAAAAAAACTCCGCAAAAATAATTTAATAGGGTATCACTTACCGTATGTATGCAAGTCGACCACATGAGTAACCGGCATACATAAAACGATATTTTTACTGATGCTTTGGCGGTATTTTTTGCCCACGTTTTTAGGTGTTTTAATTTACGGTCTTTACCGCTGTCACTCTCCGTGTAGGCGTTACATATTCACCGTTTGTTTTCTCTTTTTAATTCACGCTTTTCGTACTATAAACTCATCTTTGTTTCCAAGTTGAATATAAAAATATGTGGGGTACTGTATATGTATATATTTATGAAGGGGATGAAAAAAAAACACTTGATCCTGCAATATTGTCTTGGCTCGCCCTGTATATTCGAAAATAATTTCCGGTATAGATTTTTTTATCTAGTTTACCTACTTTTTTTACTATTTTTTTTTATTTCTAGCTATCATAGAACTCGGAGCTATCGAAGTCCGATGCACTATTGTCCCACTCTGTATTAATTGTACAGCCACTGCACTGATGATTATTAGGAGTACCTACTTTGCAGAATTCAAATCTTCATCTGTCAGTGTCACCACAGATTATCACGAGGATTATCAGTTACATTCGTGCCATCAGTTATTTTAAACTATACAGAATGTCCATGTAGTATAGATACTTGACTAATAAATATAAATCGGAAAGAAATCAAAAGCAAATTTTGTTTAGTGGTATTCAAAACTTCATACTGTAAAACATTGTATTTCGCAATTTGAATTAATTTTCTATTTGATTAACCTAGAAAATTTATTTTTTTCATCATCCTAGAGTCCTTCCGGCTACTTAGGACACACGATTCCGCAATCTGCAGTTACTAACTTTACTGTCAACTGTTTTCCAGAAAAAATAACGTGTTTATTGTTTCTTTACGACTTACAAATAAATGGGTGATGCTTAGCTATTATTGGTCACTTTTGCTCTTATATTTAACCAATACCAAAATATAATTGTATACAAAAAGTTGTAGGTAATTAAAATTATACGATATAGGATATATAGGTTCTCAATACACCAACCGTTAATTTTCTGTTTTTATAATTTCTTATGTATGTAATTTACCAATCAGGGCACAGTTTCTACAAAAAGCTGATAGGTAGGTACGTTGCTGTTATTTTATTACGTAAAGTGTTTTTGTTTAATCATCCCGTTATTGTGTAAAATTTGGCCAGCTGTTGGAAATAACATCAAAATACGTAGGTAATTATTGTAAAATAGGGGATTCAGTTTACGTAAAAGGGTAAAATTTTAACAGAAGGGGTAGGTAGTTTGATGACAAACATGCATTGAATACAACAGGTCAGAGCGAATGGTTATAATCTTTTTCCAGATTTGTGTAAAATAGGCACGGCACGTGCGGACAAAGCTTTTGTGTCGCAAGTCCTTTATAATTTCTGCCATTCTAGAAATAAATTCGTTGTATTAAACGCTCAATCTTTTGTGAAATCCTTCAAAGTTGTAACAATATAAATTGAATTTTTCCTGGCACGCGACATTGGGGTGAAATTTTGCAAACAAACGTAAAATAGACGATTTTAAAGCAAACGAGGTAAAACTGTAAACATGGCAGCTGCCGTATTGTCCCCAAATAATGAATAAACTAACGGATAAGTGATTTTTAGAGAAATGAATTATTTATTTATTTTCTCTAAAAGGAAATATGTGCCACTTTTGATACCTATAATATATTTTTAATTAGCGCGTTTCTCGAACTTTCCGAAAGCATTCGAATTTGAAAATGATATTTACTAACACATTTCAAAAAAATTTTTCCGCAAAACTTGGACTTAAATTGCAATCACAAGATGAAATCAATACCGTTACAAAAGAGACTGCAACAACTGCATAGGGTGGCAAAATTTGTGTTTTTTTATTTTGAAAAAAACAAACATGTTTTTTATTTAAAACTGGAAACATGTTTTAGTTGTATAAAAAAAACATGTTTTAAAAAAGGAATCCTTGTTTTTAAACAATTGTATGTGCAACAGACGCAATGCATTATTTACATCATAATAGTTAGTTAGTATTGGTACGACGCAAATGTTTGAAATTTTCATCGAAAAGGTCTTCCGATTTCGATAAAACATCGACTTCTAATAGAATGTAAAACATTCTATCTGACAGTCTAATTGTCCGTTTGCCAAAAAGTATCCAAATTCTTTATCTAATATTTATCACATTCCCACTAATGAATGAATCTCGTAAAAAACTTAACTCTGGAGACATGAAGTTGTCAGCCAACCAGGCGACGAGCATTTGAAATTTTTATAAAAACCGTTATAACTCAAACACGGCTCAATCGACCAAAATGTAATAAAGGCCAAAAGATGCTTTATTATAAAAAAAGGTAATTTCTATTCCGAAAAAGTAAAAAAAATGGATATATTCGACAACTCATTTTTTGGAAAATTGTACGCATAAACAAGAAACTGGCAACTTTTAAGGAGTAGTTAGACCTTCCCTTCGCAAATACGTGTATAAAATCATTATTAGGATTCGTCCAAGTTTGCAAGAATAAGCAATCCTTGGTAGAAGACGGAGAAATCATTCCATGGTAACGCTAAAAATACTAATCATAAAACTGTTTCAATCTTTTTATACATGTAATTTCTAGAAAATATTTTGGAGGTAAAGGTAAAATTTTAAGGTTTTACATGGTTATGGAGGTTATTTAATGACTAGTAGGCCATAGTCAATGACCAACGTAAGTGAAAAATCATCTCACCTCTGGAAATAACACATATTCTTACTCATATTAGACCCATCCCACAAATCAACCAATTTCTAATCAAATTGTCGAAAAGTAAAATTTCATTACCAACAAACATACCAAATCTACTAGTACTTCCCAGCAAAGAATGGATTGACGCGAAATATCCGGCCCCCTGACGGCACTGCTGGGAGAATGACGAGATCGGGAATTTTTCAATGGCCCATTACATTTTTTCAGGCATTTAATCTTCAAATATAAATATGAGCCGGCAAAATGTAGGCCCATTAATGAACCATCACAATTCGTAGTTACTTTCCCGACAGTTTCCCGAGCGCTGTTGTTTATGACGGACCTTTGTATTTGGCATAAAAATATTCTATATTTCGTCATAAATGAAACAGAAATTTGGGCCTTAGATGGAATGAACCCTTGCGGTCGAAAAATACTTCCGTTAGTGTTATTATAATTTACCGTGATCTGCAAAAATCATAATTCATCATTGCGTCTAGCGTGCCCTGTGATAAGTAAGTACGATTTTTAACAGTTTTAACCTTAAATCTTATATGTTTTGTGCTTATTAACATCACTTGCCGACTCCGTAAAATTTCAGCAGGGAAGGCAAGTATAGGTATTAACCTTGTTTAGTTATTAGTCTAGTCATGTTTTCAGTAAACTCAAATTTTAGAAGCATTTCATATTACTTTTGAGCAAAATGGTCTTTTCCCCCTATTCGACCCCGCTGAAACCGAAAATGCCGGTTGCCAAAGCGAAACCTCAACCGGAAGTGAGATATCCAAGATGGCGGCCAAAATAGCGCCAAATTCTGAAATCGGCGCTATGAAGCCCCCATACGACTTAGAAACACGTTCAAAATGTCCAATTATATGTTTTTGAGCATGAGAAATTCAAAAATATTGTGTAAAATTACTTTTGTGAAGTTTTTAAAAAAATGGCGCCGCCAGTACTCTCATTTTGGTCGTTAGCGTAAAAAAGAGTGTGACATGACGTGACATATGTTTTGCAGCATGAGGATTTCAAAAATAAACTCAAATACCACTTAGGACTAAAATTTATATCAAATACAATGAAAAATAAACTTGTGAATTTTCCCACTACGAAAAACAGATCGTACAAAACACTACTGTGTCTCTCCAAGTAAGTTTGCAGGGGGTGCACAACTTCAAGCATGGTACAGTTGCTTTTCTGCAACTGCAGTTTTTAGTGACAAACAATGATTTCAGGGCACGTCTTAGGGATAGGGTCTAAGCTCATGAATCTCGGAACTAGTTGTTCCTCCCCGGCAATGGTCCAGCCGCAATCTTCAAGCAACGGAAGTGATGGTTTTGGGAGGTGAGCATTCTCCCAAACACATACCTGCCAATTTAGATATTGATTAAAGAACGTTTTAATGGTCTGATATTGTTATATTTTTTCGTGTTTCAGGTCTACTCACTTGGTAGTGACATCTCTTAATGAGGAGCTGAAGTGCATCCGATGTAGGTGGGAGGAACTCGGGCTTTTTTGCAGCGCCAAAAAAAAACAACGCGAGCATCATCTGCATAACTGACGCCAGGATCAACCTGTATGGAAAATAAAAGTGTATGTATAGCTTATCGAAGAGTAATAAACTCAAGAAACGTTAACGCACCTTTTTTACTTGACGACGAAAGCCTCAACGTTCCTGAGTACGTCCTGACCGAGTGGCCAACACCCAAGTCCTCTCAAGAGATCGCAGTTCGTACCACAGAATGCCTTCCAGGCGCCGACCTTCGTTATAGATGCAAGTTTGGACGTCCAATCACAACCAGTGACAGCATGGCAAGCCAAAAGATTTGCAACTTGCTCCAATGAAAGCGTTTTGTAGATCTCGTGGACTGGAATGTATGTTATATCCCTAGCAGTTTTACTTATAACCCACAGTTGGGAACACTTTGCTGCCCACAGTACTGCTGCCAATGTTGTTGTGATTACCAGGGACACTGATTATGTACTTCTTCTTGCACACCATTTTGGCAAAATGAAGTATTCCCAACTGTGGGTTATGAGTGGAACTGCTAAGGATAAAGCATACATTCCTGCACGAGATCTGCAATTCGCTTTCATTGGAGCAAGTCACAAATCTTTTGGCTTGTTGTGAATCGACGTCCAAACTTCCATCTATAACGAAAGTCGGCGCCTGGAAGGCATTCTGTGGTACAAACTGCGATCTCTTGGGTGCTGGTCACTCGGTCAGGACGTAGGTACTCAGGAACGTTGAGGCTTTCGTCGTCAAGTTGTTTAAGGTGCTTAAACTTATCCTGAGTTTATTGCTCCTTAATAAGCTATTCATACACTTTTATTTTCCATACAGGTTGATCCTGCCGTCAGTTATGCACAGATGATGCTCGTGTTGTTTTTTTTTTAAATATGTAACCCTCGTACTGCTATATTCTAGGTATCACTATATCCTGGGTCTCCTACCCTACCTAGTATAGTGCGGGTGTACAATTATTTTTATTATTTTAAATTTCGGTGCAGGTGACGAGTGTGTCACCCACGGGGTAGCGTATGCTGCCACCAGAGTTAATACGTAGGCTTGAAAGCCTATCCCGTTAACCCTCGGGATTATCCTAAATATCCTAATTTTCCGCAAATTTCTACCATTCGGCTACTGGTTTCTTTTTATTAGTAAATTTTTCTAACTGGTTTAACTAACCTCTTCGGCGGTGAGTCCGGCCAACCAAACCCGGAATGGATTATGTAGGTTGGTCTTTCTATAGGTGGGTGTATAATTTAAAACGCGTTTTACAACAAATGATATATATTGAGTGATAAAGTACAATAAAGCAAACAAAACACGGGCCTAGTGACCCTCCAAAAGTGCGATTGATTATATTTGTTTGAAAAATAAGCTACCCAAAATCATGCCCTAGAAAATCAAAAGAAAAATGATTCCCAAATTAACCTTCTAATGTATGGGCCGACCTCCCCAAAATAGTAAGGAAACTAAATATTTCCGTGCCCCCGCTGAGGGAAACGGTTATGTCCCCAGAACCTGAAACCCGCAAAAATTAAGCACCTAATTTGACTGACTACATTACTCTGACCACATCAACATTTAATTGGTTAGTAGAACTTTAAAATCAAACTTACTGCTTAGGCTGCTCGATTAAATCCTTATAATTACTAATTGCACACTCGGCGCGAAATAAGGCGTCGGCGTCCCGACGTTGCCGATCAACGTAACGCAACACAAACAAAACGAGCTTGCTCTCGAATCTTTTGCAACGGCTATTTTCACTTAACAAAATTAATTCCTCTCTTAGGACTCGACACTAATATTCAACACTTCACCAAATTCCCCAAATTCCGGGGTCGCGACGTTCCGACGTTCACGGCGGCTCGCGATGGACCCCAATGTGGACTCTCTGTGCGACGCTCGTGGTTTAACACTTAACGAAATTAATTCTTGGTACTCGACGCTAATTATTCAACACTTAACCAAATTCCGCCCGGGGTCGCGATGTTCCAAAACACACGACCGCTCGCTGTCGACGACTCGACGTGGACTCTCTTAATGTCTCCAGACTCTGTGCGACGTTCGTCTCTTGATTTTTTTTGCCAAATAAGCAAAACTTCGGAAGCTACGGCGTTAAGCCCTATCCTTCTCTAGCTCGCGAATCTTCCGCCCAAAGTATTAACCTTTTAATTTCTTTCTAAGAAAATTCTCGAACGTGCGGCTTGACCGTGGGACCGTAGATCAATTGGGGTACCCACCAGCGATATCTCCCGGATGCTATGTTTATGTTAACATCATAACTTATTTCCCTCAGATTTCCATTTCATTTGATAAGTTACTCTTATAATTTCATATTTTAAACCATTGGTTTTCATCGATACCTCCAGGGCGTCCCAAACATTTAGAAGATTTATTTCAAATTTTTACAAATTAAAATTTAACAAAATAATAAGGACCACTTATTTATTACAACTTCCCCCTTTGAAAAAGTCTCGGCCTAAGTTGGGCGTGACTTTTATCTTACAGCATATCGAAAGAGGCTTCTATTACTATAGAATATATCCTGACTCAACTGGTCTTACAATACAAGGTAAATACACCAGAAGCTATCTTTAGACCTTGGGGTAAGTTTACTTAGCCTAGTCTACAACTAAAATCCTAAGGTTTCCGACAATAATTTTCGTCTTTTTCCGCGCACCACATTATAACGTTTTTCGCGCACTAATGCTTTAAATCTAGGCTATTCGTGGGGTAACATGGGTATGTCGAAGATAGTCTTGTTCACTTGTCTCGGCACTTGAAAGTCTATTATTTCGAATCTACTTCTGTCCAATGAGACGGTGGTGCGGTGACTAAGGTCGGGTATACGCTGCTAGGGCCCCCTTGTCCGCCTTGATCCACAGTGACACTTCTGAGTTCTTCACTACTCGGTTCACTATTGGTTACTAACGTTTCGCGTTTTAAGTGATGGCGGTGTATAATCCACATAGTAAGAGTATTCCAGAGACAGGCCAGCAAAGCAATTCCTCCACCTACTGTTTGGTACAGCTGCAGCCCGTTGATAATGACCCCAATAACGTATTTAATCAGACGGAAGGTAATATAGAAACCCATCAGGCCACTCATGAAAATTCCCACATCGGTAAACCAACCCCATATTTTCTGTAGGGTGGATCGAGCTAACTTCTCCAACTCAGCCTTTCCAAAAATGTTTAAAGTTGAATACCCTTGGCTGTTCACTTCAAAGCCAGATACTCGCCTTGCAATAATATTTTCCACTGCTGATCTCTCTATTCCAAAAGTAAGACTTTTCTGTGCTTTATTAATCTCTTCTATGGTATACACGCCACTGGAACTAATAGGCTGTATAGGACTGAATTTTAGACGTTCTTCTAGTTCTACTTCTATTCTTCTAGGGGGGGGTGTGGGGTAAAACCTACCCATTGGCCATCAATTTGATATAAAGACGGAGTTAGTAGATTGCATTCTATTTCTTCTGCATGGGACTGGATTATGTGAGTTACTGCTGACATATAATAGGACTGGTTGTTAACTGTTATAGGTAGCTCGCTATAACAACGGTTGGTTCTTCGTACCTCTACCTTCTTTGGAACACATTTCATAATATATAGGACTTCTCCAAGGACTCTTCCAGTATATCCGACATTTTTCTTTATCAATACTCCAATTGCTGATGGGGTTAATGGTGCCATAGTTAAGCGGTTAATAAGAATTTCTCGATGTTCTAAACAACGACGATAAACAGTATCACTATATAGTTTTTGGATAGAACGTTTATAGGATTGCTCTACGTATAGAAATTTGCTATTTACATACATCATCAGGTTAATATTCTCTACAGAGTGTCCCAATTTATAATTTTTGCTGGATTTTTCTCCGGTTTTCTTTATCACTAAGATTTGTGGGTGTTCTGTCATCCATATCTCTAGGCCGCATATCTCACTTTGCTTGAGTAGCGTTAAAGCGAATACTTTGGTATCCTGTTCAACAACTAAATATTTCGCCGAAGATTTCTCGGTGACTAATTGGGCTGTTCCTTCATACAAAATTGTTAGGTCCTCTTCACAATTTTTCCCCATTTCCAAATCCCACATGGTTTCTCCAAATGTTGAATCAAAACAATATCCATTGACATAAGGACAAGTAACACCTCCTAGCAAACTAACTTCGTTTTCCATTAATTTTACTGGCGCCATATAATCCTTGGTAGTAATTTTTACTGTAGCTAGGACAATAACATTATTCCACTCATTTCCATTCTCGTTATAACTTCCTCCTGAACAACTGCCTTCGGAAGTTACACTTCCAATTATTGTAATAGATTCACTGGTAGTTCCATTCATCAAAATTTACCCGATGAGCCGATTGAAAATTGAAAACGCTCGGTAGCGGTGAATGTCTCGACATGAGTCCCTTCCTAACTGGTGAATGTAACTGTAAAGTCCGTTTTTCACTAGTGAACTGTGGCTATGCATGCCACAGTGAGTTATTACGCGCGTCACTTCGACGAGACACGATTTTACAGCAACTTGTTTCATTTCGTCCTTCTGTAACACTGTAACCTCCATAGCTGTCTCTTTATAGTCCGTCACTGGATTTGGACATGGCGCAATGTTTTTAATCGAAATCACGGAAATGTTCGTTTTTGGGTCCATACAATCGTAAGCAATCAATCCTACTACCCCATACCCCCGAGGTAGCCAGATGACACGTACCGCGATCCATATCAGGAACAACATTTTCCTCCATTCCATCATGTTGATATACTTAAAATTACACAGACGAAATTAAAATCAATTATAACCTTCTCATAAAGAAAAAATTTCTAAACTGCCCAGTTCTCGGCTCTAAGCCGACCAAACATCCACGTTGCTGCGTCATCCAACATTCTCGTCGCGGCATTCGTGGCAATTGAGGGGTTTGCTAGAGCGGAGCTTGGACTACTTAACATTTACTAGTAAAATTTACGTATTGATAACTTTACATAATCGGCTATCACCACCTAATTTATAATTTCCCTACGTATTTTAGTAATTTCCATTACTTCCTAGCTCATGCGTAATCCATGCATACTTAAACATGCACAACGATCGCTTTAAAATGCGAAAACCAACTAAATGCCTGCGTAGGTCCTAATTACAGCCATTTAGTTGCTAATATATATATATATATATATATATATATATATATATATATATATATATATATATATATATATATATATATATATATATATATATATTTTCCAACTAATCCCCAGTGTATAATCAGCGTGGCAAATTAGCTATATACCTAGGTTACCGTAGCTGATTATACACTGGGGATTAGTTGGAAAATATATATACATATATATATATATATATATATATATATATATATATATATATATATATATATATATATATATATATATATATATATATATATATATACATATAAACCGGCATTATCAGGCCCAAAATTATATGTCTTTAGAGTTTACTAAGCCCGACACCTACTTACGAAGCCCGACTCCGGGCTTGGTAAAAACTTACGTGTATATTTAAGTGGTTAAGCTTTGTAGGGCTAATGGAACGTCCTCCCCAAATTTTTGATGGGCTTGGTACGGTCGGTATTTCTCTCAAAATATACAGAATTAATTCCGAAAATTTCATATAGAGGGCGCACAACTTGATCAGTATATACAATGATAATATATGACCGATTTAGCGAAGCCCAGTATTTTATTCGTATGATGCGTAGCCCGAAAACTTGCCAACATCGCATCAGGTAAAGTAGCTGTCTCTTCTAATGAAACAATTGAAAGTTACCGTGAATAAATTCATTTTATTAAGAAATACACCAATTAAAAAACTGGAAGTAGTCAGTACTATGATAATTTTCACTAATAATTGTCAACTACAGTTTTGTTTATAGAAATAAAAGCCAATAAATTTTTAATGGGTTCATTTTAGGTGGATTACTCTATAAATAATCACGAAATTCGAACCGTCATTATTTTTAAATTAGTCGATGTAATTCGATGTCAATTTTAATTGTCTTTTAATTTATGGTTAAATGCAGTTTATTCAACTGTTAAAGCTGTTCATCCATTTAAGTTTTGCATAAGGAAGCAACTGAATCAAATAAGAGAAAATTAAAGTTTGAATTAGAATATTATGTTTTTTTTCTAAACGGTTTTACTGATTAAAAAATTATAAAGTGTTTGGAATTTAAGAATACCATTATCTAAAGAGAAAAATACAGTGGGTCCCAGGATCAGGTAACGCACTCTTGTAAACTATTTTATTTTTGATTTGCCGAGAAAAAGTCATTCTTTGTAAAAAGTTTTGCTTGTCTTAGGAAGCCATAAGCAGCCGTCAAACTTGAGATCATTTTACAGGGTATTCTAAAATTGTTTTATGGCATTAGTATTTCTACATGCAGCCAGTCACTTAATTCTAAAAATTAGAATATAATTTTTCTTATTAGATTTTATTTAACATTTTCTTCTTTAAATTTATTTATTTTTTATTTATTTTTTGAAATTAGATTGATTCCTACTTTAATTTTGATTATTGGTTGAGGTTATCAACCTGAGCGAATTGAAGCTGGTATTTATTTATTATTTTATACTTTATTAGTTTCTTTACCTATAATAATTTCAATTTTTTTGAAAAATGTAATTCTTTAAGTTTTTATTTTTTTTAATAATAATGTAAATTGAGTTTTTATATATTTATGTATAAATTTAGTATTTTTTGTTAAAATACGTTAAAAGACGATATTTTTTATTCATTTATGATTACCTAAAGCTCATGTAGAGGCTTCTGTTTCAGGGTCAATAATTTTGGCAGGTATTATAATATTAAAATTGGGAGGTTATGGATTTTTACGTTTAATAATATTATTTATTGAAATTGGATTAAAAATTAATTATTATTTTATTATTCTTAGATTAGTAGGTGGATTTTTGGTTTCTTTGATTTGTATTCGTCAAAGAGATATAAAATCTTTAATTGCTTATTCTTCAGTTGCACATATAGTGATAGTATTAGCAGGTATTATAACTTTAAATATTTGAGGGTTTTGAGGTTCTCTGGTAATGATAAATGCTCATGAATTCTCATGAATTCTTCTGGTTTATTTTGTTTAGCTAATATTTCTTGTGAACGAATAGGGAGACGAAGACTTTATTTAAATAAGGGATTTTTAAATTAAATTATACCTAGACTTTCATTGTTACGATTTTTACTTTGTTCTTCTAATATAGCGACTCCTCCCTCTTTAAATTTAATAGGAGAAATTTTGTTAATTAATAGTTTAATTTCATTTGTTGAATAAGAATATTATTTTTATATTGCGAAGAGAATCCATATGTGAGTAATATGATAAGAAGGGAAGGTGTAAAATAATAGTCTTAAATCTCACAACTCCTTTTAACAAGCTACCGGTTTCGGAACCTTACTTAAATAAAGGTTCCGAAACCGGTAGCTTGTTAAAAGGAGTTGTGAGATTTAAGACTATTATTTTACACCTTCCCTTCTTATTATTTTTATCTTTAATTTCGTTTTTTAGAGCTGTGTATTCGTTATATTTATATTCTTTTTCTCAGCATGGTAATTTTTATTCAGGGACATTTTCTGTTTATCAAGGAATGTTACGCGAATATTTATTATTATTTTTACATTGAATACCTTTAAATTTATTAATTTTAAAGGGTGAATATTTGGTGTTATGAATTTAATCTAAGTAGTTTATAAAAAATATTGATTTGTGATTTCAAAGATATAGTTTTCTATTTTAGATAATTCCACAGGATCCACAGCTATTACAATGTTAATATTTTCTTGTTATTTATTTTACGAACAACTTTTGAGTTTAAAGTTGTTCGTAAAATAAATAACAAGAAAAATATTAACATTGTAATAGCTGTGGATCCTTTCACAAGGAGCGATATTATTTCGAAAAATTATCTCTACGTTGGCTGGAAGAAGTGCGCGGTTAAAGACTCTTTTCATATAAAAAGGTGTTACAAATGTGCAGCTTATGGACATTTGGCCAGTGATTGTAAAAGCGGAATTCCTGTATGTTCTATTTGTGCTGAAGGACATGATAGTAAAATATGTACCTCCAGTGAAAAGAAATGTGCAAATTGTGTTCGTCTAAATAAACTAAAAAATCAAAACGTTAATTATAATCATGAAGCTACGTGTAAGAGCTGTCCTTGTTATATCAAAATCATCCAAGATATAAAAATGAAAACTTTAAATGAAACTGAAACGAATTTTTTTCGTGACTAAAATCACTCAACATGAAAATAACGTATCAATCTGTCACCTTAACATTCGTTCTCTTAAGAACAAATTTTTTGAACTCAAGAACTTTATTTTATCAAATAATTTTCAAATCATTGCTATTAGTGAAACATGGCTTTCCTCTGACGACCCTGATGATGCCTATGAAATTGAAGGCTATAAGCTAGTCCGAAAAGACAGACCTACACGTAGAGGTGGCGTCGATATCTACTTGTGTAACAAAATAAAGTTTACCGTACTTGATCTGTTAGTCCAGTCAAAATGTGAATATTTAATGCTTAAAGTAAATCTCTTAAATAAACCATTAGGTATCTCCGTACTTTATAGACCCCCCAATAGTCATTATACAGATATAGATATACTGAGAACTATTTTTAATCATCTTATGGAAAACAACCTCACTAACTTTGTAATATTGGGTGATATAAATATAAATATGAAATTAGATAATATTTACTCAGAGTATGTGAATAATATTCTATATGAATTTTCTTCGAAACAAATAATCCAGTCGTGCACAAGAGTTACAGATAATACCGAGTCATTAATTGATGTAATAATAGTAAATAATGATTTGGATATTCTTGAAAGTGATGTGCTAGACATTTGCTTATCTGACCATAATGTAATTGCCTGTAAATTAAACCTAAATTATATAAACTCAAATCTCATAAATAAATTTCGCACTTTCAAAAATTTTAACGTAAACTCTTTTCAAAGCGACTTAAATATGATTGACTGGAATGTTTTGTACAGCATGGATAGCGTGAATGATAAGGTTGACTACTTCAATAAAAACTTAGTAGACATATTTGATAAACACGCGCCATTTATTACACAGATTAAATTTAACAAAAAACGAAATATGCCTTGGTTTACACAAAATTTAAAACACATGAAAAACATGAAAATAAATGCTTGGAATAGATATAAAAAAAGTCAGTTGGTATCCCACCGTCAATATTACTGCCAACTTAGAAACTATTATACAAGTGCAATCAAAAATGAAAAAAAGGCTTATTTTAATATTAAATTAAACGAATGTAAATCTGATTCAAAAAAACTTTGGAACACACTACAAAATCAAGGTGTTATATATAAACCACCAGTTATTGATTTACCAGATAATTTCAATAACCCTGATTTAATTAATAACCATTTTGTGGACACTATCCCGCCTCCAAAAATTGATAACAATTATCTTAATAATTTTAACAACTCATTACTTTTTCAATCATGTTCCTTCGAATATACACCAGTTCAGCCTGAAATTATTTCAAAATTAATAATTAAACAGAAACCCAGCACGATGGGACCAGATGGTATTTCTGGAAAAATGTTGCAGTTAAGCCTGCCGGCCATAGAAAAGCCACTTACGCATATAATAAATATTTCATTTGAGCAGGGAAAGATTGCATCTTCTTGGAAAACCTCTCTTGTAAAACCAATACCTAAAAAAACAAATCCTGAAACCCTGAACGATCTAAGGCCAATAAGTTTGCTTTCCGTACCGCTGAAAATAGCAGAAACTGTGCTACATGAACAGCTAGTTGCCTATGCAATAGAAAATGACATTTTGCCACATAATCAATCGGGTTTCCGAAAAAAACATAGTACCACCACGGCCTTGACAACAGTCATAGATGATATTCTTCGAGGTATAGATCAATCAAAATACACGTCACTGATATTACTAGATATGTCTAAGGCATTCGATTCTATCAGTATTGATGTCTTAATAAATAAATTAAAATTTATAGGGCTTTCCAACAGTACCTTAGCTTGGATGGATTCCTATCTGAAAAATCGTTAACAAATTGTTTGCATAAACGGCCCAAATGGTCAGATATACTCACAACCTAAAACCTTAATTTCGGGAGTGCCGCAAGGTTCTGTTCTTGGGCCACTTCTTTTTAGTATTTCTACTTTTGACTTGCAACACGTGCCATTATACTGTAGTATGCAACTGTATGCAGATGATGTTCAGGTATATTATAGCTTTTTAGGTGAAAATCGTATGGATGCCCAAAACAAAATAAACTTTGACCTATCGCAAATTAATGATTGGTGTAAGCAAAATTCATTAAAATTAAATGCAAACAAATGCAAACATATCCTTTTTTATAAACAAGACTTGCATCTAACGATAAGTTTGAATGGTTCAAATTTAGAGACTGTCAACACCGTAAAAAATTTAGGCTTAATAATAGATAACAGACTGAAGTTTACCGAACAAGTAAAAAATAGTCTAAGAAATGGTTATTATAGGTTAAAACATCTTTTTTCATTTAAATCAGATTTAGATTCTAAAACAAAAAATATGTTAACGGAATCAATAGTTCTTTCAAATCTAAATTATTGTGACACAATAATTGGACCATGCTTAACAGCAGAAGAGAAGAACAAGTTACAAAAACTGCAAAATCTTTGCATGAAATTCATTACATGTTTCAAGCACATTAGAATTACCACAACACCGTACCGCTGCTTTCTGCTCTATAGCTTCTCCTATTTAGCACCCCATGTATATAATAACCTTCCAGTTGATCTCTTTCAAACGTCTCATATCATGTTTAAAAAAAATATACAAGATTATATTAAAAGTAATAATGCCAAAATTATATTTTATTCCTAATAGATTTTTGTAATATTTTGTGGTTTGAGCAGAAAAAAATCGATTTTTAAAAATTACTCTATTTTATTTGTGTCTCGCCCTGTATACAAACACATATTTGTCACAATATATTATTTGAAGTTAAAGAAATAGCATTCATGCAAAAAATTGCAATCGAATCCTTAAATTGCTATACATATATCGGGTGGTCCAAAAATAACCGGAATTTTCATTTTATCCCATAACTTCTTTATTTTTTCATCGATTTTCAACCTGTTGGGCTCGTTTGACAGCTAAAGCCTCCAGCTAAATGATTCTCTGTCAGACACTGATATAATGATCATAAATGTCAAGGCTGGCGTATTTAAACTTGAGCAATTTTTAATAACTGATGGAATTTTGTTGAAATGCCGTATTTACAAACGGTTTGCTTTATGATCATGGCTGGTCTTCTGGCAATATTTTGGTGGGCAGTTTTTAAAAATCGGTCAAGGAACTACGGAGCTGCACCAATAAATGTAGAGACGTGTTGTAAACGTCTCGGCAGCCATAGTCAAAATCGAAATTTTCATTTTCCTTTATAACTTTTTGATTCCTTTACCGATTTTAATTTTTTTCGGGTCACTTAAAATCCAAAGCCTTTCACTACAATCATAAATGTCAGAAATTGACATGAATTACAAATCCAATATGGCAGAAGTGGTCAAATTTACCTAATATTTAAGCCGTAAGAATTTTTTAAAATGACAAATTAAATGACTTTCTTTTAACTTGAAGCCTATTCTAAGAACATTGTGACGCAGAACTCGAAAATCGGTTAAGAACTTATAAAGGTGTATAACGTAGTCATGTACACTGTACACCACAACAACAGTATCAAATTAATTCTTAACAGAGTTACCTATGCAGTTATCGTCATGGTTACAAAACAAATGAACATTGATTCATAACTGTTATTTCAGTCAGCTGTTTTTAAAAAGTGTCTTGTGGTACCTAGTTTTGTTATAATGGTGCTGTCAAATGAAGACAAGATTTTCATTAAGTATCTGTGGGAATTTGTAGAGGTTTTAAAACTAGCATAATTTTTATTGAACATGGAATACGGCTTAATTTTCAACAGTATTGCGAAGTTGTTCTGAGTCAAATGTTACCTTAAATTAGTGATTTCATACTCTTGCAAATTAGTCGGTCTTGGTAACTACAATGAAATTTTAGGACGGACACTTGGATTTTTAAGAGAACATGCAGCAAATTTTATTGAACAAGAACACTGGCCTCCTAATAGTCCAGATCTTAATCCCCGTGACAATTACTTTTACATTTACAAGAACGGTTGTATAAGAATGGTCGTCATTTCAGTAATTTAGGCGAATTGCGACAAAGAATTTTAGACTGTCCAGCAAATTATTAAATAAGCAATAGACGGTTGGCACAGGCAGGTTCAGCTCGTTGTGAATGTTAATGGAGGTCATGTTCCATTATTTAAGTATTAATTTTGACAATAAGTTATTGTTATTTAGTTAAATGATTCGTAATTAAATTATGTTTCTGGTTCAGCCCGTTATTTAATTAGATTTCATTTATTATTCATATCTTCGTAAGTCCTTAACCGATTTTCGTGATCTATAATACCTTGTCTTTAAATGTGTAGCCCCCTCCCGCACAAGGCTCAGCCTTCTGGGATAAAGGGGGTCGTAATTACATGTGGTGGTGGTGGTGTATTTATAATACGTTCCAATGTTCTTAGAAGACAAGGCCTCAAGATGAAAGAAAGCCTAAATTCGCCATTTTAAAAAAATTCTAGAGGCTTTTAAATATTAGGTTAATTTGATTACTTCCGCCATATTGGATTTATGATTCATGTCAATTTCCGAGATTTAATATTGTACCGGAAGGCTTTGGGTTTAAATGACCCTAAAAAAATTAAAATCGGCAAAGAATCAAAAAAATTATAAAGGATAATAAAAAATTCCGGTTTTTACCATTGCTGCCGAAATGTTTACAACACGCTTCTACATTTTCTGGTACAGTTCCGTAGTTCCTTGACCGATTTTTAAAAACTACCCACCAAAATATTGGCAGAAGACCAGTCATGACAAACCGTTTGTAAATGCGGCTTTTCAACAAAATTCCAGCAGTTACTAAAAATTGCTCAAGTTTAAATACGTCTGCCTTGACACTTATGGTGATAATATCAGTTTTTGATAGAGAATCAAATATCTGGAAAATTTATCTGTCAAACGAATCCAAAAAGTTGAAAATCGGTGAAAAAATAAAGAAGTTATACGATTAAATGAAAATTCCGTTTTTTTTGGACCATATTTTATAAAAATAACCACTTTATATCTTTAACACCCTGTACCTTAAAAACTAGTCACAGGATTGAGTTGGGACCTTGACAGTTCTGATCAGGAAATTAAAATCTACAACATACTAACACTAACATTTTAGCAAAAATTCACCTAGAGCCATTTTTGCCTATATGTATTTTGTGCGGGCCCTTTAGTTTTCTCCATGTTGAGGAAAAATTATTATTATAATAATTTTGTTGAACAGCTACGAATCTTTCAAAACGTTAATTATTGTAATAAAATACTTGAGAACATGAAAATAAAGGCAACGTTGCTGGGCTTCTCAAAATGCGTAAACTATATTAACTATATACAGTCGGGCTTAGTAAGGTGGTGATGTGAAGTGGCTTGAGGGGGCTTGGGAAGAACTGGGAAATATATATTTAAGTAAATATTAAATAAGGTTACCCCTCTCCTGTTGCTAAATGTATATAAATTGTCCTATGCGCAGTCACGTGAAATACACACTTCTAATTACAATAGGAAGCCTGGGCTTCTGAGAGCCTGTGATATGTACCGGGCTTGGTATAGGTAGTTGGGTACGTATATATATATATATATATATATATATATATATATATATATATATATATATATATATATATATATATATATATATATATATATATATATATATACATCCTGCTAACAATGCTGCGTCCTTACAAAAGCCAACCATACGGCGTCTCCCAGAAATACACTAGTTAGTTCAAATGTGATGGAGTATATTGGATCTACTCATCAAATCCAGCCCAGAGCTGGTTTTAGATTACTGATATCTTAATAAATAAAGAAGTTAAGATATACTGACAATACTGCGTCCTTTCACTAATAGTACGATATAGCGTCCGGAGTATAATCATGTGTATATCCCACATGATACCACGTCCTTAGTGTATATTTTTTGACAAACTTGGTACAATACGGCGTCCGGCACTGTTGCCACATTTATCGCTCTTAGTTTTTATTTTAAATCTACTCAGAACGTTGGACGTCAAATAAATGTTGGTAATAATTTGGTCATGGGTGTTTATTAAAGAATGGGACAAACAGTAGGAGTAGGTTCCTTAAGTAAAAATAAATAATTTTAGCTGCATAAACCTTAGTACCATTTTGCTACCTTAAAAATTTGTGGACCGTTAAATGCAATTTTTAAGTTATTATTTTTATTGCCTCTGGTGTTACGCATCTTACGTATTTCGACTTTAGTTTTCCATTTTTTTCCAATAACAACCTGATATCCATTATTTTAGTTTCTTAAAGGGAATTTGTAGAATAAGTTAGTTCTTTATTGAATATGATTTTAAATAACCTGTTTTGCAAATTATATAACTACAACTTAGAATTCCATATACAATGATACAACTAAAGAAGCAGAAAATAATATTTGCCTTTTTGTCATCGCTTGTTACTTTTTCACCTCTGTTATTTCTAATAGTGCCTACTTGGATAATTTAGATTTATTTCTTTGTATTCCGTAGAATTCATTTGTGACTTCCCACAAATATTTTGGGGAGGATCTATTTCCTCCACTTTATGCGTATAATAATTCATTTTTTCTTTTTTAATTAAATTATTTAATTCATTACAATATTTTTTTTTAAATTGGCATTAAAGTATCTCAAATTCGTCATTAAAGTGATGGTCGAGATGGTAGCGTATCTTTGACCACAGAATGTATTTGTTTTTGGAATTTTTAAGTTATTATTTTTATTGCCTCTGGTGTTATGCATCTTTCGTATTTCGACTTTAGTTTTCCATTGATATATAATACTCTGGAAAATGAATAACAACCTGATATCCATTATTTTAGTTTCTTTAAAAAGGGAATTTGTAGAATAAGTTAGTTCTTTATTGAATATGATTTTAAATAACCTGTTTTGCAAAGTATCTAACTGTTGTAAATGTATGTCCTCTCCAACCTAGAATTCCATATAAATAAATTCAATATCTTCATATTTTGACACATATCAAGGAAATGCCGAAACACGTCAATTTTAGATTCTGGAATGACATCCTGCAACGTCAAAACTTCATCCCTAAATTCAACCTCCTTTGGGTGACAGTTGCAACCCCCAAATTTTTAAATTGGATGTAGGGATTGATTTTATTTGCAAGTGATTTGCCGATACAACTAAAGAAGCAGTAAATAATATTTGCTTTTTGTCATTACTTGTTACTTTTTCACCTCTGTTATTTCTAATAGTACCTACTTGGATATTTTAGATTTATTTCTTTGTATTCCACAGAATTCATTTGTGACTTCCCACAAATATTTTGGGGAGGATCTATTTCCTCCACTTTAAGCGTATAATAATTCATTTTTTCTATTTTAATTAAATTATTTAATTCATTAAAATATATTTTTTTAAATTGGCATTAAAGTACCTCAAAATCGTCATTAAAGTGATGGTCGAGATGGTAGCGTACCTGCCTCTCACCCAAAAGTCCCGGGTTCGATCCCCGGTCGTGGTAATGGAAAATACTGGGAGGGGGATTTTTCCATTATACACGGATATTGGATGTGTGTCCGTTGTCTTTAAATGTGTAGCCCCCTCCCGCACAAGGCTCTTGTAGAGCTTTCTGGGATAAAGGGGGTCGTAATTACATGTGGTGTATTTATTTATTTATTATTATAAAGTAATCCATTATTGTACGATTTTTGTAGTTAGCAGAGGTGACCAGATAAATGTAAACATTCTTGTAACAATAATTGTGTTGTAATAAAAGGTAAATAAATACAGTTTTTTAAGTTCAGAATTATCACTATTATAATGCTAAAAATAATGGTTTTCTTACAAAAAATTATCCCGATTTTGACATTAAAAAATAATTATGACATTTCTTAATGTCACTGAAAATTATTTAAAAAATAGAGTTAATTAATCTTAATTTCACAGTTTCTGGATTTAAAAAAAATGCAATATGCACCTCGGCATTAAAGTTGCTTTTTATCACTCATGCGGTTTAAACTCCACATTCATGATAAATAGTTGAACTTTAATGCCTTGATACGTAAATAACTATTTTGTACTCCCTGTTTAATTCATTACTAGGTCGAGCCCGGGGCCCGCCGCGACCTAGGACTACGCGCCGCGCCGCTGGCGCGGAATATCAATAGTTTTATCTCGGGGTTTTTAGTTGAAAGACGGTTTTTTAAATTTCGGAAAAATTGAAAATTGAAATTGAGGAAAAAAAAGGTCAGAGCCCCGCGGGGGTTTCTTTAGGCCCTGACGGGCCCAGGAATTTTTTTATAGTATGTTTGAGACTACAGCCCCTGCGGGGCTGTAGTTTTTAAGGTGTGGTTAAGTGTATTTATTAAGCTGCGGTCAAGTGATTTGGGTAAGTTAGTTGGATTCGGTGGAAGAGTCTCGGGAAAGATGTAGAGTCCTACAGAGATGCCACTTGAAAAGTGATAAGGTCATTAGAAGAGAGGCGTTTCGCGTATTTTCGTAGGCATCTTGGATTAGTTAAGGGATTCGGGTAATTTAGTTGGATTCGGTGGAAGGGTCTCGGGAAAAATGTAGTCTGGCAGAATGCTACTTGAAAGGTGGGAAAGTAATGAGAAATGAGGTATTTCGCGTATTTTCGTATTAGTCTTCGATTAGTAAAGCAATTTAGTTGGATTCGGTGGAAGAGTCTCGGGAAAAATGTAGAGTCTGACAGAATGCTACTTGAAAGGTGGGAAAGTAATGAGAAATGAGGTATTTCGCGTATTAGTCTTCGATTAGTTAAGGAATTCGGGTAATTTAGTTGGATTCGGTGGAAGAGTCTCGGGAAAAATGTAGAGTCTGACAGAATGCTACTTGAAAGGTGGGAAAGTAATGGGAAATGAGGTATTTCGCGTATTTTCGTATTAGTCTTCGATTAGTTAAGGAATTCGGGTAATTTAGTTGGATTCGGTGGAAGAGTCTCAGGAAAGATGTAGAGTCCGACAGAATGCTACTTGAAAGGTGGGAAAGTAATGAGAAATGAGGTATTTCGCGTATTTTCGTATTAGTCTTCGATTTGTGAAATGTTGAAAATTCAATTTATTTTTTGTTTTTCTTTAATAACTTCCACAAAATTAAAGAGAGGGTAAGTAAACTTGGTACCTACACATAGTTAGGTTGTGAGGGTCCATCTTTGCTATGGTTCAGAGTTAAACAGAGGCGCGCCAGTGGCGTGCGGTGTGGTCACGTCGACATAATTTTAAGGAAAAAAGTATGTGCACTAATTTTTTTTACAATTCTGATCAGATTTGCATAATTTATGGTTGATTTTCTAAAAAAACTTGTACATGTAAAATTTTGCATGAGGCAGTAGTTTTCGAGATATTTGCGTCTGAACAAAACGATGCACCAAAAACACAATTAATTAATTAAGATAGCCCTTTAAAAATTATTTTCAATCTGATTTTCGAAGGGATATACTGAACTGAACTGTCAATTTAATGTTTTTAATGTTTTTCTTCTTTTGCAATGAGGCGTTTTTAAGGTCTTTTGCAGTCAATATTATTTCTGCCAAAAGAAAAATTTGTTTGTTACGAAATTGCATAAACAAATTATCAACATCCAAATATCAAAAAAATCAACACCCCGTATTTCCGTTAGGAATGGCTATAGAGAAATTTTAGAAGGAATATATCGTGATTTCATCAGAACTATTCCCGACATGATAATTGTGTTTTTGGTGCATCGTTTTGTTCAGACGCAAATATCTCGAAAACTACTGCCTCATGCAAAATTTTACATGTACAAGTTTTTTTAGAAAATCAACCATAAATTATGCAAATCTGATCAGAATTGTGAAAAAAATTAGTGCACTTACTTTTTTCCTTAAAATTATGTCGACGTGACCACACCGCACGCCACTGGCGCGCCTCTGTTTAACTCTGAACCATAGCAAAGATGGACCCTCACAACCTAGATATGTGTAGGTACCAAGTTTAGTTACCCTATCTTTAATTTTGTGGAAGTTATTAAAGAAAAACAAAAAATAAATTGAATTTTCAACACCCTGTATCTCCGTTAGGAGGCTCGATAGAGAAGAAATGTTAGAAGGGGTATGTCATAAGTTCATGTGAACTTTCTGTACCCGAAGTTTGTCGGTTTAAAATCGGGACACCCTGTATAATAAATAATAAATAACATCACAATATGTAATTACGACCCCCTTTATCCCAGAAGGCTCTAAGAGCGTTGTGCGGGAGGGAGCTGCACATTTAAAGACAAGGAACACATCCAATATTCGTGTATAATGGAAAAATCCCTCTCACAGTATTTTTTATTGCCACGAACGAGAATCGAACCCGGGGCTTTTGGGTGAGAGGCAGGTGCGCTACCATCTCGACCATTAGTCATATAAATATAATATATAATGGTCTGCTATTTTCGATTTTATTATACACTAACACGAATCTCATAGTGCATGCTGTGAGTCGGAAAAAACCTCGAAAAACAAGTATTTGGGTAGTCAAACTACTTCTCTCCCACGTTTTCGAGGATGCTGAACACGATGGTGATGTTGGCTCTGCTCCTCGAGTTGTCCCTACCCCCCTAACGGCCAAATAACCACTCTCCAAGGGGGTGAAAAATGTGTTTCGTGCTACAAACGAGAAAACCCTCGTTATCTCTCGTTTTTGAGTGTGCCGGGCAAGAGAAAAATATTACCAAGTCACCTCGATCCCCGCGAGCCCCTCGAAAGGACACAAACTACCCCTTTGACGCGCGGTTTTATAAAGTAAGTGAAGTAAGTTAGATCATAAACATTTTTGTTGACGCATAAAATTACTTATTTACTATAGGTAAATATAAATCATTTTCAACATTTGTCGAGATGACTTGATAATATTTTTCTCTTGCCCAGCATACTCAAAAACAAGACATAACGTGGGTTTTCTCGTTTGTAGCACAACACATTTTTCACCCCCTTGGAGGGTAGTTTTTGCCCGCTCGGATGGTTGGTTTGCCCCAGGGAGCAGAACTAACATTACCATCGTGTTCAGCATCCTCAATAACGGGGGATGACATAAGTTTTACCGGTGGAAGACGTAGAATACGCGATTCCCCCTCTTTGGGGATGGTTTTTGGCCATTAGGGGGGTAGGGTCAATTCGGGGAGCAGAATCAACATCACCATCGTGTTCAGCATCCTCGAAAATGGGAGGTGACATAAGTTCTGCCGGTGGAAGACGTCGAATACGCAATTCTCCCCTTTTGGGGTCGGTTTTTTGGCCGTTTGGGGGGTAGGGTCAACTCAGGGAGCAGAAAAATCATCACCATCGTGTTCAGCATGCTCGAAAACGGGGGGAGACGGTAGTTTGGTTGACTCCGTCCGACTCACAGCGTCCGACTCACAGAATGCACTAGTACGCGCGAGTAAACGTCCCACTAAAAAGGAATGATTATATATATTTATGCGATACGTTGTTGCCAAATCTCGGATGCAGCATCATGCTATAACTGAAAGAGTATATTAGATGTATATTTCTGTACAAAGATCGACGCGACCCCAAACTAAGTTCGTTGGAACTAAAAATATACTCTTGCTTACACTTGACATATAATACCGCGTCCAAAATCGAAAAATTGCCCAGTCAATATCTCAGTTAATTGAAATGATACAGAAATGATTTCTATGTTTATCGGTAGCTCAGGTGATCAGGTGACACCGAATAATCTGAGAAGTTGTAAAAGGATCACTCGCGAAATATGGCGAAGATAATATGGAAAAACAATACTGCGTCCGGTATACGGATGCACTATTGTACAGGACGCACTAGTGAATGGTATCGTGTCAATGTACGGACGCAGCATTGATAGCAGGATAAATATATATATATATATATATATATATATATATATATATATATATATATATATATATACATCCTGCTAACAATGCTGCGTCCTTACAAAAGCCAACCATACGGCGTCTCCCAGAAATACACTAGTTAGTTCAAATGTGATGGAGTATATTGGATCTACTCATCAAATCCAGCCCAGAGCTGGTTTTAGATTACTGATATCTTCATAAATAAAGAAGTTCAGATATACTGACAATACTGCGTCCTTTCACTAATAGTATTATATAGCGTCCGGAGTATAATCATGTGTATATCCCACATGATACCACGTCCTTAATGTATATTTTTTGACAAACTTGGTACAATACGGCGTCCGGCACTGTTGCCACATTTATCGCTCTTAATTTTTATTTTAAATCTACACAGAACAGTAGTTGGATGTCAAATAAAAGTTGGTAATAATTTGGTCATGGGTGTTTATTAAAGAATGGGCCAAACAGTAGGAGTAGGTTCCTTAAGTAGAAATAAATCATTTTAGCTGCATAAACCTTAGTACCATTTTGCTACCTTAAAAATTTATGGACCGTTAAAAGCATTTTTTTTTTTAAATTTTTTGTTATATTTCTATTACTATTAACACGATTACATCCAAATTTGGTACATGGGGGTTTCTTGGGCCGCTGAATAAAGTAGTGTAAACAATTGTTTCAAATAACGTAGAGGGCGCTGCGAACGCCTAATTATTTCTTTTGTTTTAGTCGTGAATTTTTTCAACATCGACTTTTAAAAAAGTAATATTGGTTTTGAATGCAGCATTCAATTCTACGTCAAAAAGGTATATTTATTTTATGTAGGTAAAATGCACCGTTTTCAAGTAAAATGCATTTAAACTTCCTATGGCACAATGAAGAGAATTATATAAAATTTAAATTGTTCATTAAAGAATGTGCCAAACTGTAACAGTAGGTTCTTTGAGTAAAAATAAATCATTTAACTGAACATACCTCAGTACCATTTCACGTCCTTAAAAAACTAGCTAGTTATTAATTAAAAACTTTTTAAATTGCTTAATTTGATAAATTAATAAAATTTCTCTTCTTAAAAACTGTGTTTTATCTATTATACTTAATTATTTTACTGAAAGTTTTAGTCATGTACCTAGTAGATTTATAATTTAAATTTTACGTAATTCTCTTCGTTGTGCCACAGGAAGTTTGAATGCATTTTTCTCGAAAACGGTATATTTTACCGACATAAAATAAGTATTCCATTTTTACGTAGAATTGAATGCAATAAAAACGAATATTACTTTTTTAAAAAGTTGAAGCTCAAAAGATTAACGACTAAATCAAAAGAAATAACTAGGCGTTCTCAGCGCCCTCTGCGTTATTCGCCACAATTGTTTACACTACTTTTCTCAGCGGCCCAAAAAAACCAAATTTGGATGAAATTGTGTTAATAAATTAATAGTAAGAGAGATATAACAAAAAATTTAAATGAAGAAATTGCTTTTGTCGGTCCATAACCTTTTAAGGAAGCAAAATGGTACTAAGGTATGTGCAGCTAAAATGATTTATTTATACTCAAGGAACCTACTCCTACAGTTTGGCCCATTCTTTAATAAACACCCTGCATTATAAGGCTATATTATAAGGCTTTAGGACCAAGGTATGTAAAACATCTTTGTCCACAGGTTGTATTTGTTTTTGGAATTTTTAAGTTATTATTTTTATTGCCTCTGGTGTTATGCATCTTACGTATTTCGACTTTAGTTTTCCATTGATTTATAATACCCTGGAAAATGAATAACAACCTGATATCCATTATTTTAGTTTCTTAAAGGGAATTTATAGAATAAGTTAGTTCTTTATTGAATATGATTTTAAATAACCTGTTTTGCAAAGTATCTAACTACAACCTAGAATTCCATATAAATAAATTCAATATCTTCATATTTTGACACATATCAAGGAAATGCCGAAACACGTCAATTTTAGATTCTGGAATGACATCCTGCAACGTAAAAATTTCATCCCTAAATTCAACCTCCTTTGAGTGACAGTTGCAACCCCCAAATTTTAAAATTGGATGTAGGGATTGATTTCATTTGCAAGTGATTTGCCGATACAATTAAAGAACCAGTAAATAATATTTGCCTTTTTGTCATCGCTTGTTACTTTTTCACCTCTGTTATTTCTAATAGTACCTACTTGGATATTTTAGATTTATTTCTTTGTATTCCACAGAATTCATTTGTCACTTCCCACAAATATTTTGGGAGGATCTATTTCCTCCACTTAATGCGTATAATAATTCATTTTTTCTTTTTTAATTAAATTATTTAATTCATTACAATATTTTTTTAAATTGGCATTAAAGTACCTCAAAATCGTCATTAAAGTGATGGTCGAGATGGTAGCGTACCTGCCTCTCACCCAAAAGTCCCGGGTTCGAGTCCCGGTCGTGGTAATGGAAAATACTGTGAGAAGGATTTTTCTATTATACACGGATATTGGATGTGTGTCCGTTGTCTTTAAATGTGTAGCCCCCTCCCGCACAAGGCTGTTGTAGAGCTTTCTGGGATAAAAAGGGTCGTAATTACATGTGGTGTATTTATTTATTTATTATTGTAAAGTAATCCATTATTGTATGATTTTTGTAGTTGGCAGAGGTGACCAGATAAATGTAAACATGCTTGTAACAATAATTGTGTTGTAATAAAAGGTAAATAAATACAGTTTTTTAAGTTCAGAATTATCACTATTATAATGCTAAAAATAATGGTTTTCTTACAAAAAATTATTCCGATTTGACATTTAAAAATAATTATGACATTTCTTAATATCACTGAAAATTATTTAAAAAATAGAGTTAATTAATCTTAATTTCACAGTTTTTGGATTAAAAAAAAATGTAATATGCACCTCGGCATTAAAGTTCCTTTTTATCACTCATGCGGTTTAAACTCCACATTCATGATGAATAGTTGAACTTTAATGCCTTGATACGTAAATAACTATTTTGTACTCTCTGTTTAATTCATTAATAGGTCGAGCCGGGGCCCGCCGCGACCTAGGTCTACGCGCCGCGCCGCTGGAACTTCTATATCAGTAGTTTTATCTCGGAGTTTTTAGTTGAAAGACGGTTTTTTAAATTTCGGAAAAATTTAAAATTAAAGTTGAGGAAAAAAATGTCAGAGCCCCGCGGGGGTTTTTTTAGGCCCCAACGGGCCCAGGAATTTTTTTGTAGTATGTTTGAAACAGCCCCTGCGGGGCTGTAGTTTTTAAGGTGTTGTTAAGGGTATTTATTAAACTGCGGTCAAGTGATTTGGGTAAGTTAATTGGATTCGGTGGAAGGGTCTCGGGAAAGATGTAGAGTCCAACAGAGATGCCACTTGAAAAGTGATAAGGTCATTAGAAAAGAGGCGTTTCGCGTATTTTCGTAGGCATCTTGGATTAGTTTAGGGATTCGGGTAATTTAGTGGGATTCGGTGGAAGACTTTCGGGAAAAATGTAGAGTCCGACAGCGATGCTACCTAAAAAGTGAGAGGGTTATCGGAAATGAGGTGTTTCGCATATTTTCATAGGCATCTTCGATTAGTTAAGGGATTCGGTGGAAGACTCTCGGGAAAAATGTAGAATCCGACAGACATGCTACCTAAAAAGTGAGAGGGTCATTAGAAATAAGGCGTTTCGCGTAATTTCGTAGGCATCTTCGATTGGTTAAGGGATTCAGGTATTTAGTTGGATTCGGTGGAAGAGTCTCGGGAAAGATGTAGAGTCAGATAGAGATGCTACTTGAAAGGTGGGAAGGTAATGAGAAATAAGGTGTTTTGCGCATTTTCGTATTAGTCTTCGATTAGTTAAGGAATTCGGGTAATTTAGTTGGATTCGGTGAAAGAGTCTCGGGAAAGATGTAGAGTCTGACAGAATGTTACTTGAAAGGTGGGAAGGTAATGAGAAATGAGGTGTTTCGGGTATTTTCGTATTAGTCTTCGATTAGTAAAGGGATTCGGGTAATTTCGTTGGATTCGGTGGAAGAATCTCGGGAAAAATGTAGAGTCCGACAGCGATGCTACCTGAAAAGTGAGAGGGTATCGGAAATGAGGCGTTTTGCGTATTTTTGTAGGCGTCTTCGATTAGTTAAGTAATTTGGGTAAATTAGTTGGAACCGGTCTAAGAGTCTCGGGAAAGAAGTAGAGGTCTACAGAGATGCCACTTGAAAAGTGATAAGGTAATGAGAAATGAGACGTTTCGCGTATTTTCGTAGGCATCTTCGATTAGTTAAGGGATTCGGGTAATTTAGTGGGACTCGGTCTGAGAGTCCTGGGAAAGATGTAGAGTCTAACAGAGATGCTACTTGAAAAGTGGGAAGGGCATCGGGAAAGTCTTCGATTAGTTAAGGGATTCGGGTAATTTAGGTGGATTCGGTGGAAGAGTCTCAGGAAAGATGTAGAGTCCGACAGAGATGCTACCTGAAAAGTGAGAGGGTCATCAGAAATGAGGCGATTTTTATATTTTCGTAGGCGTCTTCGGTTAGTCAAGGGATTCGGGCGTTTTAGTTGGATTCGGTCGAAAAGTCTCGGGAAAGATGTAAAGTTCGACAGAGAGATATTACTGGAAAGGTGAGAACGCCATCTGAAATGAGGCGCTTCGCATATTTTCGTAGGTGTCCTCGATTAGTTAAGGCATTCGAGCGTCTTGTCGGATTCGGTCTAAAAGTTTCTGAAAAGATGTAGAATCGGCATAGATGTCATAGATAAGGTGAGGTAATCGGAAATGATGCGTATCTACCTTTTTTGTAATCCAATTTTTCTTTTTTTATCATTGTGTTTAATTTTAATAATTTTTGTACTTGTTTTTGTCTCATTTTTTATTATATTAATAAATTTGTTAGTAGTATTTTCCAGATTTTCATTTTTCAACCATTCCCATATTTTAAGTGAATTTTTAAATTTTCTATAATCAATATACATAGTTTTGTGAATTATGTAAACTTACCTCTGTATTAGTTAATATTATTTGTACTACAATTATATAATAAATAATAAATAACAGCACATGTAATTACGACCCCCTTTATCCCAGAAGGCTCTAAGAGCGTTGTGCGGTAGGGAGCTGCACATTTAAAGACAAGGGGCACATCCAATATCCGTGTATAATGAAAAAGTCGCTCACAGTATATTTTATTGCCACGACCGAGAATCGAACCCGGGGCTTTTGGGTGAGAGGCAGGTACGCTACCATCTCGACCATCAGTCATATAAATATAATATATAACGGTCTGTTATTTTCGATTTTATTATACAGTAACACGAATCTCATAGTGCATTCTGTGAGTCGGAAGAAACCTCGAAAAACAAGTATTTGGGAGTCAAACTACTTCCCTCCCCCGTTTTCGAGGATGCTGAACACGATGGTGATGTTGGCTCTGCTCCTCGAGTTGTCCCTACCCCCCTAACGGCCAAATAACCACTCTCCAAGGGGGCGAAAAATGTATTTCGTGCTACAAACGAGAAAACCCTCGTTATCTCTCGTTTTTGAGTGTGCCGGGCAAGAGAAAAATATTACCAAGTCACCTCGATCTCTGCGAGCCCCTCGAACGGACACAAACTACCCCTTTGACGCGCGGTTTTATAAAGTAAGTGAAGTAAGTTAGATCATAAACATTTTTATTGACGCATAAAATTACTTATTTACTATAGGTAAATATAAATCATTTTCAACATTTGTCGAGATGACTTGATAATATTTTTCTCTTGCCCAGCATACTCAAAAACGAGACATAACGTGGGTTGTCTCGTTTGTAGCACAACACATTTTTCACCCCCTTGGAGGGTAGTTTTTGGCCGCTCGAATGGTTGGTTTGCCTCAGGGAGCAGAACTAACATTACCATCGTGTTCAGCATCCTCAATAACGTGGGGATGACATAAGTTTTACCGGTGGAAGACGTAGAATACGCGATCCCCCTCTTTGGAGATGGTTTTTGGCCGTTAGGGGGTAGGGTCTATTCGGGGAGCAGAATCAACATCACCATCGTGTTCAGCATCCTCGAAAACGGGGGTGACATAAGTTCTGCCAGTGGAAGACGTCGAATACGCAATTCTCCCCTTTTGGGGGCGGTTTTTTGGCCGTTTGGGGGGTAGGGTCAACTCAGGGAGCAGAGAAATCATCACCATCGTGTTCAGCATGCTCGAAAACGGGGGGAGACGGTAGTTTGGTTGACTCCGTCCGACTCACAGAATGCAGTATCAAGCGCGAGTAAACGTCCCACTAAAAAGGAATGATTATATATATTTAACATATTTATGCGATACGTTGTTGCCAAATCTCGGATGCAGCATTATACTATAACTGAAAGAGTATATTAGATGTATATTTCTGTACAAAGATCGACGCGACCCCAAACTAAGTTTGTTGGAACTAAAAATATACTCTTGCTTACACTTGACATATAATACCGCGTCCAAAATCGAAAAATTACCCAGTCAATATCTCAGTTAATTGAAATGATACAGAAATTATTTCTATGTTTATCGGTAGCTCAGGTGACACAGAATAATCTGAGAAGTTGTAAAAGGATCACTCGCGAAATATGGCGAAGATAATATGGAAAAACAATACTGCGTCCGGTATACGGATGCACTATTGTACAGGACGCACTAGTGAATGGTATCGTGTCAATGTACGGACGCAGCATTGATAGCAGGATAAATATATATATATATATATATATATATATATATATATATATATATATATATATATATATTTATCCTGCTATCAATGCTGCGTCCGTACATTGACACGATACCATTCACTAGTGCGTCCTGTACAATAGTGCATCCGTATACCGGACGCAGTATTGTTTTTCCATATTATCTTCGCCATATTTCGCGAGTGATCCTTTTACAACTTCTCAGATTATTCTGTGTCACCTGAGCTACCGATAAACATAGATATAATTTCTGTATAATTTCAATTAACTGAGATATTGACTGGGCAATTTTTCGATTTTGGACGCGGTATTATATGTCAAGTGTAAGCAAGAGTATATTTTTAGTTCCAACGAACTTAGTTTGGGGTCGCGTCGATCTTTGTACAGAAATATACATCTAATATACTCTTTCAGTTATAGTATAATGCTGCATCCGAGATTTGGCAACAACGTATCGCATAAATATATATAATCATTCCTTTTTAGTGGGACGTTTACTCGCGCGTAATAGTGCATTCTGTGAGTCGGACGCTGTGAGTCGGACGGAGTCAACCAAACTACCGTCTCCCCCCGTTTTCGAGCATGCTGAACACGATGGTGATGATTTCTCTGCTCCCTGAGTTGACCCTACCCCCCAAACGGCCAAAAAACCGCCCCCAAAAGGGGAGAATTGCGTATTCGACGTCTTCCACTGACAGAACTTATGTCACCCCCGTTTTCGAGGATGCTGAACACGATGGTGATGTTGATTCTGCTCCCCGAATTGACCCTACCCCCCTAACGGCCAAAAACCATCTCCAAAGAGGGGGGATCGCGTATTCTACGTCTTCCACCGGTAAAACTTATGTCATTCCCCCGTTATTGAGGATGCTGAACACGATGGTAATGTTAGTTCTGCTCCCTGAGGCAAACCAACCATCCGAGAGGCCAAAAACTACCCTCCAAGGGGGTGAAAAATGTGTTGTGCTACAAACGAGAAAACCCACGTTATGTCTCGTTTTTGAGTATGCTGGGCAAGTGAAAAATATTATCAGGTCATCTCGACAAATGTTGAAAATGATTTATATTTACCTATAGTAAATAAGTAATTTTATGCGTCAATAAAAATATTTATGATCTAACTTACTTCACTTACTTTATAAAACCGTGCGTCAAAGGGGTAGTTTGTGTCCGTTCGAGGGGCTCGCAGAGATCGAGGTGACTTGGTAATATTTTTCTCTTGCCCGGCACACTCAAAAACGAGAGATAACGAGGGTTTTCTCGTTTGTAGCACGAAACACATTTTTCACCCCCTTGGAGAGTGGTTATTTGGCCGTTAGGGGGGTAGGGACAACTCGAGGAGCAGAGCCAACATCACCATCGTGTTCAGCATCCTCGAAAACAGGGGAGGGAAGTAGTTTGACTCCCCAAATACTTGTTTTTCGAGGTTTTTTCCGACTCACAGACTGCACTATGAGATTCGTGTTACTGTATAATAAAATCGAAAATAACAGACCATTATATATTATATTTATATGACTGATGGTCGAGATGGTAGCGTACCTGCCTCTCACCCAAAAGCCCCGGGTTCGATTCTCGGTCGTGGCAATAAAATATACTGTGAGCGGGATTTTTTCATTATACACGGATATTGGATGTGTCCCTTGTCTTTAAATGTGCAGCTCCCTACCGCACAACGCTCTTAGAGCCTTCTGGGATAAAGGGGGTCGTAATTACATGTGCTGTTATTTATTATTTATTATATAATTGTAGTACAAATAATATTAACTAATACAGAGGTAAGTTTACATAATTCACAAAACTATGTATATTGATTATAGAAAATTTAAAAATTCACTTAAAATATGGGAATGGTTGAAAAATGAAAATCTGGAAAATACTACTAACAAATTTATTAATATAGTAAAAAATGAGACAAAAACAAGTACAAAAATTATTAAAGTTAAACACAATGATAAAAAAGAAAAATTGGATTACAAAAAAGGTAGATACGCATCATTTCCGATTACCTCACCTTATCTATAACATCTATGCCGGATTCTACATCTTTTCAGAAACTTTTAGACCGAATCCGACAAGACGCTCGAATGCCTTAACTAATCGAGGACACCTACGAAAATATGCGAAGCGCCTCATTTCAGATGGCCTTCTCACCTTTCCAGTAATATCTCTCTGTCGAACTTTACATCTTTCCCGAGACTTTTCGACCGAATCCAACTAAAACGCCCGAATCCCTTGACTAATCGAAGACGCCTACGAAAATATAAAAATCGCCTCATTTCTGATGACCCTCTCACTTTTCAGGTAGCATCTCTGTCGGACTCTACATCTTTCCTGAGACTCTTCCACCAAATCCACCTAAATTACCCGAATCCCTTAACTAATCGAAGACTAATACGAAAATACGCGAAACGCCTCTTTCCCGATGCCCTTCCCACTTTTCAAGTAGCATCTCTGTTAGACTCTACATCTTTCCCAGGACTCTCCGACCGAGTCCAACTAAATTACCCGAATCCCTTAACTAATCGAAGATGCCTGCGAAAATACGCGAAACGCCTCATTTCTCATTACCTTATCACTTTTCAAGTGGCATCTCTGTAGACCTCTACTTCTTTCCCGAGACTCTTAGACCGGTTCCAACTAATTTACCCAAATTACTTAACTAATCGAAGACGCCTACAAAAATACGCAAAACGCCTCATTTCCGATACCCTCTCACTTTTCAGGTAGCATCGCTGTCGGACTCTACATTTTTCCCGAGACTCTTCCACCGAATCCAACGAAATTACCCGAATCCCTTTACTAATCGAAGACTAATACGAAAATACCCGAAACACCTCATTTCTCATTACCTTCCCACCTTTCAAGTAACATTCTGTCAGACTCTACATCTTTCCCGAGACTCTTTCACCGAATCCAACTAAATTACCCGAATTACTAATCGAAGACTAATACGAAAATGCGCAAAACACCTTATTTCTGATTACCTTCCCACCTTTCAAGTAGCATCTCTGTCTGACTCTACATCTTTCCCGAGACTCTTCCACCGAATCCAACTAAATACCTGAATCCCTTAACTAATCGAAGATGCCTACGAAATTACGCGAAACGCCTTATTTCTAATGACCCTCTCACTTTTTAGGTAGCATGTCTGTCGGATTCTACATTTTTCCCGAGAGTCTTCCACCGAATCCCTTAACTAATCGAAGATGCCTATGAACATATGCGAAACACCTCATTTCCGATAACCCTCTCACTTTTTAGGTAGCATCGCTGTCGGACTATACATTTTTCCCGAAAGTCTTCCACCGAATCCCACTAAATTACCCGAATCCCTTAACTAATCCAAGATGCCTACGAAAATACGCGAAACGCCTCTCTTCTAATGACCTTATCACTTTTCAAGTGGCATCTCTGTTGGACTCTACATCTTTCCCGAGACTCTTCCACCGAATCCAATTAACTTACCCAAATCACTTGACCGCAGCTTAATAAATACCCTTAACAACACCTTAAAAACTACAGCCCCGCAGGGGCTGTTTCAAACATACTACAAAAAAATTCCTGGGCCCGTTAGGGCCTAAAAAAACCCCCGCGGGGCTCTGACCTTTTTTTCCTCAATTTCAATTTTCTAAAAAACCGTCTTTCAACTAAAAACTCCGAGATAAAACTACTGATATAGAGGGTCCAGCGGCGCGGCGCGTAGACCTAGGTCGCGGCGGGCCCCGGCTCGACCTAGTAATGAATTAAACAGAGAGTACAAAATAGTTATTTACGTATCAAGGCATTAAAGTTCAACTATTCATCATGAATGTGGAGTTTAAACCGCATGAGTGATAAAAAGGAACTTTAATGCCGAGGTGCATATTACATTTTTTTTTAATCCAAAAACTGAAATTAAGATTAATTAACTCTATTTTTTAAATAATTTTCAGTGATATTAAGAAATGTCATAATTATTTTTAAATGTCAAATCGGAATAATTTTTTGTAAGAAAACCATTATTTTTAGCATTATAATAGTGATAATTCTGAACTTAAAAAACTGTATTTATTTACCTTTTATTACAACACAATTATTGTTATAAGCATGTTTACATTTATCTGGTCACCTCTGCCAACTACAAAAATCATACAATAATGGATTACTTTACAATAATAAATAAATAAATACACCACATGTAATTACGACCCTTTTTATCCCAGAAAGCTCTACAACAGCCTTGTGCGGGAGGGGGCTACACATTTAAAGACAACGGACACACATCCAATATCCGTGTATAATAGAAAAATCCCTCTCACAGTATTTTCCATTACCACGACCGGGACTCGAACCCGGGACTTTTGGGTGAGAGGCAGGTACGCTACCATCTCGACCATCACTTTAATGACGATTTTGAGGTACTTTAATGCCAATTTAAAAAAATATTGTAATGAATTAAATAATTTAATTAAAAAAGAAAAAATGAATTATTATACGCATTAAGTGGAGGAAATAGATCCTCCCAAAATATTGTGGGAAGTCACAAATGAATTCTGTGAAATACAAAGAAATAAATCTAAAATATTCAAGTAGGTACTATTAGAAATAACAGAGGTGAAAAAGTAACAAGCGATGACAAAAAGGCAAATATTATTTACTGGTTCTTTAATTGTATCGGCAAATCACTTGCAAATGAAATCAATCCCTACATCCAATTTTAAAATTTGGGGGTTGCAACTGTCACTCAAAGGAGGTTGAATTTAGGGATGAAATTTTTACGTTGCAGGATGTCATTCCAGAATCTAAAATTGACGTGTTTCGGCATTTCCTTGATATGTGTCAAAATATGAAGATATTGAATTTATTTATATGGAATTCTAGGTTGCAGTTAGATACTTTGCAAAACAGGTTATTTAAAATCATATTCAAAAAAGAACTAACTTATTCTACAAATTCCCTTTAAGAAACTAAAATAATGGATATCAGGTTGTTATTCATTTTCCAGGGTATTATAAATCAATGGAAAACTAAAGTCGAAATACGTAAGATGCATAACACCAGAGGCAATAAAAATAATAACTTAAAAATTCCAAAAACAAATACAACTTGTGGACAAAGATGTTTTACATACCTTGGTCCTAAAGCCTTACAATATAGCCTTATAATACAGGGTGTTTATTAAAGAATGGGCCAAACTGTAGGAGTAGGTTCCTTGAGTATAAATAAATCATTTTAGCTGCACATACCTTAGTACCATTTTGCTTCCTTAAAAGGTTATGGACCGACAAAAGCAATTTCTTGATTTAAATTTTTTGTTATATCTCTTTTACTATTAATTTATTAACACAATTTCATCCAAATTTGGTATATGGGGGTTTTTTGGGCCACTGAGAAAAGTAGTGTAAACAATTGTGGCGAATAACGTAGAGGGCGCTGAGAACGGCTAGTTATTTCTTTTGTTTTAGTCGTTAATCTTCTGAGCTTCAACTTTTTAAAAAAGTAATATTCGTTTTTATTGCATTCAATTCTACGTAAAAATGGAATACTTATTATATGTCGGTAAAATATACCGTTTTCGAGAAAAATGCATTCAAACTTCCTGTGGCACAACGAAGAAAATTACATAAAATTTAAATTATAAATCTACTAGGAACATGACTAAAACTGACAGTAAAATAATTAAGTATAATAGATAAAACACAGTTTTTAAGGAGAGAAATTTTATTAATTTATCAAATTAAGCAATTTAAAAAGTTTTTAATTAATAACTAGCTAGTTTTTTAAGGACGTGAAATGGTAATGAGGTATGTTCAGTTAAATGATTTATTTTTACTCAAAGAACCTACTGTTACAGTTTGGCACATTCTTTAATGAACAATTTAAATTTTATATAATTCTCTTCATTGTGCCATAGGAAGTTTAAATGCATTTTACTTGAAAACGGTGCATTTTACCTACATAAAATAAGTATACCTTTTTGACGTAGAATTAAATGTTGCATTCAAAACCAATATTACTTTTTCAAAAGTCAATGTTGAAAAAATTCACGACTAAAACAAAAGAAATAATTAGGCGTTCGCAGCGCCCTCTACGTTATTTGAAACAATTGTTTACACTACTTTATTCAGCGGCCCAAGAAACCCCCATGTACCAAATTTGGATGTAATCGTGTTAATAGTAATAGAAATATAACAAAAAATTTAAATAAAAAAAATGCTTTTAACGGTCCATAAATTTTTAAGGTAGCAAAAAGGTTTATGCAGCTAAAATGATTTATTTTTACTTAAGGAACCTACTCCTACTGTTTGGCCCATTCTTTAATAAACACCCATGACCAAATTATTACCAACTTTTATTTGACGTCCAACTACTGTTCTGTGTAGATTTAAAATAAAAACTAAGAGCCATAAATGTGGCAACAGTGCCGGACGCCGTATTGTACCAAGTTTGTCAAAAAATATACATTAAGGACGTGGTATCATGTGGGATATACACATGATTATACTCCGGACGCTATATAGTACTATTAGTGAAAGGACGCAGTATTGTCAGTATATCTGAACTTCTTTATTTATTAAGATATCAGTAATCTAAAACCAGCTCTGGGCTGGATTTGATGAGTAGATCCAATATACTCCATTACATTTGAACTAACTAGTGTATTTCTGGGAGACGCCGTATGGTTGGCTTTTGTAAGGACGCAGCATTGTTAGCAGGATGTATATATATATATATATATATATATATATATATATATATATATATATATATATATATATATATATATATATATATATATATATATATATATATATATATATATATATATATATATATATTCCAACTAATCCCCAGTGTATAATCAGCGTGGCAAATTAGCTATATACCTAGGTTACCGTAATTGTCTAGTATTCTCAACATTTAACCCTTAATTCCCTCTATATTACGTGTATCTCTCGTATATCCTCAAACGTATCAACAGCAACTTTGTTATTTAATATCCCACAGAACTAGTGAGACGACATACGTATGTTAATTGACTTATACTACTTATTTACCGATTTAATATACCCGCAAAATTATTATAATCCTTATAAATTATTATCCGCGGTCTCAGTTATCTTATCCCTCGTATCTCCTATTCTTCCCTCTGCCCTTGGAAGTACTTACGGTACCCACCGTAATTAAGGCGTATCAGCCAAATACTCCAAGAAAAAAAAAATTATACTTATATGCTAGTAAAACGACGCCTGGTTATTCTCTCGAACGATCGGTGTCGGGTATGGTCGGCGGTCTTACTCGAAGACGCCTAATTATTCCCATGCTAAGGAATAGATTCCTTCCCCCCATTAACATCTGACTATTAGCAAAAATTAACTTTAAACTCAAAAGTCCCTAGCGGTGAAGCCGTGGGGTGGGGAAGTCGTAGCGGCAAATCTTTAAACTTGTAAATATTGTCATTCGGGCTATGTCTATTAATTATTATTGGCGCCCGAATGACCTTCTCTAAGAGGTCCCACCACTAGAAACCCAGCCTCACAGGAGGCCGTCGTATCCTGGTGGACCGTCTCGGTATTACCGGACGTCCCGGTTCTTCCTCCTCTATTACCTCCTCGTCTCTTTCGGGATTCTCCATAATCTCGATCCATTGCGGAACTAACGGTACCTGGACCGTTACACCATTTTCTTGTTCTTCGTTTTTCTCGTCTTCTCCTCTTCTCGATTTTCCACAAATTCCTCTCCGTCTTCTTCTTCTTCGTCTTCTTCCTCTTCAACTCCTTTGGTCACATAATATTTTTTCAACCGGTTCACATGAACAATTTGGTTGTCTCTCCCCCCTATCTTCCTTACTTCATACGTAACTGCACCGATTTGGTCTATGATCCTATATGGCCCCTTCCAAGGACGGATCAGCTTTTTCGAGAGTCCTTTCTTGGCTCCCATATCCTTTAAATAAACGAGGTCGCCTCTTTCGAAGACTCTTTCCTCGGTTTTTCTATTGAATCTTGCGATCCTTTTCCCTTTTACGTCTTCTGTGATCTCGTGGACTTCTGTGTATACCTTCTTTAGTCTGACCATCAGCTCAGAGGCATAGTTTTCGTCGCAATCGTACTTCAGTCGACTCGGTCGAATAATAAACCGTCCTGGTACAACTAACTTATCCGCCATATCTTCTGGGTCCTTTCGGTATAGGACTCCATCTCTGTCTATAAAATAAGGTTCGGTTATCTCTTCTTCTTGATCTCTTAATTTGTCTATAATAGGCTTACAATACTTGTCACGTTCTTGAGCTTCTTTAATGGTTATTTTGTCCCATACAGGTTCAATTCTTCCTTCTTCGATGTTTTGATTATCTACTACTGCGCAGGCTACGTGGGCGTCTTTATTCCCTAGTTTCACTGGTTTACATACTAGAATTTTCCCATCCAATTTCTGTTTTAATTTTCCAAAACACCTCATCTCTGTTCTCGGCGGCACTGTAAGTTCTTCCAAGGCCATTATCCCTGTTTCAGTTCTTTGTAGTTTCCATCGGCCCATATTCTCACTTCCTATACTGGCCTGTTGAGCTTCTTTAAGTTTTATAATAACCTTCTCCATTTCCAATAGTTTTTTCCGCATCCAGTACATTTCCTGATTTCCATTGTCAGCCTTTTCTTCCTGAGCCGCAGGCTCGCTTGGATTCTCCGTCTTAGGTACTACTGGTTGTTTCTCTGGTACGTATTCCTTACAGGTTCCTTCCACTTTATTCAAACCGTGCTGCTGTTTCTCTTGATCTCGCTGGTTAGCGACTTCCGGTTCTTCACGCGTTGTCTCTATTTTTTCCATATCATCAGTTATTTTCTGTGTCCAGAATTTCTCCATCAATTCTCTTGGTTGCTTACTTCTAGTTCTTTCTGGCTCCCAATCCGCATTATGATGTACTTGAGCCGTAGCGTAGACCATATTTTTTTCTGGTTTCTTCTCGTAAAAATTTTTCACCTTGCTTAGCCACAGTTTCCATAAAGTTTCTTCGTCTCGTCCCTCCTCACAGAATTCCACAGGGACTTCCCCCTTTGAAGTCGTTTGTCTCTTCCCCTTAATCATGTTATTGATCTCTTGATAATTTTCCAACTCCTCCAAAGCGTCATCTTCCCTCGAATCGCATAGGTCTCTTAGCGTCATTCCCACAGACTCATCTATTAAACGTTCTCCGTACATCTCAATGACAGGTGTCACATTACAGCTGATATGCATCTTATGCTTCGACAAAAAATCTCTTCCTAGCAGTATGTCCACTTCGCCTTCAGTGCCCAATGTATCGTCATCACAGATGACAAAGCTACCCTTAGCTTGCCTTCGAGATCCGGGCATTTCCAAAGTTATATGTACTAAACCATAAGTCCTTAAAGGATGGCCGGTAATACCAGTTAAGGCCAGCTCCTCAAAATTCTCTATAGGTAGCCCTTCTTCTATGGCTAACCTATGTTGCATCAGCGACACGGACGCTCCTGTGTCGATTAGACAGCTACAACTTCTACCATTTAATTGTAACTTGATAATATATGGTACCCAGTGTCCTCCTTCCATACAGTTTAGAGCTGGTATCATTAAGATGCTTTTTCTATGTTGGTCCACTTCCGAATTTTCCCAAAATTTCGTTCGACTAAGTATCTCTGTCTTCTGTTCCTTTATCTCCTTTCTATCATGTCCGAAATTATTAGTTCCCCTTGAAAAGGTTGTAGGTTGGCCTTCCAACCGGGGTATGTTAAAAGGCCTTAGTAGTTTAAAGAAAAGGATGGCTTATCCTTGTCTTCCCGGATATAGGTCATTTTTTCTATCCCCTGTATATTGACTCTTGATTTTTCCCCCGTATTTTCCTTCACACCACCTTCGGGTTTTCCGTAAGTATTTCCTACTTCTTGTTGTCCACCATTCTCATCCTTATATCCTGGCGGCTTGTAATTAGTCTCGTATTTCTTATCTCGCCCCCTTCTTTCTGTACGGTCCTGTCCAAAAGTTACGGATTCTCTCCTATCACTTCTACGATTATAGTCGTTTGGTATCTTGTCCTCTCTTTGCCCATACGCCGGACGATTCCAATGTTCGTTAGATTTCGGGTAATAATCTCCCTTGTTGCGGTTCTGGAACGTATTTCGGCCATTATATTCCCTTCTTCCTGGCGAATATTCCTGAAATGTTTCGTCGCGGTCCTTTCTCTCTACCCCTCGTATATATTCACTGCGCTGATTTCTATCATAACTTCCTTTATTCCGACAGTCTCGTGCCCAGTGTCCTGGTTTCTTACATATATAACATGTACCACTTTCGTATGCCCCTGTATACTCCTTACGTCTTCCACACTCCCGGGCGATATGTCCTATTTCGCCACAATTGTAACAGCTGATCTGCATAACTTGCGCATTTTTTCCGTGTATCATTTTGAGAGTCGTTTCTTGTAACTTTACTATTTCCTCTGCTTTATCCATTGTCAACTTTTCTTCCCTTAATAATAAGACTCCGACTTCCTTCATCAGATCTTTTCTTAGCCCGATTTTAAATTGGTTCATTATTAAGTCCTGGTTTTTCTTTCGAATCCCCGGTAGTTCCTCCGGCGTGGCGTGACGTACGTCTTCTTCCAATACTTTGGCTCCTAGGACTTTAATCCTAATACAAAATTGGTTAACATTTTCGTCATGCCTTTGATAACATTTACTCAGGTTCAATTGATTTTCCCCTGGTAAGCCTATCGGCTCGAAATTAGCAATTAGCCTCGACTTTAGCTCTCTAAAGGTTAGCCCTTCCACAGTAGGGTCTGCCCTCAGAAAATCGTAGGCCTCGCCAACACATTTATATTTTAAAATTTGTAGCGTCTCTTCCTCGGACCACCCGTCCAACCTGGATCTTTGTTCTAGTTTTTCCAAATATCTCTTCGCCCCTTTCCCGTTAAAGTTCTCTAATGTAGAAGCTATCATCCCTAACGAATACATCATGGGTACCCTCGTTATAGTTCCCGAGTGTCCTTGAGCCGGACCTGAATGTCCTTGAGCCGGACCTGGCCCCCCGAAAATGTTCGGTGATATAATTGGTGTAGTCACCGTTGTGGTGACAATAGTAGTAGTTGTATTAGTTAAAGGGTTAGTAGTGGTCATTTTAAATTAAGCAAAAAAAAAATTCACAATATAGCTATAAGCACAAACCTGGTATGGTCCCTTACTCCTTCTTCCTGGCCCCTCAAAATATTTCAATATACTCAATTACACGAGTATCCTTACGGCTTTAATGCCACACGAATTCCTAGTCAAAACTAACGCCCGTATTTTTATTAACATCAAAATCTCTTAAAGAATAAAAGTTAAAAAAATCATCTCCTTAATCATCAATTAAGAAAAATTGATTTCCAAAACCTTTCAGACTATCTCTATATAGTCAAATCAATTCAAAAACTTTCCAACCTACCCCTGTATATCAATTTAAAAAAAATTATAAAAAACAAACTTTTCAAACTCCCCCTGTATTTCAACACAAAAAAAAATAATTCAGAAACTTTTCAAACTCGCCCTGTATATCAATTTAAAAAATTATAAAAAGAAACTTTTCAATCGCCCCCTGTATTTCAACAACAAAAAAAAAATGATTCAGAAACTTTTCAAACTCCCCCTGTATTTCAACAACAAAAAAAAAATTATTCAGAAACTTTTCAAACTCGCCCTGTATATCAATTTTAAAAATTATAAAAGTAAACTTTTCAAACTTCCCCTGTATATATTAACAAACGACAAAACAACAACAAAAAAAAATACAAAACTTTTCGGCCTACTCCTGTATTAAATAAAACTTTTTCCTCCTTCCTATCGAGAATTTGATTTCGTTTCCCTATTTTCGTCTATTTTAAAACATCCTAGGTTGCTTGCTATTAACGAATTAATTTATTTCCCCTATCTTTATCTAATTTAATTTTTATCTCGTTTAACCTATTATTAAATCGATTTCGTCTATTTTCGCGTATTTTAAGTCGATCCCGCTTTTTCTGCCAACAGTATGTAACACTCTATTATTTTAAAATTATCACTCTGACACCACCAAAATGTATTATCCCACAGGGTGAACTACCCCTATTTTATTATCCCACAGGGTGAACTACCCGTATTTTATTATCCCACAGGGTGAACTACCCCTATTTTATTATCCCACAGGGTGAACTACCCCTATTTTATTATCCCACAGGGTGAACTACCCCTATGTTATTATCCCACAGGGTGAACTACCCGTATTTTATTATCCCACAGGGTGAACTACCCCTATTTTATTATCCCACAGGGTGAACTACCCCTATTTTATTATCCCACAGGGTGAACGGATTTTATTATCCCACCGCTGGCGCCAAATATGTAACCCTCGTACTGCTATATTCTAGGTATCACTATATACTGGGTCTCCTACCCTACCTAGTATAGTGCGGGTGTACAATTATTTTTATTATTTTAAATTTCGGTGCAGGTGACGAGTGTGTCACCCACGGGGTAGCGTATGCTGCCACCAGAGTTAATACGTAGGCTTGAAAGCCTATCCCGTTAACCCTCGGGATTATCCTAAATATCCTAATTTTCCGCAAATTTCTACCATTGTGGGAGTGTTCCATCACCGATGATGCAATGTTCGTTGTAACGCAGAATTTTGGTGTTTTTGTGGCGTAGGCGTTTTCCATTTTTTTGTTTTCACATCAAAGGTTCCGACCCACCCAGAGGACGATGAGTAATTTCCTTCAGAAAGTAGTGGAATATATTCACTTGGTGTTTATACCCATGGGAAATGCATATTCTATTAGGAATTCGTACATCGCTCATGCGCTCTGCTACTGTAACGTGTTCGAGGTTATGTTTTGGTTTTGATTTTGGCAGAGATTCTGGTTTTAAGCGGAGCTGGTCAAATACTTTAAAAAAGTATTTAAATATTAAATACTAAATACTTTCAAAAACATGGAAGTATTTAAATATTAAATACTTTTCAAAATATAAAAGTATTTAAATAATAAATACCAAAAGGAATTAGTTACTTTAAAGTGAGTATTTAAATACTTTCAGAATATTTAAATATTTTAATAACACAGAAATATTATTAAAGTATTTAAATATTTTCAAAGTATTTAAATACTTTCAGAATATTTAAATACTTTGATAACACTGAAATATTATTAGAGTATTTAAATGGTAAATACTTTCACTTGGGGGCTGACAATAGTGGTAAGGCATTATACTGCTGTGTTTTTCACGAACTACCCAGCCATAACTTAAAAAATTGCAGTTATGAATTATTTTCAAATTTAATCAAACTGTAAACAACACGTGCCTAACAAAAAACGCGACGCGATCGCGATGTATTTATTAGCTGCACACTGCGTACTTCATATCAATACATGTCTTGACAATTTCAAAACCTGCCTGATGTACTTAGGTATTTGATTTTGTTTGGAAAATGTATTTAAATACTTTTGAGATTGAAATATTTAGGATATTCAAATATTTCTGAGAGTATTTAAATACTGCAGGAAAAGTATTTAAATATTTTCCAGTTATGTAAATACTTTCCAGTTATTTAAATACTTTAAGTATTTAAATACTTCTAGGATCATTTGCACAAATACTAAGTAGTAAATATTTCAAACCGAGTATTTGTAAGTACCATTATAAATACTTGTTGCAAGAAGTATTTAAATACTCGGTATTTAAATACTTTCTAGTATTTAAATACATTTGAGTATTTGTAAATACAAATAATGCCCAGCTCTGGACTAAGTCCCATAATTCTTTTATTTATTATTTGTGTGTATTTTATCCAGAGCAATGGATGAACTTATCCTTTTAAATGAATTAGATGATGTGGAATGTGGAAGTCCAAGAACACATGATGTGCAAAATCCAGAAAGGGATTTTTGGTTAAAGTGGCAGAAAGGAAGCCCTTTCAATCTAATATCCGACAAACAATAAACAATTCATAAAACTGTTTAGATTATCTTAACTTTCAGTTTTGACTTTGTTGGATGATGTAGACGAATATATAACTCCCCCTTCTAGGCTATCGGGACTTAAAAAAAAAAACAAAAGTAAGACATTAAATAAATAATATATGAGGTTAGGTGGTCACCGGCACGGAAATGTCACGGGTCAAGGAAATAAAGCAGGAAGGAAAGTGAACATCAAAAAAGCTTAAATTTGATTGGTTGAAATAAAATTATTTTCAAGACTATCTCAGACATTATTTTTTCCCATAGGAAAATAAATTCCAGTAGTAGTGGAGAATAGAGATTGACATACCCATGGGAATAATTGCATGGTAAAATAATACTACCTACCAGAATGCATATTCACATTCTTTACAGTCGTACGGCAATGGCAGTATTCGGCGCAATCTCATTGGCCGCTTCAAGGCCACGACTTTTGGCGCGGACGCAAAATGTCACATTTAAAAACAAGTTAGAATTGTTTGCAAATTGTACATAATTTTTACATGCTGATTGTTGTATTGTATTTTTTATTTATTTATGGTATTGTTCAGAATTCGAAGTAAAATGTATACCCTACAAATATCAGAGAATGATTTACCAGATTCTTTTATGAATGAAACAGTTCCAAGTAAGCCAGAAATGACGATAGTTAGAAGTAACATTAAAAATATGAAAGAAATAGAAAAATGGATTTAAGAATTTGGAGTTAAAAGTTAAAATATGCACACGTTGGAATGTAAGAAGTTCTAATCCCCATGGAGTAAAAATTATCTGTTCGTACGTATTATTTGTATGCCACCAACGTGAAGTGAAGTAAATATTCATAGGTACCGTCAAACGGGGTAAAATGGATCAAAAAGGCATGTTTTTTTAAGATTTGACGACGTAGTTGTAATTGAAAATTTCTCAAAAAAATAATTTAGCATTAGACACCAATTTGTCATCTAATAGTTAATTAAAGAAATAGATAACCCCTCAGGTTTTTTTTATTTTTTTGGTTGAAGTGCATGTGATCCATTTTACCCCATAGGAGGGGGTAAAGTGGATCCTAGGTGTATTTCCCATGAAAATTCACTTTAACGCTATAAGAGGTAAAGTAAATCACCAAAAATGTTTTTAAAAATGCGGCAAAAAAAATTGGACACGTTTTTCTTGAAAAATAGACCACTAAGATATAAAAATGTATTTATTCATAACGTAATCTAGTTATGAATAAATACAGTTCGTTTCAGATGCAGTCTTATGCATGTAGGTAGGACATAGAAATAAATAAGTACAAATGGTCTAAAAATAAATAATAACAAATGAAATATGTAAATAATAATTTAAACTTAAAATTAAAATAAAATCAGTTTTGTCTTCGTCGACAAATTAAAATATAAAAACAACAAAATGCTAAACTTTTATCTTAAACAAATCACTCAAAATTAATATCACCAATGTTGTTAAACAAATGTCTTCCTCTTTTGCCCCCGGAGCAAGGTTAACCTTTTTAAAAATTTGCTCCCTTACAACACTGTTTATATCTAGCACAGTGGGATATACAAAAAAATCTTGTTTTAAACCCACATTCTTACGAAGTGTGTTTAAAAAAAACATTGGTTTGAATAATATAATATATTTCAGCATTATAGTTAAGTTGTTACTGAAATAATCAGTGCCAAAAATATGGATCTAATTGTCATTATAAGTGTGTAAGTGTAACCATGTTTTTAAATCCCTTTGTCATTCGTATGCTTTTGTTTGAGTTATTATTACACTATTATGTTATATATGTTATATTAAGTAAATTAATAATTATACACTTTATTTCCGTCTTGCGCTGCAGTGTCGCACCTGGTGAGTTTCTCCTTGGGTGCGGCATTGCGGGGTATGGATGGAATGACGTGCCAGATGCCCATAGACAGGACCTTAAATGATCCTAAATGGGCTCACCCCTCCATATTTATTTACATATTTTTGTATTTACTAATGTATTTCTTCATTTATTTTTTTGTAAATAAATATAATTCTTTCTAATTATTAACGAATCAAACTAGTGATCCACATTACCCCTCGTAGTGTCGTTTTTCAACAAATCATGGTATATCTCTGTAACAACCTAACCTCAAACAGATCGCAGTAGATAGGCTATGCCACTCCGGGACCACTTTCAAGGTCGATGGCGTCTGTCCATCCGGAGTGACCATGGAGAGGATGAAGTAGTCTTCGTCGAGGGGATGGAGAAGAGCTTATGGAGGGGTGTACAAGAGCTGAAGACCATTGCGCAATATCATCATGGGGGGTAGTCTTCGGCGAGGGGGTGGAGAAGAAGTAATCGTCAACGACCAGAAGGTATTGCATCATCGTTAAAGCGTATTGCGCAATATTACGTAATCTTACGCAATCGTCATGGGGGGTAGTATTCGGCGAGGGGGTGGAGAAGAAGTAATCGTCAACGACCAGAAGGTATTGCATCATCATTAAAGCGTATTGCGCAATATTACGTAATCTTACGCAATTGTCATAGGCATATCAACGTTTAATAACTAAACTAATTTGCTAAGGCTGTGTCAACGTTAGTTAACCATTCGTTATAACCAGTAATAGTAGGAGGGAACGACCGATATTCGATTAAGTCAACCAACCGCTGTCACTACATCTGATTTAACTCTTGGCCGTTGAATTCAACGCAGGTCGTGGCAAACCCTTAATATATCGAAGTCTCGAAATCGATAGATTAACGGCAACTGTCGACAATGAATGCTTCCTCGTATACAGGTTTCGCAACTTCCTGAACTAAAGATACAACACTGGCTAAACACTTTGCACAATACACAATTCACTTCTGACACCTGCCCAGACAGGTCTTGCTCGTTCACTCTTCTTTGGCTTCAGCCGAATGGTCAAACCGACGCAATTGCGAGGGTCGTTAGCTATGGGGTCAACACAGATACTAGACTATTACTAGAACGCAATAAGAAGACATGGATAATAAATAAAGGTATATATTAAACAATCATCATAGTACATATAGAGCCTCACCTAGCAAGGTCTGCCACCATAACCACGATACCCCCACAAGGGGTCAGCGACCGCGACGGCCGCGCTTAAAGACGAGTGATCGATTGCCGAAAGAGAATTATTACATGGACGTGACTGGCAATTTAGTGAGTGGGTTTTATAGATTTACTGTTAGAATTAGACTAAAAATTTAAGGTAATATTCTCCAAAAGGGGTATATGCCGTTAGACGTCTGTGGATATTTCAGAAAGGGGAAATCTCTTCGAATGCTATCTCACAAGGCGGTCACCTGGTAATAATGGGGAAGCGCCCCGGTACCCGTGCGTACCGCACTGAGGCTTATCCTGGCTTGATTTAATAAAAAATGGCGGATTTCCATTTTGCGAGATCATTGGGAGGTCTCCCACTATATATATGGAAATGACCCGAGACCACTTCATGTCGCCACGTGGCGTCGCAAATTCCGCTATTTCCAAATTTTATTCAGTTCCTAATATTTTCAAAATGGTGCTGGCAGACACGATCCCGGTAGAGACGATGACCAATGGGTAGGCGAGGCCAGCTCAACCATCTTTGGAAGCCGTAGGTCACGGACTCACTAGGAATTCCAGAACGCGAGGGTAGAGTGAACCTATGGGTCCGTAGATCAGTGCGACCACGAAGGTGGATCAGTCTATGGTAGATCAGATCAAGAGCTACCGATCTACGGTAGATTCACTCTCGCGCCTTTGTGGAGTATTCCTGTGATCTGTTAGACCGGCTTGTGAAGATGATTACCTGCGCTGTAATCATCATAATTAAAACCCCAGTCCGTCCATAGAGGATTCGGCACTGGCAGAGGATAATGCATATCCTTGGTCGTCTCTACATGCTGCATCGTGCCTGGATGCGTTCGTTCAAACATGAGATATGGGCCGAAAAAGATAAAGGGAATTTTGGAAACTGTACTGAAAATCGTCTTAAAAATTTTATATAAAATCCTGATATGCATGGATTCACGCATATCAGGCAAAAAGAAGGAATTTTGGGTTTAGGAACTGACTTGAAATTCGACATATTTTTGATAAAAAAATGGTGTACATGGAACAGATGTTCCACATACACCATTCAAGCCTTAGCTTGTGTGCTTATGTCTAATTGGGATCTTTTTCTTAAAACTACTTTCACAGCATCTCCTGGGTTCGATAACAGGCACACGTGCGCGTTCAAGGTTATTGTGCAATATTGCATCATCTTACGCAATCCTGCACACGTGCGTTCAAGGTTAGCGACTTGTCGAGACTTGTCTGTAGGCGGTTTTAGATCAAAGGAGTCTGTGTGGGTGGTTCCAAGAATAGCTGTCAGATATATGTAAACAAGCTGTGATTAATGGTTTCCGGCGATGAGTCATAGGCACACCTGCGTTCAAGGTTAGCGACTTGTCGAGACTTGTCTGTAGGCGGTTAGATCAAAGGAGTGTGGCGTGTGGGTGGTGAGTACGTGACTAAAAGAGCAACATTCAGTTCTAAGAATAATGGAACACCTGCGTTCAAGGTTAAAGCGCTCTAGTTTTAGAACAAAGAAGTCTTTGAAGAAGAGCTGTCAGATATAAGTGATTAATGCCGGCGGTGAGTCATAAGTACGTGACTAAAAGAGCAACATTCAGTTCTAAGAATAATGGAACACCTGCGTTCAAGGTTAAAGCGTTCTCACGGTTTTTGCTGATTCGCAATGAAGTATGGGGAGGGGGAAAGGATATAATCGATGAGTCATCCTGCGTTCAAGGTTAAAGCGCTCTAGCGCAATATCGTCTTTTTTAATAAATGTTTTATTTTATTTTTTTATTTTATTTTTTTATTTTCTTATTTTTTTAATTTTATTATTTTTTTTAATTTTTTAATTTTAATTTATTTATTTTTTTTTTATTTTTTTATTATTATAATTTTTTTTATTTTTTTATTTTTGCGATGACGTCATAGCGATAAGCTCGAAGCAAATAGTAATGTAAACAAAAGGCATAGGCGTATGTTAAAATGCATGAAAATTAAAATTATATTAATTTTATGGGGGTACGCCTATGGTAGAAACCTTTAATTTAATATAGTCATTGTAAAACGTGACGATAATGTAAACATATGACTCATAGTTTGAGTGTATTTATTAACTGATGTAGATTTAAATATTTTACTCTACTATACTAGTGGGATAAAGATAGGAGGGATATGTCTTTCTTTTTAAGCATATGACCTGTTTAATTTTCTGAGTTAAGCCTTTAGTTATCCAAACAAAGGGAGTTCTTTATTACAAGTTTTTATGATTAATAAAGCAGATATTGATACAAGATATTTATTTATATATAAAATACATTTTTTGATTAAATATATTAAACTGCTCCTTCGAAATAGGGATGTAGGTCAAGAAGTTCTCCAAGAAGCTGTCAGAGATATAGGTGATTAGTGGTTTCCGGTGAGTCATAGGCACCAGACCTGTTATGAAAAACCCTGTATCTGTTTACAGACCTGTTATGAAAAACCATGTATCTGTTTACAGACCTGTTCTAAATAGCTGTTTACCTGTTTATACTAGGCTCCACTTTCAAGGCTATTCGCTCCGGATGGTATGTGTCCATCAGCAGTGAGAGTTATATCTCGCCGCTACAGTTCTGGGTGTTCGTTAAGAGCTTAAGACCTTCATACAATCACCATAAGCTCTTCAGCTCTTCAGACTGTAGTCTTGAGAGAAAAAACAGCAAAGACCAGAAACTTTTAATTCTAAAATTAGTCGCCGCATTTGCAGCGATGTCGCTGTAGACGATGACGTCATAGCGATAAGCTTGAGGCTAATGTAAATAAAGAGCATAGGCGTAGGTTAAAATACATAAAAAAGGGGGTATAATAATATTAATTTTATGGAGGTACGCCTATGGTAGAAAATAATTAAATTTAATACGTGCCGATAAGGTAAACATACTCGTCTTGGAATATATAAACATTTGCAGGTGTTCACGCGTAGGCTTCACAGATTGAACCTATATAAGATCAAATATTTTATTCAGCCTCTATAGGTGAGACAAAGATAGAGATATATATGTTTTATTCTTTTTAGGTTAAACCTTTAGAAATTTCCGACGAACTGACTTGGGTCTATATTTTAATCGGGTAATTAAAATCGAAATACTAGCAATCTGTAATGTTATAAAACTGATATTACATTTAAAAAACATTGTGATATGAGCGCTGGACATAATCAATATATATCTAACAGTTCTTTAGATAGAAATAGGTAATTAATACTAGTACCTAATTACAAAAGATGTAACCTAATATCAATAACATACGTAAAGCAATGTATTTAATGTCATTGCTGATTCGATAAAAAATCTATTTTTAAGTACTGTTATACAGGGTGAACATTCATTCACGTTTAGCATTCAGAACAATGTGTATATACAGGAAAAGAGAATAATTACTTACCTATTATGAAGAAAAGGCTTATTATTATAGAACACTCTGTTTTATTTAGATGAAAATGGATAGTTTTAACCAATAGTTTATGATTCTTTGGGTAAAAAATATAATTTATCTATTTTGGGTTAAGAGAATAATGCAATTTAAATAGGTATAATAAAACGTTTTTAACTATAAGCGTATTTAGACTAAACCGATTTTCAGAGATACACCAACCTATAAACACTTGTTTTGAAATATGTAATGGGATTCAGATCAGAGGCTTTAGTTCCTTAAACGCGAGCGAAAATGATTAATAAATTCATTTTATAAAAACCAAATAATATATTTTTATTAAACAGCATTCAGAGATTATGCCTGCTATGAACAAACCAACTGGGCTTAGAGTATTATGCGTTTACCATAACGTCACATAGGATCAGATGTCGGTTAGAACAAAGGAGGCCGAAATTACATCCTTGAGGTACATCATATATTCAAGCCACATAGTAGGGTTCTGTTCTCAACACCACCTATAGACGAATAGTGTCAGCTATTCTATAGGTCTTAAGCTGTCACCTAGCGAGGAATAGTACTAGCTCCTTGTAGACTTAGAGTATTTTGCGTTTACCATGACGTCACATAGGATCAGATATCGGTTAGAACAAAGAAGACTGAAATTACATCCTTGAGGTACATCATATATTCAAGCCACATAGTTAGGGTTATGTTCTCAATACCGCCTATAAGGCTTAAGCTGTCACCTAGCGCGGAATAGTACTAACTCTTTGTAGACTTAGAGTATTTTGCGTTTACCATGACGTCACATAGGATCAGATATCGGTTAGAACAAAGGAGACTGAAATTACATCCTTGAGGTACATCATATATTCAAGCCACATAGTAGGGTTAAGTTCTCAATACAATACCGCCTATAGGTCTTAAGATATCACCTAGCGAGGAATAGTACTAGCTTATACGATCTTATACATATTATTTAGGAATAATTAATTATAGATTACTTTATTCAAATACACTAAAAAAGTTATTTAAAAAATTATTAAAATCGATCACGTGATTAGCACGTGTTCAGACATTTTTCTTGGAATTTTAATACGTTCAGAAATGTATGACGTGAAGTTCAAGCTGTTAAGCATATAACTTCAAACTATACCTCTAATAATGTTTATTTATAAGTACAGGTGCAATTACAGGAATTAAATTTAAAATTCTTCGTTGAAACCTCTAACGATCAACCGAGGTCTCAATCCAGCATCTACCATCTCGAGACATCTTATACACATAACACCAATGTATGATATATCGAACTTGAATTTTATCATCACTGGAGCATTTTATATCTTTTTATATTTTCATGGGCATTCATGAACATTCATGACCATTCATGACCAGGTCATAGCCGTTCATGGATCTGTACAAAAAGCTGTTTACCTGTATACAGACCTGTTTAAAATAGTTGTTTACCTGTACTATCCATGACCTGCTCATGAATGTCCATGAATGCCCATGAAAAATATAAAACACTGTAACTACCTCTAAGCACTAAAGGAAGGATATATCTGTATATTGATAAATCTTAAACTTTAAAATAAAAACATCTAGATATGTAGATAAGTACATTTATTTAAACATTTATGTGTATTATAAAATAAGCAAATCATAAAAATTATGTAAACTACAGCTATAAAATAATATATTTAACTGATAATTCCGGCTTCCTTCAATTCATTTAAAATAGCTATGATTTCATTGTCATGGGAATCGGTATTTCCTGTTGCTTTGTATGTGTTTAAAAGCCTTAATCTGTCAATTAATTCATTTATGTCACTCCAATGAATATATTTAATAGGTTTTTCGTTGTAAACCATATCCATACCCTCCCCACTATGAGGTTAAGTAGATTTTATTTTCGGTTTACGCTTAAATAATGGCTTTATCACTTTAGAATACTTAAAAGAACGATTTCCATTTAATTGACTAGCAGGATCATAATTTCGTTTATGTACGTTAGAGGTTTCTAGGATTTCCTTATAATCAGCTAAGTCCAGTTCATCATAGTCCTGAGGATTTTTCATAAATAGCAGTTCGTATAAGCCCCGTCTTCCAGCAAACATTTTATTACCAATACTTAGAACAGCATTAGAACCGATATTTAGTTCCATATTACCAATTTGAAGTTTATTCAATTCATCATTAAATCGAACACCATAGGTTTCATCTAAATCTTTACTTTTGGTATAGAGTCTAGTTAAATAACGGGAAGGCGCGCGCGTCTTCCCCAACTTAACCTAACATTGGCCTGTCCTAGACAGGTTGAATTATGCGTGCGGTATAGTGTTCAAGGTCAATGACCTCATCTCGGGTTTCAACTTGTCTCGACAAGTGGAATTATACATCCTGTGTAGTGTTCAAGGTCGTGCACGTATAGATGCATTATACCAATTATGGATAATTGGATAATTATAGAAAATGCTTTGATGTGTATATAAGTATATGATTTCGATAACACTAGTTATTATTAGATAGATCCTCAAACTATACAGATATATTGTAATACCCCGTATCAGTTTTCAGACTGTTTTGAAATACCCTGTATCTGTTTACAGCCTGTTTTGAAATACCCTGTATCTGTTTACAGCCTGTTTTACTTTAACAATGAAGGTTAATAAAAAATTTACTCTCGCAGCATATAAACCACCCAGGGAGAAGGTTTATGACTTTGCAAAAGATTTAGCGCTTAAGAAGAAAATTAGAGATCTTTCGAACTCCATCAGTAGAAAGTACTTAGCCTTAAAATTAGGCCGAGCTGAAGAAGACGATACAATTAGACGTATATTGAAACCGGTCGTTGACCCATTACAAGAACTCAAAGCTCTCAGTGTTATTAAGAATTTACCTAGTCAACCTCCATCAGTAGAGGATACAAGTAAAGCTCAAATGAAATTAAAAGAAAAAGAAGAAGACTTCCAAGATGAAGAAGAACAAGAAGACAAAGAAGAGAAGGAGAAGAAGAAGAAGAAGAAGAAGAAGACGAAAAAGAAGAAGAAGATGATGTTGATGATGATGAGGAAGACGACGAAGAAGAAATATTTGAAGATTCAAGTAGTATGATCGATCCCAATGAATATCTTGAACAGTACCCTTCTTTAACTAGACGTTATTTAACTAGACTCTATACCAAAAGTAAAGATTTAGATGAAACCTATGGTGTTCGATTTAATGATGAATTGAATAAACTTCAAATTGGTAATATGGAACTAAATATCGGTTCTAATTCTGGTCTAAGTATTGGTAATAAAATGTTTGCTGCGAACTGCTATTTATGAAAAATCCTCAGGACTATGATGAACTGGACTTAGCTGATTATAAGGAAATCCTAGAAACCTCTAACGTACATAAACGAAATTATGATCCTGCTAGTCAATTAAATGGAAATCGTTCTTTTAAGTATTCTAAAGTGATAAAGCCATTATTTAAGCGTAAACCGAAAATAAAATCTACTCAACCTCATAGTGGGGAGGGTATGGATATGGTTTACAACGAAAAACCTATTAAATATATTCATTGGAGTGACATAAATGAATTAATTGACAGATTAAGGCTTTTAAACAGATACAAAGCAACAAGAAATACCGATTCCCATGACAATGAAATCATAGCTATTTTAAATGAATTGAAGGAAGCCGGAATTATCAGTTAAATATATTATTTTATAGCTGTAGTTTACATAATTTTTATGATTTGCTTATTTTATAATACACATAAATGTTTAAATAAATGTACTTATCTACATATCTAGATGTTTTTATTTTAAAGTTTAAGATTTATCAATATACAGATATATCCTTCCTTTAGTGCTTAGAGGTAGTTACAGTGTTTTATATTTTTCATGGGCATTCATGGACATTCATGAGCAGGTCATGGATAGTACAGGTAAACAACTATTTTAAACAGGTCTGTATACAGGTAAACAGCTTTTTGTACAGATCCATGAACGGCTATGACCTGGTCATGAATGGTCATGAATGTTCATGAATGCCCATGAAAATATAAAAAGATATAAAATGCTCCAGTGATGATAAAATTCAAGTTCGATATATCATACATTGGTGTTATGTGTATAAGATGTCTCGAGATGGTAGATGCTGGATTGAGACCTCGGTTGATCGTTAGAGGTTTCAACGAAGAATTTTAAATTTAATTCCTGTAATTGCACCTGTACTTATAAATAAACATTATTAGAGGTATAGTTTGAAGTTATATGCTTAACAGCTTGAACTTCACGTCATGCATTTCTGAACGTATTAGAATTCCAAGAAAAATGTCTGAACACGTGCTAATCACGTGATCGATTTTAATAATTTTTTAAATAACTTTTTTAGTGTATTTGAATAAAGTAATCTATAATTAATTATTCCTAAATAATATGTATAAGATCGTATAAGCTAGTACTATTCCTCGCTAGGTGATATCTTAAGACCTATAGGCGGTATTGTATTGAGAACTTAACCCTACTATGTGGCTTGAATATATGATGTACCTCAAGGATGTAATTTCAGTCTCCTTTGTTCTAACCGATATCTGATCCTATGTGACGTCATGGTAAACGCAAAATACTCTAAGTCTACAAAGAGTTAGTACTATTCCGCGCTAGGTGACAGCTTAAGCCTTATAGGCGGTATTGAGAACATAACCCTAACTATGTGGCTTGAATATATGATGTACCTCAAGGATGTAATTTCAGTCTTCTTTGTTCTAACCGATATCTGATCCTATGTGACGTCATGGTAAACGCAAAATACTCTAAGTCTACAAGGAGCTAGTACTATTCCTCGCTAGGTGACAGCTTAAGACTTATAGAATAGCTGACACTATTCGTCTATAGGTGGTGTTGAGAACAGAACCCTACTATGTGGCTTGAATATATGATGTACCTCAAGGATGTAATTTCGGTCTCCTTTGTTCTAACCGACATCTGATCCTATGTGACGTTATGGTAAACGCATAATACTCTAAGCCCAGTTGGTTTGTTCATAGCAGGCATAATCTCTGAATGCTGTTTAATAAAAATATATTATTTGGTTTTTATAAAATGAATTTACGTCTTTAATCATTTTCGCTCGCGTTTAAGGAACTAAAGCCTCTGATCTGAATCCCATTACATATTTAAAAACAAGTGTTTATAGGTTGGTGTATCTCTGAAAATCGGTTTAGTCTAAATACGCTTATAGTTAAAAACGTTTTATTATACCTATTTAAATTGCATTATTCTCTTAACCCAAAATAGATAAATTATATTTTTTACCCAAAGAATCATAAACTATTGGTTAAAACTATCCATTTTCATCTAAATAAAACAGAGTGTTCTATAATAATAAGGTAAGTAATTATTCTCTTTTCCTGTATATACACATTGTTCTGAATGCTAAACGTGAATGAATGTTTACCCTGTATAACAGTACTTAAAAATAGATTTTTTATCGAATCAGCAATGACATTAAATACATTGCTTTACGTATGTTATTGGTATTAGGTTACATCTTTTGTAATTAGGTACTAGTATTAATTACCTATTTCTATCTAAAGAACTGTTAGATATATATTGATTATGTCCAGCGCTCATATCACAATGTTTTTTAAATGCAATATCAGTTTTATAACATTACAGATTGCTAGTATTTCGATTTTAATTACCCGATTAAAATATAGACCCAAGTCAGTTCGTCGGAAATTTCTAAAGGTTTAACCTAAAAAGAATAAAACATATATATCTCTATCTTTGTCTCACCTATAGAGGCTGAATAAAATATTTGATCTTATATAGGTTCAATCTGTGAAGCCCACGCGTGAACACCTGCAAATGTTTATATATTAACATTCCAAGACGAGTATGTTTACCTTATCGGCACGTATTAAATTTAATTATTTTCTACCATAGGCGTACCTCCATAAAATTAATATTATTATACCCCCTTTTTTATGTATTTTAACCTACGCCTATGCTCTTTATTTACATTAGCCTCAAGCTTATCGCTATGACGTCATCGTCTACAGCGACATCGCTGCAAATGCGGCGACTAATTTTAGAATTAAAAGTTTCTGGTCTTTGCTGTTTTTTCTCTCAAGACTACAGTCTGAAGAGCTGAAGAGCTTATGGTGATTGTATGAAGGTCTTAAGCTCTTAATGAACACCCAGAACTGTAGCGGCGAGATATAACTCTCACTGCTGATGGACACATACCATCCGGAGCGAATAGCCTTGAAAGTGGAGCCTAGTATAAACAGGTAAACAGCTATTTAGAACAGGTCTGTAAACAGATACATGGTTTTTCATAACAGGTCTGTAAACAGATACAGGGTTTTTCATAACAGGTCTGGTGCCTATGACTCACCGGAAACCACTAATCACCTATATCTCTGACAGCTTCTTGGAGAACTTCTTGACCTACATCCCTATTTCGAAGGAGCAGTTTAATATATTTAATCAAAAAATGTATTTTATATATAAATAAATATCTTGTATCAATATCTGCTTTATTAATCATAAAAACTTGTAATAAAGAACTCCCTTTGTTTGGATAACTAAAGGCTTAACTCAGAAAATTAAACAGGTCATATGCTTAAAAAGAAAGACATATCCCTCCTATCTTTATCCCACTAGTATAGTAGAGTAAAATATTTAAATCTACATCAGTTAATAAATACACTCAAACTATGAGTCATATGTTTACATTATCGTCACTGTGACTATATTAAATTAAAGGTTTCTACCATAGGCGTACCCCCATAAAATTAATATAATTATACCCCCTTTTCATGCATTTTAACATACGCCTATGCCTTTTGTTTACATTACTATTTGCTTCGAGCTTATCGCTATGACGTCATCGCAAAAATAAAAAAATTATAATAAAAAAATTAAAAAAAATAAATAAATTAAAATTAAAAAATAAAAAAAATAAAAAAATTAAAAAAAAAAAAAATAAAAAAATAAAATAAAAAAATTAAATAAAACATTTATTAAAAAAGACGATATTGCGCTAGAGCGCTTTAACCTTGAACGCAGGATGACTCATCGATTATATCCTTTCCCCCTCCCCATACTTCATTGCGAATCAGCAAAAACCGTGAGAACGCTTTAACCTTGAACGCAGGTGTTCCATTATTCTTAGAACTGAATGTTGCTCTTTTAGTCACGTACTCACCACCCACACGCCACACTCCTTTGATCTAACCGCCTACAGACAAGTCTCGACAAGTCGCTAACCTTGAACGCAGGTGTGCCTATGACTCATCGCCGGAAACCATTAATCACAGCTTGTTTACATATATCTGACAGCTATTCTTGGAACCACCCACACAGACTCCTTTGATCTAAAACCGCCTACAGACAAGTCTCGACAAGTCGCTAACCTTGAACGCACGTGTGCAGGATTGCGTAAGATGATGCAATATTGCACAATAACCTTGAACGCGCACGTGTGCCTATGACAATTGCGTAAGATTACGTAATATTGCGCAATACGCTTTAACGATGATGCAATACCTTCTGGTCGTTGACGATTACTTCTTCTCCACCCCCTCGCCGAAGACTACTCCCCCCATGACGATTGCGTAAGATTACGTAATATTGCGCAATACGCTTTAACGATGATGCAATACCTTCTGGTCGTTGACGATTACTTCTTCTCCACCCCCTCGCCGAAGACTACCCCCCATGATGATATTGCGCAATGGTCTTCAGTTCTTGTACACCCCTCCATAAGCTCTTCTCCATCTCCTCGACGAAGACTACTTCATCCTCTCCATGGTCACTCCGGATGGACAGACGCCATCGACCTTGAAAGTGGTCCCGGAGTGGCATAGCCTATCTACTGATCGCGCTTAGGTAATATCATGTTGAATATCTATAAATCTAATTTTTCATAACCCTAAAATCCTGTCACACACAGCTTCTTCCCCTCAACTGTTTGTTTTCGCGTTGTTTGAAATTAACAAAATTTGTGACAAAATTCAGTAATTTATTACGAAATACTCGCTATGCTGGGAAACGCTTAACCACACCTTTGATACTTGCAAACAACACTAGTTTAACGCGGCAAATTTTTTACACTTCGAAAACATGTCGGTGACGATCGGCGTGGCCCGAAACAAAGAAATGCGCAGTTGATTCAATTTACCTCGTATGATGCACTTTACCCCGTTTGACGGTACCTACTTATATTTTTACTTTAGAAAAAAATTTGTTTGTCACCATGCTTCATTTATGAAAGTAAAGGGGGCAGATAATAAACGAGGTTACACGAAAAATGCAGAATGCCGTGCAGCTATTTTAATTCAGGTGAAAAAGGATTCTCCAAAGACACGTTATAATGATATATTCATCATATGTAAAGGTAAGCTGTTTACTTGATGCTAAAAAGATTTTTAGAATATTTGTTGTAGAGAGGACTATGTGGTATATTTTTTGTTGAAAATAGGCACACTCATACTTTGAATACTGCAGAAACTTTACGCTTTTTGTCTGATGCAAACAGTGAAATGCAAAGCAAATTTTTTGAATATTTTGATGATGGTATGGGTATCGCGGAGTCACATAAATATCATTTGCACTTGGGTTTAATGGATAACTACAATGAAAATGTTGCAAGAGGGGATATTAATCCTACCGTACGAACAATTCAATATTGGCATGATCAATGGTGGTCGCTGCATTTTGGTCCTAGAGCTGGTGAGGGATTAATTGAGGTAATTGTAAAGGTATCTATAGTGTAGTGGTGTAGTGTGTGTAGCTAATCATGATTTTATATTTGCAGAAACTGAAAGAGAAACAAGACATTTATTCAAAAACAGGCACTATCTTAGCGTATGTAGAAAATCCATTTGCATTAGTCATAGTCACTCCGTTAATGAGACGAGCTCATAATCTCGAATCCTCAAAGGATATTCTATTTGTCGACAGTACTAGTAGCTGTGATCCTGAAAACCATTCAGTAACATTTACACTTACAACTTGTGCTGCTGGAGCAGTTCCGCTGGCAATTATTATTACAAAAGGCCAGAGTTACGAATGCTACTGTGCAGGGTTTAAGTTGCTAAAAGAATCTGTGCTGGAAGGCTTTTTTGGACAAAAATATCCACATTCCTCACTGATCACAGTGCTGCTGAAATAAATGCCATTAATACTACTTGGCCACAAAGTAGAACACTCCTATGTATCTTTCACGTACTGCAAGCAGTATGGAGATGGTTATGGGATCAAAAACACACTATACCAAAAGACAGGCGACAGTATTTAATGAAACATTTCCAAGACGTATTATGTATCCACTGATACAAATGAGGCAGAAAATGCATTTAAAACAGCCATCAGTAATTCACAATATCCACATTGGACGAAATATATAAATGAATATTGGACCATTAAGGAACAATGGTGTTTAGCTTTTAGAGACTATTCTTGCAGGGGTCATCACACTAACAATTATTGCGAGGTGTCAATTAGGTTATTTAAAGACAATGTATTATGTAGAGTTAAAGCCTATAATGTGATATCTCTAATCGATTTAACATGTAGTGTATTGGAAGAATATTACAAAAATAGGCTTACAGTTTTTGCGAATAACAGATCTAGTTCAGCCAGACTATTTCTTAGAAAAATGATGAAGAAAACTAACTATCTGAAACAAGAGGACATCATTCAAGAAACACCATATGAATATTATGTTCCTAGCGACGAAACTAGTGGTTTATTATATTATTTTGGCAATATTCGCGCTGGCTATTGTGCTTGTCCTGTTGGTATATCTGGAAAGTTTTGCAAACATCAGTGTGCCATTTATGTATTTTTTGATGTTGCAACAGAAAACTTTCCACCAGTAACTAGTGAAGACCGCTATAGAATCGCTAAACTTGCATTGGGAGATTCGACTCCACCAAAATCATTCTACGAGCCCTTTATTTTGTACAAACCCAGCGCGGAAGTAATAATAATGAATAACGACTTTCATTCTCACTCGCCATCAGAGGCATCATGTTCTTACAGTAATGTTACAACTACAACAGCAGAAAGGGAAAACGTTGCGGAAAGTCAAGAAAGTGCGGACAGTCTTTTTCAGACATTAATCAAAACTTTATTGGATAATCATAATAAATATGTATCATCTATCAGTGGTATTGCCAAATTGAATGACAGAATAAAAAAGATTACAAGTAAGGGGCAATGGGAGACTTTCTTACATACAGCAGGTAATAATATTTCTGTTAGAAGAAGGGATGGCACTGCAATTAGAGTTCAACCCACTACAATTGCAAGACGGAAACTGTTGAGATTAGTTTCATGTTTAGGTTAGATGTTTACCTAGTAGGTCAAATGTTCAGTTAGTACTTTTAGTTACTTTTGTTATTAAGACAGGTTGGCAGTTCTTATGTGAAGTTGTACCAAGCTGGACGTGTTATGTTCTGTTCTGTTGGTGATAAAAATCCATTAAACAATTTATCAATTAACGAGTTTGTTCTTCATAGTTGTACCCATTGGAACTTCCAACAGTTTGTAACAGGTTATGGGCCCAGATTACGTGGCAAATTGGGTATAAAATCGTGAATCTTGAACAATTTCGTCGCTTTGGTGGTGTGACGCTGCTGGAACATAATGGCGGACAGAGTAGAATTCGGCAATATTTGCAAATTTGATGGTACTAACTATAGGCAGTGGAAATTCCAGGTCAAATGTGCCCTGAAGGCGAAAGGCGTATTTGGAATGACAGATGGTACCACTCCAAAACCTTCAGCAACTCAGACAGAGGAATTAGGAGTGTGGAACAAGAAAGATTCCTTAGCTCACTTCTGCAATGGAACTCGCCCAGATCACTCTAGTTGAAAATTGCGAGACGTCTAAGGAAATACTAGAAAAGCTAGACGCTATTTTTGACCAAAAATCGGAGTTAAATAAAATGCTTGTACATGAGCGTTTTCATCAGTACAAGATGGGATCAAATGACACAATTGCGCATCATATATCGAAAGTAGAGAATTTGGCAAAACAGATTAAAGAGTCAGGAGACACGATCAGTGAAGCGGCAATTATAATTAAAATTCGAAGTACACTTCCATCGAATTATAGAAATGTTCGTCAGGCTTGGTTATCTGTAGATGAGACTAAACAAACCGTAGCAAATCTTACAGCTAGACTATTAGATGAAGAAGCATCTTTGGCAGTGTATGAGGAAACTGAAACGGCTCTAGCTACAATGTCACTGGATTCAAAGAAGATTGGAAAAAGTAAGGATATGTCCAAAATTTCTTGTTTTAATTGTAAAAGGAAAGGGCATTATGCCAGTAAATGCCCTGAACCTAAAAGAAAGAAAAATGAGAAAAAAGATGGAAAGGCCAATAACAGTCAAGAAAATGCAACAGCGTTCAATGTTGACAGCGAAGATACTGTTGTTTGCTGGGACGATGTCTGGATTATGGACAGTGGGGCCTCTTCACATATTTCTTACCGAAAAGACTTTTTCCATTCTTTAGATAAAACAGAAGGCACAGTTAGTTTAGGAAACAACCAGATTTTGTCAGTCGAAGGTAAAGGAACCATAAAGATTCAAAGGTTAGTGAATAATGTTTGGTTAGAAGGAACCATAAATAACGTGCTATATGTTCCTGAATTGCGAAAAAACCTGTTTTCGGAAGGTGTAGCGACAGGCAGTCAAAACATGTCAATTGTGAAGCAAGGCAGCACTGCTAAGATTTTCAGAAATAATATTGTGGTTGCTGAGGCTGTTAGGGATCAGAACAATCTCTACAAGATGCTTTTCCGCACGATGTCAGCCAACACGGCTAGTAATGAAAATCTAAAACTATGGCATGAACGGCTCGGGCATTTAAATGTAAATTTAATAAAGGAAATGATGTCTAAAAATTTGGTTACAGGCATTGACTGTACAAACATGGACAAGTTTTTTTGTGCCGCGTGTGCTTACGGTAAACAGCACAAAACACCTTTCAAGAAAACAAAACATTTGTAATGTCATATTCAACGAAGTAAATCAGGGTTTTGAGAACCAAAATCAATTGATTCCCATAAGTCTAGATGTTGAAAATGAAGTCAGGATAGGCGAAGGTCAAGATGGCAATGAACCGGCTAGGCAAGTAGAAGAAGTAGAGGGAGAAACGTCAGAGCTGGAACTAGAAGAAGACGAACCTAACCTAAGACCAAGACGTCAAATACGTTTACCAAACAGACTTGAAGATTATGAGTTGCATTTCGTGAATTTTGTCGAGACTGATATTCCTCAGACATATGAAGAGGCCATGGATTGTGAAAACTCAAAAGGATTGGCAGAAAGCTATCAAATCTGAACTGGATGCCTTAGAAAGAAACAAGACATGGGAGCTAACAAAATTGCCTGTTGGAAAAAAGGCCATTAGTTCAAAGTGGGTTTTCAAAGTCAAACGAAATCCGGATGGTACAGTTCAGAAATATAAGGCACGACTGTGTGCAAAGGGTTGTGCTCAAAAACCCGGCATTGACTACGGTGAAATATTTTCACCTACCACAAGGTTTGATTCTGCACGTATACTTCTTGCAACAGCGGCCAAACACAAGTACAAGATAATGCAATTTGACATAAAGACAGCATTCCTTTATGGTGACTTGTCGGAGGAGATATATATGCAGGTACCTAATGGTATAGAAAATAAATATAACCTAGTGTGTTTATTGAAAAAGAGCTTGTATGGGCTAAAGCAGGCTCCACGATGCTGGAACTCAAAATTTGATAGCTTCCTCACTAATTTCGGTTTAAAATCTAGTTCAGCAGATCCTTGTGTGTATAAGGGCGAAATTGAAAACAAAACGGTACTACTCGTCATTTATGTTGATGATGGACTAATATTCTGTGAAAATATGAAAGTTATAGACATGATATTAAATGAATTACGGAATTGTTTTGAAACTACTGTCAGTAAGCCAAGCTATTTTATTGGCTTAGAAATTAAACAGTTTGAAGATTGCTCTATATTTATCCACCAGTCCAACTATATAAGAAGATTTAGACTAGAAGATGCTAAATATAACAGTGTACCGAGTGATCCGCACACAAATTTATCAATAGAAACGGAGTGCTCTCTAGTGGGACAAGTTCCTTATCGTGAAGCGGTTGGTAGCTTGCTATTTGCAGCTGTAGTGACTAGACCAGACATTATGTATTCAGTCTCTGTATCAAGTAGATACATAAACAATCATGGTGGAATGCATTGGAATGCAGTAAAACGCATTATAAAATACCTAATTGGTACGGTTGATTATGGTATTTATTATAAATGTGGCCAGGACAATTCGTTAATCGGTTATTCAGATTCAGCTTTTGCGGCCGATATCAAAACTAGACGTTCTACCACCGGCTATATATTTAAAATGTGTAATGGTGCAGTTACATGGAATAGTCAGCGACAGCACAGTGTATCCTTATCGACCACTGAGGCGGAGTATGTAGCCGCATCATATGCTACTAAAGAAGCTATGTGGTTAATCCAGCTACTCAAGGATATAAACGAAACTATAGTGCAACCTGTAACTTTGTGCATAGACAATCAAAAACCCAGAATTCCACAAACGTAGTAAGCATATCGACATACGGTTTCACTTTGTTCGGGAGAAATATGAAGATAAATACATCGATATTGAAAATGTTTCAACAGACAAACAGTTGGCAGACTTCCTGACAAAAGGGTTGTCATATGTTAAATTTGAAAAGCAGAGGTTTGAAATTGGGATGAAGAGCTTGAAAGAAATGAAAAAAACTTTTCTAAAAAACAAAAAAGTATCCTGTCAAAAGAACTTCACCCTAGTGTTAACGAGAAAAAAGACCAAATATACATTTCATTACCATACTCAGGTCTCTCTAATTCAATCAGCAATATATTTTCCAAATTTAACTTAAAAACATCGTATAGCTCCAACAAAAATGTAGGCAGATACCTTTTTAATGCTAAACAAAAAACAGACATTTCTAAAAAATGTGGAGTATATCGCTTAGATTGCCCAGATTGTAATGCAGCATATATAGGCCAAACAGGACGATCTTTTAATATAAGATATAGAGAACATATCCACACACAAAAAGAACATTCCAATTTTTATAAACATCTAACAGATTCTGAGCACAAAATAGACAATAACCATCAACCCAAAATATTACATATCTACCAAAAAAGCAAAAAACTTAATTTATTAGAAGCCCTCGAAATCAATAAATTAAATAAAAACAAAAATTATAATTTATTAAATGACCAAATAGATTTAAACAACTCCCCGTTATTAAACTTAGTTCAGATAACTTAACAGTTTTTAAATATTAGTCAATAATAAACAATAAAACCGATAAAATAGATTAAAAAACATCCTATACCTACCTCATATATATCTTAAGACATCTGTTAAACATAAATCTAATTATAAGTGCATGTCCGACCCTTCAACCCTCGTACTAAAATGTAAGTTAAAAATCTTAAAATCTATGTATATTCAGTTTACTACTTGATAATGTCCGAATAGGATGAAACTAGTTGTAGTGTAATAAAATAAAATAAAGTGGAAATTGACAAGTAATTTACAGTCTCGCAAATTTTTATTGCAAAATTTTACTAAATTAAATAATGTTTTTCTAATTTTGACATATAAATTAAGTGACACTTTTCAAAACTGACTGGAGTTATGAAACGTCATACTTTTCCTAGAACTAAAACTTTTCCTAACTGGTGATGAAATGTTCATTTCAAACTCGACATACCTCTGTATATACGAAACTTCAAACTGACAAGCGAACCTACTTGATGTTCAGTATAATTCATGAAATTAATAATTTCATCAGTTTAAAGAACCTTTTTTTATCAAAATTAGAAAAAATATTGTATGAAACACGTTAGGAAATGCGATTTTGTGTTACTTGTGTTGATTTTGCCACTCGTTACACAAAATGAGGCATTTCCTAACTGGTTACATAAATAGCTATTGTTATAACTATAAATGCTTTCTTTCATAATTTAATAATATTCAAAATGTCTAGTTTTTTTTCATGAGCAGAGTGTACTTTAGACAAAGTAAATAGTGTTTGATGTAAACCCTTTACTTTAATATATGTGCTATAAGCTATATGGTTTGAAGTGTATTTTAATTTTTCCAGTGTATTCTGTGTTGCCAATATATTTATATTTGTATAATTAATTTAGAAAAACTTAATATAATAATAATATACTATTAAATCCATTGCAATTTAAACCTTAATACATATTAATAAGTTAAATGGGCTCCTACAGGTTTCCAATCATATAAAAAAAAATTGTAGAATGCTCATAAATATGACTACCTACATCTGTGCAATTAAATCCTTAATAGGTGATATTCCCTGCTTATCTCCAATTTTGTAGATAGGAGCAATAAAGCTGGACTTCCAGAACTCAGGAAATTCACCTGTTTTTAATGACGAGTTAAATATAATTCATAATTATTGGTCTGGAAAGATTGAAACAACAATTTTTAAAGAAAATTGGAGGTAAGTCATGTGGTCCGCGGCCCTTATTGATAATGATAACTAATCTAAATTTTAGATGTACATGTACATACAACCTACAGGAGAATCCAGCAAAACAGTACTTACAAGCATAGATAAGTAGGGGAAAGGGAGGCACATTCAACCAATTATGAATAAATGGTATGTAATTGGGCCTAATTAAAATATTAACAATATTTTATCACATGTCAGTAAACTGTACACCTTTGTGTTGCAATCGTCACGAAAAGATGTTTTTGAAGATACTCTTAGCAGATCAAATTACCATTTTTAAAAATCTCCACAAATGCTTGAATCTGCCCCTCCGGTGGGGCACTTTCAACCAAGTAGTGGGGTAGAATCTACCATACCAGGTAGATAAGTATAATAATTTGAAACAACTTTTTATATTTATTTTTCATTTATTTAAAACAAAATTCAGAAAGCAAAACATAAATAATCTTCAGAAAGCTTAAAATAACTAAACGTAATTATGTGACATTAGAACAAACACACACAACAAACAACTTTGTATGTAATAATTTAAAAAAATATCTAGCTAATGTTATATGAAGAAAGGTCACCCTTAAAGGAGAGTAAAGAAGATGTTCTTGCTGTTTTAGCTAAATTAAGTGATGGTAACTTTAGAATTATATCGCAGCGATCAATTGTTGATATATCATCAACTACTGGATAGAAGAAAATGTAACCTGGTATTTTACGGCGCAAAAATTTTATCAAATACTCATTCAGGTTGATTACTTCTACTACTTTTCCTATGTAATATGTTATGCTAGATTTAAGTGTAAATTTCACCAATACAAAATCGTTTTCATTTATACGTCATCGTCCTGTAATAGATCTAATGTGATTTCTTCTTCGCTATACTCGTCACTAAAATCTCAGTCTAAATTTAATGACTCGTCTGTACTGGAACTACTTATGCTTAAATTTCTTCGGACAATTTTTGATTTATTATGTTCTGGAAAAACTTGCTTTGTCGTTTTCGTTCTTCTTGCCGTTTCTTGCGACTTTCCCTTTCCTGTTCAATTTCTTCTAATCTATTCTTCTCCGGAGTATCTGTAAAAATTCTAGATTTTCCCCTTCTGTTTTTCCCTTTTTTTTTTGCTTCTTTATGCATGGCCTAGGAAATGGTCTAACTGAATCGGGTGTGATAATAACTGAACAGTTGGACGATTGACCTAAAAAGAAAATTTATCTTTAAAAGTTAGGTTTTTTTTTACGAGAATTGAGAAACCTACCTTGATTAGAATGGGTGGTACCTGAAATTCTTGGTAGAGCTAATGATGCATGAGATGTTGATGGTATATCCGGATGAGTCAATGGTGTGTCTGCATGAGTGGATGGTGTATCTGGTTGAGTTAATGTAATGTTTGCTGTTGAACATTGGTCGGTAAGAACAGATCTCTCTTCTATGGATTCATTATTAGACACATTTACATAACTTGCTATAAAATCTTCCTCTCTAAATGCAAGTTGATTTACCGGCCACAGCCCTGGCTTTTCGAATGATTTTTGTTATATTCTTTTGAGTAAAAGCAGCTTGATAAGCAATCTTTGTTAACTGCGAAATTTCTTTAATGGTGATAGCTTTCCCAGGATTTGACGTCATCCAATCGTTGAAAGCAACAGAACAGTAGGTCTTGAACGGGCCGTAAATCCCTACATCTAGTGGCTGTAGTTTGTGTGAAGTGTGCGGGGGAAATGACACCATAATTATACCATTATCGCGACAAAAATGTATGGCTCTTACAGTTGTATGCAACTCATGATTGTCTAACAAAAGAAGTATTTTATTTTCTTTTGAACAATGGATGTATCTTTGGATGTGATCCAAAACCCTAAGGAATAATTCAGCAGTCATCCATCCACTGTGATTACCCAAATCAATGCTAGACGTAGGAGCATTAATATATCATTCCTCAGAGGATGGCGTATTCTAGGAAACACATATATAGGGGGTAATGCAAACCCCACTGCATTTATTATTCCCACAAATGTGGTAAATTCGCCTCTTTCTGCAGATGCAGCCAAGCTTACTTGGTTTTTTCCTTTGGTGGAAACGATTTTAACAGGTTTTAGAACAGTTGTAACCCCTGTCTCATCCACATTAAATATTTGCTCTGCCTTGAAGTTGTATTTCCTGATTACAGAAATGTAATTAACAAAAAACTCCGATACAGCACTTTTATTAAAACCTGTTGCCCTTGCCAGGCTGGTGCTTTCAGGTTTACGTAAAGATATATTTTCCTTATTCCTTTTCATAAAGCATTTTAACCATTCTATTCCCGCTTTTTTATCATTGTTCCATTTATTGGGATATTTACAATTAGGCAGAACACATGCATAATCATATGCCAATGTTCTAATTTGTTTATACGATACGTTAGTCCATAATTCATATCAGAACATGTTTTTATGTATTTCACTAATTCGGTTTCCTGATCATTGGTGAAAACCTGTCATACGCTGTATTTGCTTGAATAAGTATTATGTGTTTCGCTGCTTTCATTTCCAGAGTCATCGTTATACAATTTTGCTAATTCTTCTGGTGGGTATTTTTGCTTTAGTTTCTGTATTCTAGAATGCAGTGTTCCCCGTTTTATATTAAAATTTCTGGCAGCTGCCCTCTCTGATATTTTTTTGACTAAGACCTCCTGAACTGCATTTTTTATATTATTTTCATCTATGCTTGCTCTATTTGTCTAATTTTTGTAGTTTCGCACCATCTGAAATCCAACATTTCACTTAAAATTTTCCTAATCGAATAAAAACTTGAGTATGGGGCAGATTCAACCACTGGTTGAAAGTGCCCCATGTATAGATTGTTGAATGTACGTGCCCCACAGTGACATAGAAGAATGTATCATGTTTGACATCAACACTTTTTATTTTGAGGTTAAAACTAACTCGCATTATTAATTTACAAATAATATTGAAATTAAATGCCGTATGTAATATTCAAATTATAGTAAATACTTGACTGCTAATAACAATATAAAAAGACGATAAACTTACCGTAAAATCACAAATTTTGCACTTTATTTTTTAATTCGAAAAGTAAAGCTCCTACGGCGATATTAAACTACGAATGGAGATTATTATCGACATGTATACGCGATTTTTACGGACGGCAAATTCAAATTACTGGCTAGTTATGGCGGGTGGTTGAATGTACCCCATGGTTGAATGTGCCTCCCTTTCCCGCATAAACTTACGGTTACAAGTTACCAGGGCCAAATTCGTTTTTAAATGTGACATTTTGCGTCCGCGCCAAAAGTCGGGCTTGAAGCGGCCAATGAGATTGCGCCGAATACTGCCATTGCCGTACGACTGTAAAGAATGTGAATATGCTACCGGAATATCTTCCTACAAAGTCGAGAATCGAGCCCCTGGGCGTGAAGTACGTGTCACTGTTTACTTTTCCTTGTGATTTTTCAAGATTTTTCTATGGAAATCGATTAGGTTAGCTGGTTAGCTCAATATATCAATAGATATAGTAATAAATTTTACTTTATACAAACCGTCAACCGGGGTTATATCGGATCACAGGGGTAATATCGGACCATATGGTAAGATTTCAATTTTTGCGCGCTACACCTGTTGGGTGACAGTTAGTTCAACAAAAATATCCGTATATTGACAGATAACCTGCCAATTCCACATGTGTTTCGCGCTCGATCGGACAATCAAGGTAAGCTCACAAAAATTTAATCTAGAGTCACTTTTTTCGCTAAAATTGAGACAGTCAAATAGTGTCCTCTGGCCTGCGAACCCTGTGCATGATAGCTACATGGTGCAATTGGATTAATATTTGTTTACAGTTTTATCGAGACTCCCATAATCTCGAAGTTCCTTTCACGTCTTTCCTTTGCGCAAAAAATCGAAAATAACAGAAAATAGTTTTTTCAGGGGCAATATCGGACATGCCACGCACACACCGTCATAAGCTAGGAACGCCTTATCGGCGCAACTATTCCCAAGAAAGCATGGAAAATGCATTGTTGGCAGTGGTATAGACAGTCGCTATTCATTCAAACAGGCTATGTATCTAATGTTTGAAGTTATACATTTGTTTTATGAATAAAGACGTTTATTTCTATTGTATCGATTATATTACAGCACACTGTACCCTGCATGACCCCCCCAAAATTTTTTTTTCATTACAATATCCGATATAAAGGTTTCTGACCAAACTATATCAGATACCATGCATGCTCAAAACGTACTGTTTAAATGTAAAAATTCAATCGTCCGATATTACCCCAAACCCCGAGTAATATCGGACGACACTTTATGAAAAAAAAAATAATAACGGTGGCAATTACTTAAGATTTATTTCTGTGAATATGTTTACTATGTTAACTTCTCACAATGGAATGCATTTGTTAGCTTTAATTTCGCATAACAAAAGAAATACAGGCAGATAATTGAAAATATCGTCCGATATAACCCCGGTTGACGGAACTTTTAATTTAATTTGGAATTTGTTGTGGCTATATACGGGCTATGATCCCAAAGCCAAAAAAGCCAAAAAAAAGAGACTAATTTTAGATTTATTTTGGCCCCTCTGGAGGAAAAGTCTTGACATAACACAAATGAATTCTAGTAGATAACTTACTATTCATGTGAACTAATCAGTGTGGCGTAATTAACTGGCGTATCCAGAGCTTTGCTCTGGATGGGCTCATTTTAATGTGTAAATAATTAGCATACACTGAAGGTATTTCAAGAATATTACTGTTGCCACTTAATTAGTGTATCTTGAATATCAAATTAATAGAAATAAGGTTTTTTTCCGTACCTATAAGGTATAAAGTTTATATTTGTTACAAAAATATTTATTATATTATAACAGTTAAAGACATTAACAAAAAGTAATAATTAGGTAAATAAAACATAAATAAAAACAACAAATTAGGTATAGGTACCCAAAAGAAAAAAAATATATAAATAACGACTTATAACTAGGAAAAAATAACATATTTAAATGTATAAAATCAAAAAACAACTAACAGGAACTCGAACCATTATTATAGGAACAATATTTTTATAAACGTAAAGAAATACGCCTTAAATAAGTTAGGTGGCCGGCCAGAGAAGTGTGATTGAGAGGCACACGCGACATATGCGCTGTAAGTTATAATATTGTGACATTGTCGCATCGCTGTTGGATGTTGCCTCGCACTCCACATAGACACAAATTAATACTATCACGGTAAATTAATTAAATTTTAAATTTCGAAGGGATTTATGTTTTACAGAAGAATTTTGATTTTTGTTAATTGTTACAATTATTGTTACCGTCAAGTGGGGTGTTGTTGGACATGTCTGGTAAAGTTGGACAAAGACGTTATTTTCAAATTTAAAATTGCTGGTGGTGAGGGGCGCGACCTTGAATCCAAATAGTCTATCGATGTGTGCCAAGCAGATCATATCGCTGTTGGTAAGTTGTTGAATAACTCACATGAAAAATTATTTTAAAATTGGTAATTTTCGAAAAAGCTAATTTATAACTTCTGTAGCTATCATTGTAGTAATGGTACATTAACTGTTTTTTTGTTAAAACTTGCTTTGATGTATTAGTAACATATTCCGAGAATTTGAAAGCTATAACTAAAATTACGTTAAAGTCATATGCGTAACAATAAAAAATTCACTACTTGTAGGGGAGAGTTGGACAATCCGAAAATGGTTAGGGTTTATAAAAGAAAACTTGGGATCAAACCCAACTGCAATTATGCACAAGAAAACATGGAGAGGGCTGTTCGTAGTGTAAAATCGAGAAGACTAACAATTAGAGCTGCGGCCGAGAATTATGGTGTGCCAAAGTCTACTTTGTTTAATCACGTAAAGGGGATAAAATTCTTATATTAAGAATAAAAAATGTTATTTTTTAGTGTTTAAATTTTTTTTTCTGAAAACATTTTTTAAAAGATATAAATTTGTCCAACTTCAAAATACGCACTCTTGAAATTGATTTGTCAGTGTGTTTTACGGCTTGTTTACCTTCACCCCACAAGTCGGGGAGAGTTGGACAAGCATAATTCAAAAAAAAAACTGAAAAATGATTAATTGTTTTGGATTTTCATTTTGACCAATGTAAAGCGTACCCTGGAGCTCCTTTAGTGATTTTTTGCAGAATTTTTTTACTATTTTTAAAGAAGTTATTCAAAAAAAACTTCAAAAAGTGACCAACAACCCCCCACTTGACGGTACCTTTGATTATTGTTACAATTGTTATTCTAAGCTCTGGGGGGGGGGTAATTACCCCCATTACCCCCCCCCCCGTAAATACGCCGCTGGAACTAATTTCGGTAATATCTGGGGATTTCTTTCACCATTTTAATGTAGCTAACCTATTCGTACTGAGATACTTGTAGAAGCAATCTAAGGCACAGAAAAATTGGAAAGCATCAGTAATGCCACACCTTCAGATGTATGAAAATAGGGAAATGAGGAATTTAGGTTAATTGATTGAAATATATTAATTGGATTATATTGTATGGAACTTATTGAAATTGGAACTTTTTTTAATTTTATATTTAAAACTGTACTTATAATAGATTCCTACTCTATGGTACCTATAAATAATACCTACCTACTCAATTCGCCAAAATCACGTATCACGAGATGGCGCTGAAAATCTAGTATATGGTAGTGAATATACAAACTTTTGACGCGTCTGTCAGTGTTTTGACATTTACGATAAAGTTAGAGGTTAATTTAAGAAACACTTTTTTTTAATTAAAGTATCATGTTAACCGTTTTATTAATTGATTGCATTGCTATATTGTTTATAAACTAGTAGTAGTAACAACACTTTAAACCCGCCAACTGACAGTGACAGTAATGACAGCGGTTTGTTGTTCACTATCATATTGAGATTACGCCAAAAAATATAGATGTCCCCCACTCCGTGATTTTCGCGAATAACGCAATAACACTTTCTCAATAGATATGTCCAGGGAATTCTGTTTTTAAATAGAATTTTTAGGTAAATCTAGAAAATTTGAGCTACAGTACGACTTCCATTGGACTTACGTTTAATGTCCGTTATATATCCTTTCGTCCATGAACCTATTTTAGATATACAATGAACGTCGTAAATCCTACCTATAGGGGATGTACATCAATGTACTTCCAGTGTACATCCATTTCTTATCCATATACGGCTTAATACATTTTGGTACCACGTCCGATGGACGTCCACAATAGTTCCTCATTAGAACAATAGAAATGGACTTTCATTGTACGTATATTTTACGCCGTATAAGAGATGTACATCAATATACTTCCAGTGTACATCCATCTACGACTTAGTACATTTTGGTACGCCCGATGGACGTCCGCAAAACTTCCACATTAGAACATTACAAATGGACTTATATTGTACGTAGGTACCTACATGTTGCGCCATATAAGAGATGTACATCAATGTACCTCCAGTGTATATCGATTTTTCATCCTTCTTTTTGTTTTAGTACAATTTGGTATGTCCGATGGACATCGCCACAGAAGTTCCACGTTAGAACATTACAAATGGACTTCCATTGTACGTATATTTTTCGCCATATAAGAGATGTACATCAATGTACTTTCAGTGTACATCCGTTTCTACAGGGCCGGCTCGTGGGGTGAGGCAGTGAGGCGACCGCCTCAGGCGGCATTTTCTATAGGGGCGCAGTAAATTGGAAAAATTTTGTAAAGAAATTTAAATAAATTCGCAGAAAGGACTTTTAGGTCAATGTGGCCATGCTCAACACGGTATACCTTATGCAAGCGCACACAACGGCCACAGCGCGCTTTGCTGACTGCTCTTCGTTTTCGTTTAGATAATCCCGAGTGAACCTGCCTGACACATTTTGCAAGTAAAGTTTGTTATATTATTATGGTTATGGGGATCTCTTTGCGGTGCACTTTATTCAACACTTTAAGTTAACATCAGTTGCTTTTTGCTTTATTTATGTAATAATAGGCATTTACGATAATTGGAGCGGGTAATGTATCCTGGTACATTGCGGTAATCATCTGTTTTATGTCAATACATCTACCGAGCTAAGAATTACCGAACGCAAAATTTCAAATGTAACTCGACTAATTAATAAATAATTGAAAATTGAATTACTTTTTTATTTTATGCTTATTCATAAGTCCATACTGCTCGCCACGTCAAAATGGAAAGTAAAAAAACATTTATATGTATTGCATATTTAGGTATACCTACTTACTTACTTAATTCATTATACATATACATAAATGTTTCCGTCCTCATCTAAAATTACTTCATTATTTTCGTCAGTATGATGGGTTTCATTTTTCTCAAATACTCACAAAATGTCAAAAATTAAGTTTTTTTAATCATATTTTAAGGTTATACCGCATTTACCAACCGATGTAGTCGATCCATAAATTTTGGATCGGGTGTAGATGTAGCGAATACATTCGATACATTTACCGAACGCGGTTCGGTAGATATGTTCTTATTATCGAACGCTCTGATACATTGCGGTATGTAGCGCTCCAATTATCGTAAATGCCTAATATATGTTGATAGTCTAATAGGGAAGGACTAATTTTATGAAGGTAATATTTAAGACCAGTGCGCGGAAATTCCAAAGAGGCGCCCATTTTGAATGAGCCGGCCCTCGCAAAACTTCCACATTAGGGCATTACAAATGGACTTCCACTACGTACATTTTATGTCATCTAAGAGATGTACATCAATGTACTTCCAGTGTACAACCACTTTTCATCCTTCTACGGGTTAGTACATTTTGGTATGTCCGATGGACGTCCATAAATTGCTTCCAGTTCCAGTACCTATATATCCATTTTCATCATTCTATGGTTTAATACATTTTGGTACGTCCCATGGACGTCCACAAAAGTTCAACATTTGATTATTACAAATTGACTTCCATTGTACGTATATTTTCCGCCATGTAAGAGATGTACCATGTGCAACATCTGGCGAGCTATCTAGTAGATGGCGCTGCTTGCAGTCCGCAGACATAGTTGTTCTGTTCCACTTTGATGAGAACTTTTTAAATTAATATGTATATTGTAGCTCTCTATAGGAGTAAGCTATAGGCTGACAGGCTGTATCAATCTACCTAGGGTAGATGAAAGAAAACTAGGTACCTAATATTTAGGTATAGAGAAATATTTCCACTCACTCAACTTCTATTATTAATGAGATAACTTCCTATGGCCCTGGAAGCTGGAAGCAAAGGTTACCTGAATCCTGAACCTTAGGTTTTAATAAAATTTTGTGATTTAGAAACTTACACATGCCATCGGGAGATCTACAATGATAAAGATAACTGATATAAATTTGTCTTGTTTTTGGAAGAAAGGGTCATTGAATGGTCATTTCACATTTGTTCATCAAACAAGAGTAGTTGTTAATCGTTCGATTTATTTTTATTGGTTTACATTTTAAAGTAGTAGTGTGAAAGATACGATACAGCGATATAAAAGTGAAAGTAAAAAATGGTAAGTACCAAGCGTATTGTGGCCGCTGTCAGGCAATACATACAAGTACCTATGTAGGTAAGTAAATATGCTTTCACAAAGCAGTTGCTAATTTATATATTCTGTGGTTGCTAATTAACCAGACTTCATTTATTCTGTGCTTCATTTGATTAAAGCAGGCTTCAGAGAAAGACGTAGTGTTCCTGGCAACATCCCAACAAACACTTGGTTAACGGCCGGACCTTTAAAGGTAACATATACTGTGCCAGTGAAGCATGTGACGGCCCTTCAATGACAAACTGTACAGGGCCATTAAGCCGGTGTCACTCCGGCCGTTATCCGAATCCGGGCCTTTAGTTACATGCCTTTATTTAAATAAAGGCATATTACTGGCGCTCTACAGGTTTGATACATAATAATTTAGGTGTTTGATATTGCCCCAGTACATATTTTGCATTTATAAATGTAATGGCTCTGTACAGGTTTATCGATAATAACCATTAACTGGAGTTGAATTATACAGGGTGTCCAGAAATTACGTTCCAATATTTCGGTGGGTGGTTCTAAATAAAAAAATATGAAACGTTCATATGAATGGGGATCCGGAAATACCTCCTAACAGAGCTACGCCCTTCTGAAGGTGGTATAAAAATATGGGTATTCTCGATTATTTTGAAAAACTACTACTATTAGAGGAATAAAATTACCACATGCACGGCATTTAATTCCTAGTAGTAGTAGTTTTTAAAATAATCAAAAAAAACTATATTTTTATACCATCTTCGGAGCGTAGCTCTATTAGGAAGCATTTCCGGATCCCCATTCATATCAACTTTTCTTCATATTTTTTTGTTTACAACCACTCACTGAAATAACGTTCGAATAATAATGGTCTTCTCACAGACACCTGAAGTAAAAAATTCACAATACAATTCAATAACAAAAAAGGACAAAACTGACACATCAAAACAAACAGTTCAACAAAAAAATTTAAATGTGTTGGAAAGTAAACAGAAACAAATTATGGACAAAATAATAAACTTAGAACCAATCCCATCAAGTACTAGCAGATATCAGAACAGCACTGAAGTTATCTCGGAAAATAATGACAACAATGACGGATTTATACTTCCCAAAAACAACAGAAGATTTAGACAAAAAACAGTTATAGGGCAAAATGAAAACTACACAAATCTAAAAGTAGTCGAACCTTTAAGTTGGATCTTCATATCCCGCTTATTGGAGCCAGAAACTTCTGTAGACGATGTTATAAACTATCTTGATGATTATGATATCAAAGTTTCACAGTGTTTAAAACTCAAAACCTTTTCCAATGATAAATCTGCATTTAAAGTTGGGAGTCAAGCAATCAGATGAAGATAGTGTGTTTTCTGAAAAAATCTGGCCACGAAAGACAATTATTCGTCAATACGATCCCAAAGGTCTTAAAACATTTCAGAAACCTCCCCCTGCTTCACTAAAAAGATGAAAAATAAAAAAAATGACCTACTCAATGTCGAAGTAAACTCATTACAGGTAAAAAAACTTAGTCTTAAATTATTAAATCTTAAGTGTGCATCACGAATAAAATAAATACAAGTGAAATAAATCCCAATTTTCTCTGCTTTAGTGAACACTGGGCATGTGAAACGCAGATTGAACACATAAATATTTCAGGATATCAGCAAATTAGTAATTATTGTCGTCAAAGTTATTCACATCCCAGATAGCACCAATATGCCATGAATATTCTCTAAATCTTCTCAAAAGAGGATATACAGGGTGGTCACTTTTGCAATGTACACCATTGGTATCTTCTAAACAACAAGAGGTACATAGATGCTTAAATTAGAGAAAAGTTGCGCATTTTCATGCTCTTTAAGGATCTGAAAAGAAATCCGGGATAACTGATCTCGTTCCTGAATATCCTGAAAAAATCTGAAATATTGCGTTTTCTTAATTCGTTCATAACTTTTTTATTACTTAAGCCAATGTATTGAAATTTGGCATGTTTACATAAATCGATATGGGCTATCCACTGCATATTTTAAAAATTTTCTAGACCTACTAGATCTTGATGTTTTTATAGCCATTTTTTGATTTTCTTATAGACGCCATATTGGATTTTTACACTGTTGGATAGAGAATAAAAATGTGATTTCAACGATGTATCACACATGAGTCATCTGACTTGATTAACCACCTTTAAATATTAATTTAATAATTTTTTGACTAAATCAAGTTGCCATGAAATAACAAATGATCGAGCAAATTATTGACAGTAGTAGAAGTAATGCTAGAGCTCTTTCGACAAAATCAAGTTGGCATGAAATAACAAATGATCGAGCAAATTATTGACAGTAGTTGTAGAAATAATGCCAGAACTGTTTTTGTAATTATTGTCAGTGTTATTATTATTTATTCATTATGGTAAGATTTTCAGTTAATGAAAGACTAGATATGTAAGTATAATAATAATAGCACTAACAGTAATTACAAAAACAATTCTAGCATTACTTCTACAACTACTGTCAATAATTCGCTCGATCATTTGTTATTTCATGCCAATTTGATATTGTCAAAAAATTATTAAATTAATGTTTAAAGGTGGTTAATCAAGTCAGATGACTCATGTGTGATACATCGTTGAAATCACATTTTTATTCTCTATCCAACAGTATAAAAATCCAATATGGCGTCCATAAGAAAATCAAAAATTGGCTATAAAAACATGAAGATCTAGTAGGTCTAGAAAATTTTTAAAAATAGCCCATATCGATTTATGTAAACATGCCAAATTTCAATACATTGGCTTAAGTAATAAAAAAGTTATGAACGAAATAGGAAAACGCAATATTTCAGATTTTTTCAGGATACTCAGGAACGAGGTAAGGTATCCCGGATTTCTTTTCTGATCCTTAAAGAGCATGAAAATGTGCAACTTTTTTCTATTTAAAGCATCTATGTATCTCTTGTTGTTTAGAAGATACCAATGGTGTACATTGTAAAAGTGACCACCCTGTATATCTAAATGATCCCTAAATATTCTAAGAATATATATCTTCCTAATAAATATTCCTGGATTCAACCGCAAGGAATTTTCCAAGAATAATCCGTTAAAATGTTCTGGAATATATTAACTAGAATATTCTGCAAGTACATGCCAGGAATATTCATGGATCTACAAAAAAATAACATTAAACTTGTCTTTCCTAAATGAAAAATATATTTTTGTTGTTTTCAGTGTTATCTAATAAAGAAATATAATATAATAAAAAGAAAATAATTTTATTAAAATTTATCTCCGAATATTATCAACCAAAATTTAGTTGCAATAGGCTTCACCAGAGGGCCGCAGTTATATCTCATCGGCTTAATGTCGTTCACTTTTGACAAGAGCGACTTCAAGTCCCTTCTGGTGGCGCATATTGCAAATATTAAATTATTTGCTTCTACATTTGTAGTACCTGATTTTCATCAGTTAAATGCAGAATTTTGCTGAAGAGTTATTTTATTATGTCATTAAAAGGCCGAAAAGAACTTGCTTTTGACGTAAATAGTAATTTTTACTATTTTACCTATTAAAATTTAGTACTAGTGTTTCATCTTTTCTTGGTAACATAATGCAAAAATGGTTAAAATACTTTAAGAAATTATTCTCGTAATATTATTATAATATTCTTGAAATATTACAGGATATATGAAGAATAATTCTTTCATATTAATCAATGATTATTCATGGTATACCCCATAGATATTCCAGAATTTTCTCAGAATATTCTACTGAATTATTCCTGGAATATCTAGTGGAGTCCCATTCGCTCATCCCTGGATTATTCTTAGATGTATATACTCATTTTGGAGTATTCTAGGAATAACACATAGTCCAAAAAAACGAGCCCTAGAATATTCTATGAATATTTCTGTGCTATCTGGGATGGTGGCACAGTAATTTTTGCAAATGATAAGATCGCAAGTGAATGTAAAAACAAAAAATATTTGTGAATTATCAATTGACCTATAATTTGAATGTTCTGCTATATCATACACTGTATTATATGGCTGTACAGATCTCCCAACAGTGATATAAATATCTTTTTAATGCAACTGTCAAATTTATTAACGAGAATTACAAACAAATATAAAAACATTTTTATATGTGGCCATTTCAACATCGATAGTTTGAATAAATCATTAAATACTTTAATGTTAATGGACATAGCCCAATGGGCACACGTACGTTTAAAAAACGTTAGAAAAAGATCGAAAACCACACGTTTTTATATGGTTTTCAGAAACGAGTTGATTCAACGGAAAAATGTCGCGTGAAAAAACGTTTTTATTAACCACATGTAAACGTCTATTAAACATTATACATAACGGCTAAATAACGTTGTGTAGAATTATTTAAAAAACGTTTATTTTCAACGTTAGGAAACGAAAATAAATGTTTTATTTAAACGTTATTTTTAGCATAAATTACTTTTTTTATTGATGTTTTACAACATTAATAAACCGATTATTAAACGTAAAATATAAACGTTTTATTCAAGGTTTAGATAACGTTAAATATTCATTAATTTTCAACGTTAATTAAACAAAAATTAAGCAAAAAAATAAACGTTTTATTTAGTTATTATTTTAACGTAAATTATTTACCTAAACTAAACGTTTTCTTTACGACTTTACGATTTAGATAACGTTAAATATTCACTAGTTATCAACATTAACGTTGATAATTAGTGAATATTTAACGGTACCTAAACGATTTAGGTAACGTTAAATATTCACTATAGTTATCAACGTTAATCATTAAAAAGTTGATAATTAGTGAATGTTTAACGGTACCTAAATCGTAAATAAAACATTAATTTTTGGTTTTACTTTTCGTTTATTATTAAACGAAAAGAAAAAACAAAAATAAACGTTTTATTTAAGTTTTAGAAAATAAATATCTATGGATTAGGTACTGATGAATACTTACCCTCTGCATTGCCAGAAGTCCAGTAGATTAAATGTTGCGATTAAATTGAACTTGAAAAACATATCAACTTCATCGGTGTTTCACAAAATAGAAGATTATTCGCAAATATATGTGATTTTTAGATTATATTTTTTATCTTTTTAATAATATTTAAGTTGGGAATTGGATGGCCAAAGCACAGCGATGCAAGGCCAGAAAACGGGAAAAAAAAAAAAAAAGTTGGGAATTTCAAATTTCATAATATAAAGTAGCCATAGTAAGAAACAGGGATGCTTTACAGAATAATGGATATTAGAAGTAGAGTTCGTTATAGTACCTATAAATCTAAAAAGAGTGTAACTAAAAAATATTTGTCACTACTTGTTACTACTAATAAGTACTTTATATTATCAAATGAGAAAAATGTTAAATGAAAGACAGTGGATTAGATAACAGCATTTATTTTAATGATAATTATTAAAATCATGTTTAAATTTAAAAAAAGAACTTGGACAAACCTGTGCAATTTATTTTGACTGGACACTATAAAATTAAATGGACTCTTTCTTCAGTTTCTTCATATACTATATATTGATGCCTCTCATACTGTCTGAAACAAAATATAAATGTTATACATATTATGTAATAAAATTGATGACTTGGGTTTATCAAAATTTATATTAATCATACAACAAACAAGAGCTCTGTATAAGATGTCAACAAAAACATTTTAAGGGACATGCAGCTTAGGAATCATTTACAACACAACAATTTTCAAGAACTTAAGTAACTTTTTTTTATTAAATGTTTAATATTAATTATTAACAATATTAACAACTTCGTTGTCCGTTTAAAATTATATTTGAAATAGATTGACAAAATTAAAATATTTATTATTTAATGATAATGAATATGTTTTGCTCAAGAACGTCGTATTTAAGATGTTCGTGGTTTAGCTTATTTATAGCTACAGACAATGGCCACCAGCCACCATGCATTTTTCAGAAACACTCTTCTTGCATTATGTTTACTCTTTGCAATAGCTAATATGATAATAAACTTAATAAATATAGTTAGTTACTTACCGGTTGTAAATATGTAACACATATAACTGATACAACACTATGAAATAAACTGTTCAACTTCAGACGAAAAATGCGAAAATATGGCCGACCCCAAGCCAAGCCAAACGACAAAGGAAGAAGGAAGCACTACGACGTGACGTTTCTTACGGTTCGGCTACATACGGGACTAGCGCTAACCCGATTCGTCAATTTCAGGTCCAGGCGACAGAAAGGAGTCGTAGTCATTTAAACGCCAAAAAAACGTAATATAAATGTTTTAAAAAAACGTTTGCGGTATCAAGTAAATATACATTAGAGAACGTTTTGCTTTAACGCGAAAACTACTTACATTCATAATTTTTGTATGTTAATACATTTCTAGTGAAGAACGTTTTGTAAACTCGTTTTATTTCACTATACCGTTTCATCATTAGTCAACAATGGATGTACCAGTAACGTCTTTTATATGTTTTATTTAAACGTGCTTTAAATGTTTGGCTTGATATACAATAAGTAAATATAGAGGTGCGTACATTAAAAATGGATTAAGTCTTTTACGTTTCATAAAAGCTATATGTAATGGGCAGTAGCTCACTACAATATTAACATGTAATATACGTTTACATATGTAAGTGAAAAAAACGTCATTAAATCGTTTTATTTCAGTATTCTCTTCCAACTTTGGTTGAAAGTGCACGTAGTAGCAAAACATTTTATACGTTTTATTGAAACATGTCAAAAATATTATATCTAGACGTATTATAAATGTTTATATAATACGTTTGATATACAAGTAAATATATACGTTAAAGAAATTGTTTACTTTGACGTTGTTTAAACGTTATATATAACGGACAGTTAAAACTCATTACAATATAAACATGTATTATATGTTTAAATATATCAGTGGAAAAAACGTTATCATTAAAACGTGTTATTTCAGTATTCCTTTTCACCTTTGGTTGAAAGTGCACGTAGCAGCCACAGATTTTAAACGTTTTATTTAAACGTGTCAAAAATGTTACATGCTAGACGTGTTATAAATGTTTATATAAAACGTTTGATATATAAGCAAATATATACGTTAAAGAAATTGTTTACTTTGATATTGTTTAAACGTTATGTATAACGGACAGTTAAAACTCAATATTATATAAACATGTATTATATGTTTAAATATATCAGTGGAAAAAAACGTTATCATTAAAACGTTTTATTTCAGTATTCCCTTCCAACTTTGGTTGAAAGTGCACGTAGTAGCAAAAGACTTTATACGTTTTATTGACACATGTCAAAAATGTTACATATAGACGTGTTATAAAGGTTTATATTAAACGTTTGACATACATGTATATACATACGTCAAAGAAATTGTCTACTTTGACGTTGTTTAAACGTTATGTATAACGAACAGTTAAAACTCATTACAATATAAACATGTATTATGCGTTTAAATGTATCAGTGAAAAAACGTTATCATTAAAACGTGTTATTTCAGTATTCCTTTTCACCTTTGGTTGAGAGTGCACAATAGCAGCAACATATTTTAAACGTTTTATTTAAACGTGTCAAAAATGTTACATGTTAGACGTGTTATAAATGTTTATATAAAACGTTTGATATACAAGCAAATATATACGTTAAAGAAATTGTTTACTTTGACGTTGTATAAACGTTATGTATAACGGTCAGTTAAAACTCATTACAATATAAACATGTACTATACGTTTAAATATATCAGTGAAAAAAACGTTATCATTAAAACGTGTTATTTCAGTATTCCTTTTTACCTTTGGTTGAAAGTGCACATAGCAGCAACATATTTTAAAAGTTTTATTTAAACGTGTCAAAAATGTTACATGTTAGACGTGTTATAAATGTTTATATAAAACGATTGATATACAAGCAAATATATACGTTAAAGAAATTGTTTCCTTTGACGTTGTTTAAACGTTATGTATAACGGTCAGTTAAAACTCATTACAATATAAACATGTATTATACATTTAAATATATCAGTGGAAAAAACGTTATCATTAAAACGTTTTCTTTCGGTATTCCTTTTCACCTTTCGTTGAAAGTGCGTGTAGCAGCAACGTATTTTAAACGTCTTATTTAAACGTGTCAAAAATGTTACATGCTAGACGTGTTATAAATGTTTATATAAAACGTTTGATATACAAGCAAATATATAAATGTTTATATAAAACGTTTGATATACAAGCAAATATATACATTAAAGAAATTGTTTACTTTTACGTTGTTTAAACGTTATATATAACGAACAGTTAAAACTCATTACAAAATAAACATGTATTATACATTTAAATATATCAGTGGAAAAAACGTTATCATTAAAACGTTTTCTTTCGGTATTCCTTTTCACTTTTCGTTGAAAGTGCGTGTAGCAGCAACATATTTTAAACGTCTTATTTAAACGTGTCAAAAATGTTACATGCTAGACGTGTTATAAATGTTTATATAAAACGTTTGATATACAAGCAAATATATACATTAAAGAAATTGTTTACTTTTACGTTGTTTAAACGTTATAATATAACGGACAGTTAAAACTCATTACAAAATAAACATGTATTGTACGTTTTTATACATGAGGGAAAAAAACGTTGTTATTAAAACGTTTAATTTCAGTATTCCCTTCTACTTCTGGTTGAAAGTACGTGCGGTAATAACGTATTTTATACGTTACCCACTAAACAAAATTTCATTTAAAAAATGTTTCTGAAATGACAACTTGTAACATTGAAACGTTAATTTTAATGTATCATTTTCGATTTCTGAAATGTTATCGAAACGTGAAATGTCTTACCTCATATACGTTTATTTTGAAACGTTTCAAAATAAATAAAAACGTAGAGATTCCGAAACATTACATGAATGTTTTGATATATTTTGGAAATATTTCAAAAGGTATGTCTCATAAATGTTTTATTAGCCAAATTATAGGAACGTCTTTGCTACATTTATATACGTTTTAGAAATGTTTCGTTACTGCGTATTTTCGAAACTTTTCATTAAAAACTGCAGCTGCATCTTTACCAGAGATATCCAAGATAAAACTATAAGGCACCCTCAACTTATAAGAGTTCTTATAATTTTATTATGGATAGTGGTAAAAAATATAGCCTTAATTTCTATTTATGCGAGAACCAAGAACAAAAACAAATATATCGAATAAAATTTATTAAATAACAAAAAACTTTAGCGTAAATAAATCTGGCTTCTCTAGTATATAGTTATAAAATATAAATTTTTTTCATTTATTTTTTTATTATTTCAAGTTCTTCCACTTTGTCTATCAAGCCTCAACTGCGCTTGCCTGAACCATAACATAACTCTTTCTTCAAACATCTTGTCCGTTGTGTGTGGAAATAATTTCCTAACTGCATCTAAAAACATTTATATATCGTTTTGAAGAAATTCTTAAAATTCTATTTATACTATATTGTCATAAATACAGAATTTTTTATTAATAATATTTAATAACTAACCAATCTAATGGATTTATTTTATATTACAAATTGGGTAGAAACTCTGGCCGGTCTATCAGTCTGTAAGTATATATACCTAAATTTACATTTTTATAAAAATAAAAATAGTGTTACCTTTAAAGATATCCATTATTTTCAGATTTTTTAATGGAAAATTATTTTTCCTCCCTGTCCAAGAACACTTCCTGGCAAGTTTGTCTTTAAAAAATCTTCCTAGTATACGTCTAATGTGTTCTTGAAACGAGTTACCCCCAAATAATAAAATTGTGGTTTCCTACAAATGCCCATAAAGTTTAAAACCATTTTTTTTTTATAAATAGTGTATTTACCAGCTGTTTCCTCGCTTTAGCTTCATTTTTTAACACTTCTTCATATTCGTTTAATGTACATAGTTTCTTGAATGCTTTTGTTGGTGCTGTATCAAAATTGAGTGAGCCATCATGTACCATAAATTTGGGAGGAATCATATGTACTATTTTATCTATTTTGCAAATAATGCGTTTTAAAACACATATAAAACAAAACATCGGCCATTGCAAAATAAAATACACATACACACCAACACCAACCACACTACACTACACACTTCTGCGACACGCGACACGTGACACAGGCAAAAGATACTGAGCAGAATTACCAACTGGCATTAAAAAAAAATTTGTATCACCAACCTTAAGATATTAATCACCAGAAATTAGAAAACAGCATTCGCCGGTTACATTTATGTTGGTTATAGTGGTTATTCTGCGCATTATTAGAAGTAATAAAATGCACTCTTAAGAAAAATATTTTTTTAATGAATATTGAGAACTTAATTTACTATGTGTGTCATAATTGCACGAAACAGTTATGAAACTCAAATTATACTTTCGTTTGAAACGTCTCAGGAATTAAACATTATTTAACGTTTATTATGATATGTTACAGAATCTTGACAGAAACGGTTTAGGGTTTGTTTCAAATGCAACGTATTATGCTACAAATGAAACATTTCCTGAATGTTGCTGAATTTAGGTTATGTTTCACAAATTCTACATCGATGTTTTTGGTAAACATTTCCAACGCAATCAATTAGTAGACAATTGAAACGTTTCTTCTCTGTTCATTGTTTAGTGGAATATATTCAAACGTTGAAATTTTCAACCAAGTATAAACGTCTATAATTTCAACGAAAAACGTTTAATCAACCACTATGGCGTTTTAAAAACGTTTATTAAACGTACGTGTGCCCATTGTACTCCAGTAAAATTAGCATTCAATTCGGAACAAATTTGTAACAAGCTAATTTTAGGGGGAATATGTAGGGGGAAAGATGTCCTATTTAACAGGAAAAAAGTCCCAAAAAATCCAGGTGGCGGAACCCCTCAAAAATTAGGCCGCCATCTTGAAATTAGGCACTTTTTAGCCTTTAACTTGAATAATTAACCTCACATTGATTTTATCAAAAAAATTAATCATACGAAAATTTTAGAACATTAAACAAGCTACAAAACAGTCTAAAGTTCTTTTAAATCGGTTGATAAATAACTGAGATAATGGCGACTAAAGTTTGGGTACTATATGCATTAAATTAGATATAATCTAGCACTAGAAAACAATGTTTCTTTATATATTATAATTGGCATACTAATTTTTATTATTTTAATTTATACTTTAGTTCATATTAGGTGAAACAGTGGTCAAAAATATTTTATTTTTACATGAAATTTCAGGCTGCGACACAACGTCAGCGTTCTATAAGAAGGAAAAAAAAACAGCACTAACTAGGTATATTAAAAAATGATAAGAAAATTTCAAATTTGGAAGATTTTAAAAATCCCTATACTAATATATCACATCTTGTAGGGTTGGGTGAGAAATTATTTTATATTGGTATGGAGGTCGTAAAAGTAAAGATTTGAACTCATTTAGATAAGTACATTAAATATATACCCAACTTGTTGCCCGCCAAAATAATAATAATAATAATAATAATAATAATAATAAAGGTCTTTATTAGCAAAAAATTACAATAAAAATACAAATTTATAAATAAGTAGGGCGAGATTCAGGTCGACCAACAGAGATGTTGATCGTCTGTTCTTCCACCTAACCCCCAAAAAGTCTAAAGAAATCTTAAAAAATATAGAAAAAACAAATATGTAGTTACAAATAAAAACATTGTTGTTGAGGAAAAAATTATGAATACAGTAGATATACGCTCTAATATTGTGATGAAACACATATAGTTAGACAATAATTAGTTTGTGTGCTTATCTATTGCTAATAGTTTGCTCATTTATAAGTTTTTTGAACAGTTGTTTTTTAAAAGTTTTGGAATTATTAATTAATTTAATATCATCAGGTAAGTTGTTAAAATAATTGGCAATATTATACGAAAATGATCGCTTAAATAATTCGGTGACGTGCATAGGAGGTGTGAGAGTGCCTTTAAATCTTAAATTCAAATTATGTACATCGGAGCGAAAAGATATTTTAGAGAACAAATATGTCGGACATTTTGAATTAAGTATATTAAAAAATAGGCAAGCAGAATGTAAGTAACGCCTATTTTGCATATTTAACCAATTTATATTTTCAAATGTGTGACTGATATGTTGATATTTCCTGATACCAAATATTAACCTTAAGCAAGAGTTTTGAAGTTTCTGAATTCTCTTAATGTCAATGCTATTTAGACAGGGTCCATAAATTACACCACAATATATCAACTGTGCTAAAACTAATGATTCACACAGTGTATTTTTTTAATTTTTGCATTAAAAAATATTCTATTCTGATAAATAAATCTTAAATTTAAGTAGGCTTTTTGTAAGCATTTTGAAATATGATTAGTAAATCGTAAATCTTGGTCCATGAGTAGGCCAAGATTTTTTACATTTTCACATAAGGAGAGTTGTTCGCCATTTAAAATAATTTTGAATGCCGCATCCGCTGTGAGTCTGGTTCTATCATTCTTTTTACCAAATATAATCACCTGAGATTTACTTGAATTAAGTTGCAAACAATGTCTAGTTGAGATGTCAAAAAGTACACTCAAATCAAAATTGATAGCAGTTACAGCTTGAGTCATTTCATCTGGGTAAAATGATATAATTAACTGAGTGTCGTCGGCATAATAATGTTGAGCACAAGACAGTAAGGAGGAGTAGAAATTTGAAATATAAATGGTGAACAGAATCGGGCCCAAAATAGAGCCTTGAGGAACACCCATAGATAAATTACAAAACGTAGAAAGTTTACCATCATATATTACAGCTTGTGATCGATTTCTTAAAAAGTTAGACATCATATTAACAGCAGAAAAAGTGAGACCTATGAAATGCAAAATAGAAGTTAAAATTTTGTGACTTAAGGTGTCAAAGGCCTTATAATAATCTAAAAGTATTAAAGCTGTTAGTTTACCAATATCAGCGGCTCTCAAAATGTCGTCGGTAATATTAAGTAAGGCTGTGGTACAGCTGTGACCCTCTTTAAAGCCCGATTGTGTACTAGGGATAATTTTATTTTCTGAGAGATGTTTATTTAACTGGCATTCAAGAATTTTTTCTAAAATTTTGGAAAATGTAGGTAAAATGCTTATCGGACGAATGTTATTGTAACTTGTTGGATTTGGCACTTTAGGTAAGGGTATGACAAGTGCTTTACTCGTCTTCAGGAAACACAGAATTTAATATGCAATAGTTAATTAAGTGTGTGATGTGAGGTAATATATGTGGTACGCAGAGATGTATAGTTAATATATTTATACCGTCATGACCAGTAGCCTTACTTTTTATATTATCAATTATTTTTAACACGTCGACTTCTGTAACCGGAGTAAAATTAAGTAATTTAGTTACCGTATCTTTAATATTATTATTGTAAAATAGTACTGTAGAGATATCAGGATTTGACAAAGGCACAGAGTTAATAAAATGTGAATTAATATTTTCAACATTTGTTAAGTTATTAGGTAAATTATGAGATCTATTTGAACTAAGATGCATCGCTTTTAATGAAGACCATAATATTTTTGAATTGTTAGTATCTAATAAAGTATTATAATAAGCTTTTTTTTCTCGCTTGATAGCTAGAGAAACACTGTTTCTAAGAATTTTGTAATATTGCCAATCAACCGCAAATTTACTACGTTTATAACGACTTAACCCAGTTAGCACAAAATGTCCGTGGGATGTCCATATATGAGCTTTTACGTTCCATATGGGATCGTCGTGGCAAAATGTCCCTCGGACATCCCAAGGACTGAAATATCCCACAGAAACATCCCTGGGACTTACCGTCAAGGACGTCCCTGTAGAGTTATATTAAGAAAATCCTTGGGATGTCCCAAATAGTGAAACAACCCAGGCTAACGTCCCAAGGACTTAAGGACTTGGATATTATTCTGGGTAAGGTATTTTATAAAAAAACAAGTGTAAAATGCACATGCTCAATCACAATTATTGACGGTCGAAAATATTGAAAACAATTTTTTAAACCTAAAAATATTGTTATTTTGGAGTGATAATGTTTTTATTAAATAAATATTATATCAGGAATCATTCAACAAAAACAAAGAGTAGAATAATTATAAAAATGTGGAAACAATCTAATTTTTAATCGTTTAATCTGATATTCAGTATGTTTGGTATTATGTATAATATTAGAATTACTATTAAAAGTTTTTCTTCTGTGATAAAGCAAAGAAACTTTTGGTAAACAAATTTTCAAGTTCTGTTGGTTACTCAAATATTTTAAATTTGCCGCCGCTTAATAAATGTAAACGGACCAAGCTCTACGCGTGTGCAAGCCACTGTCTGTCATTTGTGCAGCGTATTCGCTGCAAGAACCAATTCAACCAATCCAGGGCAAGGATAAAGAAGGAGGAAGAGCAATATGGCTGCTTGCATGTTTTGTTTGGTGTTTGGTGTCTTTTTGGTCTGGTGTTTTGTTAAAAGTTAAGTGGTCTTTTACAGATTGATTATTGTATTCTTTTACGCTTCATTATGCCTATTAATTTGTGATGTTCCTTTCTTTGAATAAATGATCAGTATTCCTGTAAAGGGTTATTTGAACTTTTGATGCGACATTGAGACTGAAGTAGATCCTCAAATACTTATTATACTGAACTTGACCCACATTTCGCCAACCAAGTTGACATCATAGGGAGGTGATAAACAGTTTTAAGCATCTGCCAATGATGCCATGTTGGCCAAGCTCGTCGACTGTAATAAACTTATTTTTGGTGTTTGTGGAAATAATTTCATTGTCAATTAGTATTTTATTTTGAATCCAGTTGGATGTAGGTTTTATATCTGAATATCTGGTATGCTATTAGAGCATGTCCTTGTCAGGTCCTAATATTGTCCAAACACGACCTGAAAGGACGTTGTTGGGACGTGACAGGGATATCCTGAACAGTCCCAAACGGCTTGCGCTGGGACGTCCCTACTTTGTTTTGGGATGTCCCTGGGATGTTTCAAATGTTCTGGCTTGATGTTTTTGGGACGTCCTAGGAGCAGCCTTGTGTTAACTGGGAAGGCTCTATCTCTGTCAGCCATCATAGCTCGTAGTGTATCCGTTAGCCATGGAGAATATTTTTTTGTTATTCTGTAAATCCGAAATGGTGCATGAATATCTAAGAGCGTAATAATATTATCATTTAAAAATTGCACTTTTTCATTGGCATCATTTAAATCGTAAATGTTATTCCATGGAATAGATCTAAGATCTGATTGAAATTGTTCATAATTTAAATGTTTAATATCCCTTGAAGTGACATATACAGGTTCAGACTTTTCCATTTTGATATCAATTACACAATAAATTAATTCATGATCACTTAGCTCAGAAGGTACTGTAATAATTCCTGTTTCTGTAATAACTTTGTCATCTGATGTAATTATATAGTCAATAAGCGTGGCGGTATTTTGTGTTATTCTAGTTGGCTGATTAAGTAACTGCTGAAGTCCCAGGCCTTCAAACATGCTATACATATTTTGCTTCAAAGCTTTCAAAATCTAACAAATTAATATTGAAATCACCAAGACAAAAAACATAATCAGCCGTAGGAATGACAGCGGATAAAGCAGTCTCAAACTCATTGAAAAAAGAGATAAAAGATTGACGATTAGCATCAGGTGGTCGATATATTACAGACAGAATTAGATTTATATTATGCAAGCTTAGCCTTAACCAAATTTGCTCAATATCTTTACTACTTTGTAATACTGTATAATTTAAATTCGACTTCAAGTACACTCCCACGCCTCCACCTTGTCGATTCCGATCACAACGAACAAAATTATAGCCATCAATTATTAAATTATCGGTCGGAATCGAATCATTTAAACGTGTTTCGCTAATTCCAAAAATCGAATAATTATTTGTCAAAATAATATCTTTGATATCATTAAAATGAGCAACTAATGAGCGAACATTTAAAAAGGCACACTTCAGACAATCCATTACAAATATGTAATAAATATGCAATAAACAAAATTAATTAAGAACACAATATTACGTTATTATTGAAAATTATTATTGAAATTTAGTATAAAACAGAGGACACCTCACATCGATATTTACAAGTGTTTAAATCACACATTTTTGTACGAGATATATAAATGACAGAGTAATTTAATTTAATTTTAATTCACATGAATAAAAGTAAATAAAACTCTTAATCGTAAAAATAATAAGATCGTTATTTATTAAGAGCAATCTTTGGTAAGAGCTAACTAGATATCTGTATTAAATTATTTGATGTAACAAACAATAGTTTACTATATAACCTCAACAAGTATAATATTATTAGAACTATCAAAATAAATCAGAAATCCACTAAACAAAGAGTAAATAAACCACAGTAACACATTTCCCATTATTTAATAAATTTAATACCAATTAATTTGGTGTACAGTACCTTCACTTATCAATCCACAAGATCTTCCTCTGACATAATTTGCTTCTTATTATTATTCACAAAAACATATATTTTGCTTCTCCATGTCCAACAACTTTTAACACCCACTTTAACCCGAACTTTTTTATACAAATCAAGTTTATTTTGCGTTAACATTTCACTAATCACTACAGGGCTACCTTTTAAGAAATCTATTTAATAATTTTGAATTGGAAGTTTTACCTCCGACTTCTGACGCAGCCAAACTTCATATAAAACGAGTGTATTTTCAAGTTCAAGAATGACTAGGAAATAACGTCAATCCTGAAAATTGGGGTTGGATTAAAAATTTAATTTGTCTATACTCGGGCCAAAAAGAGTAGTCAGTAGAGCCAGGGGCGTACGGATTTACGAATTTCATAAATTCCATAATTCGAACAAATGAAAGCGGATTGTGTTAATTATGCATGAATATGAGTTACCATGTCTTAAATTTTAAATAATATGCTTACATCTGGCAACATTATCTCCACGAATTAGGTATAGCAACGCAGTTGAACAATGCACATCCTTTGCGTTGCAGCATATTATGTGACGCCACTGAATGCGCTATCTAAGCCCTCTCGACGACCTTTCCAATAGCCGAACAAATTATTGGGTATAAGGGCGGCACGTTCAAGCATTTACTGTATTTGGTTGACTATACCAATTAAACATAATGACCTAGTTGTGGTTTTCATCTCTGGTAGGCGGAGAAAACTGGATATATTTCTCTGAATTATATGGGATTATATGGTAAAACGAGCTGCCGCTTCTGTATTCCATAACAGCTAAATCCTTTGAAGAATTGCCGGTGAGTTTTTGCTCTACTGACTACTCTTTTTGGCCCGAGTATAGAACCAGAAAAAATGTCACAAAAGTGTGCCCCTGAATTTTTTTTTGCAACTGCAAAACAAACGGTTCAAAATTATGCAGCTGCAATAAATACAATTTAAGATGCACAACAAGTTGCTTGCATTCATTGCATTGGGCAATATTGCACGAATGCAACACCTGTGTCTTTGTTAAAAGACGAAACAGAGATTGACATCTAATGTATTAATTTCATTAATATTTTGTTTATGTTTTTACTTTTATTAACCTTTGTGGTTTAAATAAAAATGTGTTTTTATTTTATGTGGCCTTTTATTATATATAAATACAGGATGAGTCAGGTTGTATGGTAAAAAATTAATATGTGAATAGAGCATGAAAAACAGTATTGACGTTTTGCTATATAACCCTTAATTTTTTTATAAAATGTGTTAAAAGTTGTAAATGTTTCGTTGAATTTTTTAAATATATTTTGGTTAAATACAGTCGTATCAATGAAATTAGGTTAGTTTATATAAGGCGCTATCAAATGGCGATAACAGTTTTTCAAAATTAATCTAGTGGCGTGCGTTTAACACATTTTTTTCTGATAAGAATGCCGATAACTGTGCGCCGATGCATTTTTTCATACAATTTCTTAGTTGAAAACCTAATGTAATAATAATAAAATACTCTTAAGGAAACAAAATCTTTAATAACAAAAATTTAAAAACAACAGCGACTTAATTACTCTGTTTGCAATACATTTTCAAAATGAAGTACATTAACCTCAATGCACTCTAAAAATTAATCAATTAACAACCAACAAGTACTAGTTGACCGAATAGTACATTTTTCACGTCAACTAAGGGTAAATGTGCATAAACTAATAAGGAATATATAAAATGGAATTTCCTTACGGGCCCGAAAGTGCATTGGGGTTAATGGTCTTCATTTTGAAAATTTATTTAAAAAAATAGTAATTAAGTCACAGTTGTTTTTAAATTTTCGTTAATGAAGATTTTGTTTCCTTAGGGTATTTTATTATTATTGCATTAGGTTTTCAACTTATGAAAAAATCCATTGGCTCACAGTTATCGGCATTCTTATCAGAAAAAAAAAGTGTAATCGCACGCCACTGGAATAGTTTTGAAAAACTAATATCGTTAGTTGATAGCGCCCTATGAAAAATATAGGTAAACCAACCAAATTTTATTGAAACGACTGTTTTTAATCAAAGGATATTTAAAAAATTCAACAAAATATTTTCAGTTTAACACCCAATATAAAAAAAATTTAAGGTTATATAGCAAAATCCTGAGACACGTCAATACTATTTTTTCATGCTCTATTCACATATTAATTTTTTACCTGACTCACTCGGCACCAGAACAGAATAATCAACTCTTATAGAAAAAAATTACAAAATTCCAACTGATATCTTATAATTTTTAAGCTGTAACTCTTTTAATTTTTAAGCTATCACAAATTTCTAAACGTCATTTTATAGATTTTGATTTTCCTATTTTCATAATTTTTGATAACGGCTAAGATAATAAAGTTATTTGACTTTAAACGAAAAATATCGTGAATTTCAAGATGGCGGACGATTTTTTAGTGTGTTCCGATACTCGGATTTTTTGGGACTTTTGTTGACATATTTAATACCCCCTCCCCGACATTTTAACGCAACAAACAGCTTGTTACAAATTTGTTCCGAATTCACGGTGTATTTCACTTAATTTTACTGGCCTATTGGGAGGTACCTAATACCTAATTCAATCGGATCAATCCTATGGTCTGACCACTTTATTTGATGGACCAACAAAAATAGCAAGCTTGGGTAATTATTTAACGCAGAGTAGCATTGACTATGGACCAATATTCACAATAAAAATTTAATATGCGACAACTTTGATCCAGAAAAATTAATGAGTTTTCTGTATCAGAATTTAAAAAACTTTTTACTAGCGACAGAGTCTTTACAACAAATTTTTATAACACTACTTATTTAAATATAAACGATGCTTATAGCGCCTTCTGGAAGCACTTTCACTGGTGCTTCGAAGCTGCTTTTCCAACAGTCACAAAGAAAAACATAATAAATTAACAAAATGGTAAAATCAAATTTCCCTCTACATTAAAAACAAAATTACAAGATCTAAAACACTTAAATTACTTAAGAAAGCAATATCAATTTGAAAACGTAAATAACCAATATAAAACAGCAAAGAAAACACTTGAAAATGACATTAAAAATTAAAAACAAACTTTCTATTCACAAAAAATTTCTCGGTCCAATAATCAAAGCAAAACACTGTGGAATGTAATTAAAAACCCAACAGTAAAGAGGATTGAAAATCATATGACTACCATATCAACCATAATAATAAATCTATCAGTGACAAAAATGAAATAGCACAAACCTTTGGCATATCCCAGACAGCACAGTATATTCTGAGAATATTCTGTAATTATGCATAAAAGAATAAATATATTCCGATTTATCATGAAATAATCTCAGAATATATATATGAGAACAGAATATTCTAGTAACAGGATTTAAAGTACCACAAAATAAAAAAAAAGATTATAATTGTGTTGACCAAACTAAAACATTCAAACGTTTGTAGCTGTTGTAAAAATTTTTAAAAGCCATGAAATATAAGAAATAGTATTATATTTCATAGATTCACTCTTTTACCTTTAAAATAGAATGAAAACTTGATCTTTTTTTAAATTATACAAAAGGAAAACCTTTATTCTAGACCTAATATCATAATTAGTTCATTTCGAATGTCGCGCCTTGGCTACTCTGTGATCTAGTCTTGGTTCCTATTTGTCGAAAATATATCTGATCACTGCGCAGTCTCGAACGGTAAACCGTGTTTATCCGATCGGATCCGAGATCCGATCACTCCAACCCGATCTGTTCTATGATGGCGGCGTGTGGCGTGGTTTATCTTTAACGTTCATTTTCTTATCTTACTCCTGTTTAATTCTGCATACTATAGCGTTTAACGTTTCTTTATCAAGTGACTGTTGTGTAAATATAGGGTAAGTGTATTTATAAACATTTATTAAAATGCCTAAATCTGCAAAAACAGGTCATTATTATTCATTGTATTTTCCCTTTTAGAAACGGTGATCCAGCAGATAACCCGCAAGAGGATAATTGTTACATACAGTCTTAGGGTATTAGAAGTTTCAGTAATGGAAGGAATTTCTTTATGTAGATTATTCTGAATTACTGTTTTATTTTTCATGTCAAATATATGAATCTTTTTGTACTCTTTACTGTCTGGGCTACAAAAGTGGGCGAGCGGAAAAGGGGCTGGTAATAAAATAATCTTTATTAAAGTACGGCCCGGTTTTTTCATCTTCTGTTAAATTTATTAGGCAGATAATTGCCTTGGATACGAGTAATATAGTATATAAATTTAACAGGAGAAGAAGAAACCGGCCCTTAGAATGATAGGCATACTGCACAAGAAATTAAATGACTGACCATATCAATTTTTATTCAGGTTCAGGCTAAACCGACACTAAAATTCTTTTGTCTCGCCAACTCTGGTGGCCCAAATAGTATTACTGTTTTATTTCTGCTGTCTCATTCATTATTTTACCAAACATTAAGAATAGTATAATTCACTTAAAACTGTAGATAGAATTAGATTCTACGATGTTGTGATGTTGATCCAAATTGTATTTTGTTCCACGGTGAAAGAACCATATAGTTACGAAGCTTTTGCAATAGCATTTGTCATTTTCTGTTCAAATGTCTTGTTTAATCTAGGCACTATACTAGAGGATGGCTATGTGGTTTTGCCAAAATGTAAGACATTTTTTCAGTATTAAAACCAACGCAGATCAACAACCGGAGAGACCCACAATAATACAATATATATTCTCAAGGGAATATTCCTGGATCCAGACCAAGGAAATATCTTGGGTAAACCTAGATGATCACAGAATAATCTGGGTTATTCCAGACATATTGCTATGTAATTATTTTGAATTATATATTTTTGTTTTTATTTGAATTTATTGCCCCACATTGGTGGCGGTCATTTTATTTGTAGTGTAATTAATTTATTGTTGATTTTTAATTTTAATTTTTTATAATGTACATAACAATTTTTTTATAGAATTATAGAATATCTCGCCTTTCTCATATACCTTATTATTTTACTTACTTACTCCTTATCTCAGGCTCATCTGGGTTCCTGGACGATAATGAATTTGTTTTTAAATCTTTACTTTATTTTCACTGGCTATATGCAATTATTTAAACTCTATTCTTGCAATTTGTGTTGCCTAGCTCTTGACTTTACTATTTTATTTTTTTGTATTCAATGTTGCATACTTTATCATGGACAAATAAATAAAAGCTTTCTGTTTTACCTCAAAGATCGTTTTACTTGCATAACATTACTTTGCATTTACATAAACAAAAACATTCCAGATTGTTCAGTTTAGTCTACTACTAATATTATCCCTGCTAACTTAAAATGAAGAATACGAGTGGCTATTTAAGAATTCTGGCATAATAATTGATTAAGTGTGAATAATTTATTGAAACATGGCTTTACAAATCTGCCCTTGAATTTTTAAATTGCCTGCTGCTTAATATTTAAGGTTATGTCTAACTTATTATAATAATACCACACAGTTTATAGTGCTTCCTTGCATTGAAAGTTCTTTTTGAATAATTTACGATTATTTGGGACTGTTTATGGTTTTCATTTGATGATTGATTTATTTCCTGGTTATTTAAAAACTTTTATAGTTCTTGGTAAGTACTTTGACTTTGATTAATTTTTATATTGACTCTTATTATGCTCAATTTTAATATGAAACATTACTTTCTTACGCTTTGTTGTCTTCTTTCTGGTTTTGAAACTGGTTATCTTAATTTTCTCTTTTCTGTTTCAGGTACTTGGCTGCATATGACTTTCTTATCACTTTAATCTCTGGACATTCAAACTTTTGGACTGGATCGGGATGGATTTTGATTAAACTCTGGTTTTTACCATAATTACTTCAGTTTTGGTTTCTTCTATAATTTTTTTCACCAGGCATCATTTTATTTTCTGCAGAGAGAGATTCAACAACAACCTAACAACCTTCATTTCTTTTCCCTGGATACCAAGTTTTTATCATTTCATGGCTGGCTTCTTTATTACTGTCATTTTCTATGGCTGGTAAGTAAATGTTATTTTATTTTTAATTTACTTTAATTATCTATTGCTATTTAATACTTGTCCTTATTTTGTTGCTTTTAATTCATTTATTTAATGTTTCATTTCAATCTGTCATTATTTTCTTTATCTGTCATTATCGTTGTAATATTTATTTATTATGGACTTGTGTTCCTTTTGCTTCTTTTCTGCTTGTTTTTCGTTGCACTACACTTATTTTAATTCACTTTTAGAACCTTTAGCTCTATTATTTTCACTTAACATCATTGCTTAACTTATTTCTTAATTCTATGTGACATATTTTATAATTTCTAACAATTTATTTTCTGATTTAGGTTTTTCTCTGAACGTTTTCATTTTGGAATTTGGATTTTAATATTCAACCTATGGATTTGATTTGCCATACTGTCCATCTATACAACATTGATTACTCCAGTGAACAATAAGAAAATTCAACTCCGAAATGACTTTACTTTTGTATATTAAGTTAGTGAAACATTCTATAACCTCTGCTATGACATTTAAATTAGGTAAACGTTTATATTTTATTCTTTTTCTTGATTAAAATTCATTGTTTTTACTTATGTGTGATTTTATATCACTACATTATTCCCCAGTAAAATAATTTACTTATGTTTTTCAACTATAATAAATTATTTTACGATATTATTTCTGTTTGTTTTTAGATAATTCATTAATCGATATCCTTTTCTTTTCAGGTTTTTGGATTTTCCTTTGTTTTCAAGCATACTACATTATTTACTTACTTTAGTTTTAGTTTAATTTATTTATAACTTTTATTATTACTATTTTGTTATCCTCTTTAATTAACTTTAATTGTTTATATTTTGAATTCATTATATCTCCTTTTTAAAACTCATTTATTTGATTTGCTTATTTCATTACTTATTACTTTTAAGTTTAACATACACATTATCATAGATTAGTAATTCATTTTCAACTTTTATATCTTTTATGTTCACTTTTACCTTTTATTATTTTTCATTTTATACCTTGGCGATTATTGCCTATTCATTTATCATTTATTTTATACCTTGGCGATTATTGCCTATTCATTTATCATTTATTTTATACCTTGGCGATTATTGCCTATTTATTTATTATTTATTTTATTGTACATATGGATATAATAAGTTAATATGAAATATTCCTCTTATTCTTTGTGTATATTCTTCAATTAGTTCATAAGTATTTTGCCCTAAGATTTTGTTTATTATGTATGGTCCTTCATAAGGTAATTGTAATTTTGCACGCATATTTCGTTTATAACTAGGAGTTCTTAATTTCTTTACTATTACTTTGTCGCCTTTACATATTGTTTTACCTTTTGTGCTTTTATTTACTTTTCTTTTCTTTTTATCCCATTTCCAACGGACTGACTTTCTTAAAAGTTCTTTCAACTGTGTCGGTTTTTTTGTTAAATTTTTAATTAAGGCTGCGGTAGACGATTGCAAACCAAACGGGACTACACAGAATTTGTATGTTTTACCATCTATGCTAAACCCTGTATATTTCCGCGATTCTTTATTTAATGTATTTAAGCAAAACGAGTTTTTAAAGTCTTTCACTTCATTATTATCATAATTATTATAAGGAAAAGCGTCCTGTAAGCAATTATTTATAATTCTTTCATGATCCTCTGGATTCATAGACATATTTTCAATAAATTTTATTTCCTATCTCCAATGATACAAAATTTCTTTTCCAAATTAATAATCACATTGTTTTTGCTTAAAAAATCATTTCCCAATAAAATATCCATTTTCATTCCTGATACTATTATACAATTTTGCATTATATTTTCATCCCCCACTTCAATTTTAACGTTTACTACTTGATTCATTTCCCCTATTTGTTTTCCATTAGCTGTAATTAATTTTATTTTATTTGTTTTAAGCATCCCTCTTTTAAATTCATCTTTGTTTTTATTAATAATATTTTCCCCAATTAAACTTACTTCTGACCCTGTATCTATCAATCCTGTTAATGCTATTTTGTTACATTTTATTTTAATAAATGGTAATTCATAGTTTATAATTTTATTATTCTCGTTTTGTTCAATTTTTATAAATTCACGTGGATGTTGATACGTAGAATTTATTTGTTTATTTATTTGGTTTGCGCTTTCTAAAAATTTTTGTGTTGAGATTCACTCTCCACAATTGCTGTAGTTATTTTGTCATAGTCTTGTCTTTTATTTCTTCTTTCTTCTGTTTCTCCATTTCTTCCATATTCTTCATAGTCATTCGTTTTCTTCATACTCTTGCTTTCCTGTTCTTTTTCTATATAATTGGTTCTTTTATTCACATTTTCGTTTCTTGTTTAATTTTCTTTGTATCCTCTTTTGTCATTATTATCTTGATCATTTGTTGTTTGTCCATTATTTCTTGCTTGATAATTTCCATTCGTGTTTCTGTTCCCATTATAGTTATTGTTTCTTCCTTCATCAAATCTTTTCTTTTCTCCTCCATATTCTCGTTTGTCATTGTTGTTTCTATAATTGTTATTGTAAAATTTTCTATTTCCATAATTGTTCCAGTTTCTTCTGTCATAATTCATGTTTCTATTTTGTCCATCTTCTGTCTGTTCATTTTTCCTTGCTTGCCCATCCTCCCTCCTATTAAAATTGTTTCTTCCGTCTAGTCTTCTTAGATATTGTATTAGTCTTTCTATGGTGTCTATTTGCTGTATTAAGATTACATCGCGAATATTATCATTAAAATGGTTAGCTAAATAACTTACTAATTCATTTTCTTGTAATTTTGGTTGTAAATGTCGTGCATAACTGAATTTCTTTAAAATATATTTTTCCCTTGAGTAATATCCGTTTGGATCATATTTCCCATTAATTAATTGCATTCTAATTTTATTTTGGTACTCTTGACCCCAATAATTTTCTATAAATAACTTTTCAAATTGATCGAAATTTTCATATCGTTCCTCAATTAATGAGTACCACAGTTCAGCATCCCCTTTTAACCTATTCCTAATAAATTTCTTTATGTTGTTACATTCTATTCCCTCGCATTCCTGACTTAACTCTCTAATAAAAACCATTGGATGAATTTTTTTATCCCCATTAAATATTAATTTTTCCTCCTGTCCTATCTGGTAAATATTTTGAATTTGATTCCCACTTTCAACCTTTTTTATTTCTCCCCTCATTTTATTTATTTCTTTATCTAATTTTGATTGCATATCATCTAATTTTTTAACATTTTCTTCCCCTATTAGTTCTAAATTATCTTGCACTTGAGATATGGTTTCTGACATTTTATTTTCAATTTGTGCATTGACCTTTTCTAAAATTCTTTCCTCTATCTTTAATTCAATTTGATCTAGTTTATCGTTAAGTTGTATTTTCATATTTTCCATTTCATTTCTGATGTCCCTATTATTGATATTAATTATTTCATGAATATTTTCGACTTTATTATCTATGTAATCTATCAATTCCCTATTATTATTTTCTAATTTAGTTTGATTATTGTCAAGTTTATCATCAAGTTTTAAAAACATTTGTTGCATAAACTGATGTATGTCTATTTGCTGTGAAGCAGCTGGTGTCTCACTATCCCCTTGTTCTGGTGCTATTACAATTTTCTCTGTCACATCTTGTGTGTCACTATTTTCTTTTTCCAGTTGTGACCCTTCACCTCTGTCATTTACATTACTTTCTTTTTGTCTTTTACCTTTATCCATTTTTAAATGTTTACCTGATCTTAAAAACATCAATCAATGAACTATCTTTTTTCTGTTATTCTTACACTTCCACGTTGTGTGCCAATTTATTTTTGTATACACAACGTTTGAAAGCTTATTATTTGAATCTTACTTTTATTTTCCAAATTATTTATTGACTTTTATTTTATTTTTGTCAATCTTACAATTTCGCTCCGCGTTGAGGCGCCATTTTAATTGCTATGTAATTATTTGTTGTTAATTTTTTAATTAATTTAATTTATTGCCCACGTTGGGCATTTTAATTGCTATGTAATTATTTTGAATTATATATTTTTGTTTTTATTTGAATTTATTGCCCCACATTGGTGGCGGTCATTTTATTTGTAGTGTAATTAATTTATTGTTGATTTTTAATTTTAATTTTTTATAATGTACATAACAATTTTTTTATAGAATTATAGAATATCTCGCCTTTCTCATATACCTTATTATTTTACTTACTTACTCCTTATCTCAGGCACATCTGGGTTCCTGGACGATAATGAATTTGTTTTTAAATCTTTACTTTATTTTCACTGGCTATATGCAATTATTTAAACTCTATTCTTGCAATTTGTGTTGCCTAGCTCTTGACTTTACTATTTTATTTTTTTGTATTCAATGTTGCATACTTTATCATGGACAAATAAATAAAAGCTTTCTGTTTTACCTCAAAGATCGTTTTACTTGCATAACATTACTTTGCATTTACATAAACAAAAACATTCCAGATTGTTCAGTTTAGTCTACTACTAATATTATCCCTGCTAACTTAAAATGAAGAATACGAGTGGCTATTTAAGAATTCTGGCATAATAATTGATTAAGTGTGAATAATTTATTGAAACATGGCTTTACAAATCTGCCCTTGAATTTTTAAATTGCCTGCTGCTTAATATTTAAGGTTATGTCTAACTTATTATAATAATACCACACAGTTTATAGTGCTTCCTTGCATTGAAAGTTCTTTTTGAATAATTTACGATTATTTGGGACTGTTTATGGTTTTCATTTGATGATTGATTTATTTCCTGGTTATTTAAAAACTTTTATAGTTCTTGGTAAGTACTTTGACTTTGATTAATTTTTATATTGACTCTTATTATGCTCAATTTTAATATGAAACATTACTTTCTTACGCTTTGTTGTCTTCTTTCTGGTTTTGAAACTGGTTATCTTAATTTTCCCTTTTCTGTTTCAGGTACTTGGCTGCATATGACTTTCTTATCACTTTAATCTCTGGACATTCAAACTTTTGGACTGGATCGGGATGGATTTTGATTAAACTCTGGTTTTTACCATAATTACTTCAGTTTTGGTTTCTTCTATAATTTTTTTCACCAGGCATCATTTTATTTTCTGCAGAGAGAGATTCAACAACAACCTAACAACCTTCATTTCTTTTCCCTGGATACCAAGTTTTTATCATTTCATGGCTGGCTTCTTTATTACTGTCATTTTCTATGGCTGGTAAGTAAATGTTATTTTATTTTTAATTTACTTTAATTATCTATTGCTATTTAATACTTGTCCTTATTTTGTTGCTTTTAATTCATTTATTTAATGTTTCATTTCAATCTGTCATTATTTTCTTTATCTGTCATTATCGTTGACTTGTGTTCCTTTTGCTTCTTTTCTGCTTGTTTTTCGTTGCACTACACTTATTTTAATTCACTTTTAGAACCTTTAATAGCTCTATTATTTTCACTTAACATCATTGCTTAACTTATTTCTTAATTCTATGTGACATATTTTATAATTTCTAACAATTTATTTTCTGATTTAGGTTTTTCTCTGAACGTTTTCATTTTGGAATTTGGATTTTAATATTCAACCTATGGATTTGATTTGCCATACTGTCCATCTATACAACATTGATTACTCCAGTGAACAATAAGAAAATTCAACTCCGAAATGACTTTACTTTTGTATATTAAGTTAGTGAAACATTCTATAACCTCTGCTATGACATTTAAATTAGGTAAACTTTTATATTTTATTCTTTTTCTTGATTAAAATTCATTGTTTTTACTTATGTGTGATTTTATATCACTACAATATTTATATAATCTAGGCATAAGCAATGAACATGTTTGGATCATGTAAATATTCCTGGATTGTTCCTGAAATGATCCGGAATAATCTATGAATAGTCTTAAAGGAATAATCTAGGTTTATGTAGGATATTCCCATTGGCTGGTTCCAGGAATATTCCCTGGAGAATGTATATATCCACAAACTCTTCTAAGAATGATCCATTATTCTCAAAAGTATATTCTAGGCATATTCTTGGATTATATTGTGCTGTCTGGGATATTTCTCCTCCATAGTAGAGCCAAATAAAAATGCACTTTGATGACACTCCACAAAAAAAATGTACAACGGCTTCTAATGTTACTTCTAATATGTATCCAGTTACTCCAAGTGAGGTTTTAAAGGTTATTGACTCATTGCCAAATAAAAAGAGTACAGGATATGATGAAGTTTCTGTTAAACTTGTCAAAGAATGCAGTAGCATACTAGCAGAACCCATAGCACATATCACAAATCTGAGTTTTTTGCATGGACAATTTCCAGACACACTCAAGCTTGCTGTTTTGGTGCCCATACTGAAGAAAGGGGACAATACAATGATTGAAAATTCATTATTAAGTATTTTCTCCAAAATAATTGAAACTTTAATAACCCAAAGAATAAACAATTACCTTGAAATTTTTAAACTTCTTACTGACTGCCCAACATGGTTTTAGGAGAAATTATTCCACAGAAACTGCGACTCTTGAATTCGCACAACACATATGATTTAACTGACACCAGAGAAATTGTTGTAGGAATTTTCTTTGACCTAACTCGAGCCTTCGACACACTCAACATCAAATTTCCCACATAGCATGTGATATGAAATGAACATTCAAAACTGGTTGTCTACATTCAAACGATATTCAGAACTTGTTTTACATATATCTATAACATTCGGCCTACAATATACATATACCAACATACGTAGAATATTGCAAATAAGTTGTACAATATTCTTACATGTTCTTGCGATGTGCAAAATGTGATGTTGATTTTGAGATATTCATTGTATATTGTACGAATCTTCCCAAAAATTTACTGGTCGTGTCAAATATTATTTGGGTATACAATAGACTATATTTGTATCACGTGCTAAAATCAATATTTTTATAATTTATAAATGGAATATTTCCACAACATGATATTCTTGTATATACTGGTGACATACACAAAGTGATATTCATTTTTGAATATATAGTGAACATTGCAGGAATCATTTCAATCATTTACTATCTTTTTCAAATATTACATAAATATTTAATTGAGAATATTGTTTCTATATTTATAGACGTATATCTTTATAACGTACAAATGAAATGTTTCCTCAGTACAATATTATGTATATACTTTTGACATACAAAAAATGACATTTATTTTAAAATATACAGTGAACATTGTAGGAATATTTTTTAATATTTTGTTTTTTTTTCAAATATTACATGATTACGCGAAATATACTGAAGTATAGGAAATAAATATATAGAGGTAGGTTATTATATACAAAAATATTTTTCAATATACAGTGAGGTCGAAAAATGAGGAACAAATTCAATATCTTCAAAACGCCTTAGTTTTGGAAATATCGCTCGAACAGGTCGATTTTTCTTTTATATTAGGCCTATTTTAAAAATATTTTGTGTTCCAAAAAAGCAGGGCTGTGATCAACTTTGATTTTTCGAATGGCAACCCCCAATTTTTTTGCAATTTTGAATTCCCTGTAATACATAGAGAATGTTTAGAATTTTACAAAGAATTAGAAATTGCAATAAAAATTGGGGGTTGTCAGTTGAAAAATCACAGCCCAGCTTTTTTGGGATTCCTTGTAGAATAAATAATATTTTTAAGATAGACCTAATATATAAAACCAAAATCGACCTGTCCGTAGGATTTTTTCAAAACTTGGGCGTTTTGAAGATATTGAATTTGTTCCTTACTTTTCGACCTCACTGTATATAGACTTTTCCCTCTAAAAGGATGTCTTAATTAAAAACGTCAATAACAATAAATCAAAATTATTGGAAAAACGATGGCCTAAATTTGCAATAGGATTCCGCTAACCTTTTGGGTGGACTTCCACAATCAAAATATAATTATTAGCTGACATCAAATTGCAAATTTACTAGTGTTTTGTAATATTTTTAATTTATTCGTTTAGAGGAAAAGGACTAGACTATGTAATAAATAGTAAAATATTTTTCTATTACATGATTATATTCAATTGAGAATATTGTTGCAATGCTTATTAACATATTATATATATATTATATCCGGGAGGTGGCGCCACTTCTGTATCGCCGGCAAATGTTTGTCCAAAATATATAACTACCACAGCAATTCAATATATTCCAGAGACAACCGAGACGTGCAACTACTTGAGAAAATTTACTCCCGACTACTCATTTGGGCGATTGTAATGTAAGGTGAGAGAAGAGGGCGCAAAGTGCCGCATAGGCGCCAAATTTAAAACTGATCTGTTTTAGTATTCTCATAATTTTTAATTATTATTGAATGTTTTAAATATCGACTTGTTGCATATTTCACTATAGTGAAATATGCACCATAGTGAAATATGCACCAAATCAATTATTAAAACATTAAATTCAAATTGATAGTGAATATTATACTCGATATTATACCTATTTATACTTACCCTATAAATTTTTTTATTCTGCTGATTTTGTGGTTTGTGAGTAAGAAAAGATTTAAAATTCGTTAATAAATTATATAGATCTTATCGAATTTTTCCAGATGGGGAGAAATAAAATTCAAATAAAAACAAACAATATATTGTACGAAATTGCAAAATAACAATAAACATAATAATATGTGCTTACGATTGCTTCTCGCACAAATATTGCTAGTGTTAAATACAGAGAAAAATATGTAAGCTATAGAAGTAAAAAGAAGAACGTTAAAACTTACCTAGTAATATTTCAAGCTTTAACGATATAATATAAAATAAAAATAATAATCTTAAGATAGAAATATTCACATCTAATTACATATTTAAGTCTCGCTTTGGTGCAAGTTCCGGAAAAGGCAGTTTATTCCCGATCTACAAGGCGTTCGGTGTTTAGAGGCATACCGATTCGAATCTTTCCACACATGATACCACTCCTAGGACAAGGGCGACAAGGCGCTTGATTGATATGGTTTATAATAAAGAAGACCATATAAATTAACTTCTTTCTCAACATTAAGTTTCAATACAAATAATTTCCCAGAGTTGATATTAAGTAATCATTACTTGAATCGACTGAATAAAATAACGATGTACCAATCCTTTGTGAAATGTCGACTGCAAATCCTATGACTTCGAAAAGAATCTCCGCTGTACACAATTCCCATATTTTCTTGCCATATCTTTGACCTGTAATATATTTTTATTATATTGTTGTATATTTATTTTTATGCAGATAAACTTACTTTTTTAAGACTGAGGGAAAATAATGCATTTTTTCAACCTCCGGGTCCTCAAATCCGCATACAAGGCATAGTGCACGTTGTGATGACATTTTCTTCAACTAAACAAATAAAAATAAATAAATATTCGACACTACGTACCACGTTCTGTGGTAAATAAAAAAACAAAAAAACATTAGAAAACAATCTAGTCTGAGGGTGTTATTACATAGTCAGTCCTTGTGTTTTGATATTTATGGATTTCAAGAAAACATTACCTACCTCTGATAAAGAATATCGCAACGAACAACTGTACAACAATGTAAATGCAAATCAAAACAAAATCGCAAAACAATAATCAAAATGGCCACAACACAAGTACACATAAATTCATGAGCGCATGGCGCATGCCCAGTTTGCCACCGTGCTGCACTCTACATTCACCTTACATTATGTGGAAAGGAGATAGTCATATAGCATATTCATTGCTTAAGACAAAGATGGTAAATTTAACTATTATCGGACAAATTTTCATATGAAGTTACACGTCTCGGTTGTCTCTGATATATTCTTCAATAACTCCGTTGCAATGTAGGAACTACATTCTATTTCTAACAGGCAATGGAGTCCATTATGCAGTGTTGCCAACTTGGTGGAATTTCCACTAGATCTGGTGGATTGAGGACCCCATCTAGTGGGTGAATTTGGTAGTTAGTGGGATGGTGGAATGAGGTTTTTAATTATAAGAAAAAATATAATAAATATATATGCGTGACGACTTTAAAAATAGCTATATTTTTATTATAACTAGATTTATTTAATTAAAAAAATACTAGGAGGCCCTCTATTATCGATACACATAACTATATCTGCTGTATTGTTACTATGATTTCCGCTAGGTGCTTCAATTCAAAGGGGGATTTTTTCCTTGGCTATTTGTTGAAATTTTTTTAAAATTTAAATGTTTTCATTACATTTTTATTTTATATAAAAAAACCATATTTAAAAAATGTGGAGTTTATTTTACTAAGTTGGAAAAAAGTTGGTGGATTTCTGGTGGAGTTTGTTCTACCTTTTAGTGGAATGGATTTTCATAGTGTTGGCAACACTGCCATTATGTCTTTCTAAAGTCAAGAAAGACAGTATAGTGACTGGAAGTAGATATTCTGTGGTGACTGGTGGAGTTTACGAGACTCCAGGGCTGGATGCGCTCTCTTGAACGCGTTTGCGTTCGCAGTCCAAATAAAAAATATAATCTACAAAATGAAATGTTATAGAAAACGGTATTAGTATTATTAGTAAAATTTCCAAACAAACAATTTTCATAATGTAAAAAACGGCAGTAGCCAGAGGTCCACGCAATATACATGGTGTATCGTAAGTGTATCGAGGTAATGTTGCCTATATATACCAAAAATATTAATGTACATTGTAACCCCAGAACAAAGAGAATTCTCTTTGTTCTGGGTTGTAACTACATTGTAAAATGATTATATATTTCAGAATATTTTTTTTTACAATGTGTGTCCAACATACATGTGAATATTCTAGGAATACGTATACGATGTGAAAACCTGTGACAAAACAACCAGTATACAACTTATTTTGAATCAATTTTAAATATGTATGCGATATCCTAATGTTGTTTTGAAATATGTATACAATATTGTAAGAATATGAAAATGCTAACTGGGTTGTGTCTGAAAAACTCCTAAATTTGGGTTTAAGAGGAAATGTAAATCAATTGCTGATATCTTAATTATCTCACTAATAGATGTTTTCACGTAAAACAAGACAATGTAAAGTCACAACTATTTACTACAAAAATACTGGAACTCCACAAGGCAGTGTTCTCGGACCACTTATTTTTTTATTATACATAAATGACCTTCCCAATAAAATCACAAAAGAAAAGGTATCATATATGCAGACGATACTTCGATCATTCTATCTGGCAAAACTTACGAAGAATTGTATCAAAATGTTAACACTACCTTACAGGAATTTAGTGACTGGTGTCTTAAGAATCGTCTTATTATAAATTTAGAAAAAACTATTTCCATCGAATTTGGAAATAGTATAAAAAACAACCATAATTTCAATTTTTATTTTCATAAGGAACTTCTAAACACAATGAACTCAACAAAATTTTTAGGCACAGTGATCGATGGACAATTTACATGGCATGACCACATTGATTTCACATCAAAGAAATTAAAAATACACTTTCTAATTAAATCTTTAAAATATAAATTAGACAGAAAATCTCTGATGTCAGTTTATTATGTTAAATTTCATTCTATTATATCTTACAACATTGCTGTTTGGGGATTATCTGCAAAGGCAAACAGAATATTTATAAAACAAAAAGCTATTCTTAGGCTAATTTTCAATTTAGATTATCGTACATCCTGCAGAAATATCTTTCGAAAAAACAAAGTCTTAACACTAATTAGTATTTATTTACTCAAAATTTTAACTTATGTACACCAAAACAAAGATCTCTTCCACACTAATGTCCAAATACATCATTTCAACACCGGTGATAAAAATAATATTCATACCATTAAACATTATCATACAAAATATGAAAAGTCACCAATATTTTCAGGTACTAAAATATATAATTTACTCCCAAATAGTACCTATTAAAGACAAATTTAAAAGGGAACTAAAAAGGTTTTTACTGGAAAACTGTTTTTATACCATTAATGAGTTTACAGGGGCAATAAGGAACAAGTGCATGTTATAACTTTTTATTTTTATTCTATTACATAGTGGTCAAGTCTCATAGATTATACCTGAAACGCCCTCTCTGGTTAACCTACTTAAATGTTTTTAATTTTAAAATTTAGTTAGTCTACTTGTAATATGTGTGTCTTATACTAGTTTGTAAGTGTACTAAATTTTATTATACTTAATTTTAGCTTTTTATAAAAATTAGATAACTTTGTACTTGACTTATCCTATCTATTGTATTTGGTAGCACAAAGGATTAATAAAGATTGATTGATGTCACCAAAATACCGAATATGTAACACTCAAACCGCGTTTCACAACTAAATAGTCATCATTGGGAGGAGATTAAAAATTCCACCATTCTTAAATCATCACCTGATGATGACAATTTGGTTGGCAAAACTCATTTCAAGTGCTATGTATAAGGTGTTTTGGTGTCCAGTGGAAACTACTACAGAAAGTGCCATAAAGGGATCAATTTAATCCTATACATTTCCTTCTCAGGATCAGGATCCAAACTACAACATGGTTCAATACCCGAGAATCATTTCTACACAAAGACATGCATATTGCATACACACAAAATGTCACTACCTATATTAAAGTAAGAAAATCGATGAAAACCAAAAATATATTTATTTGTCATTATCTTGTAGTATACATGTGGGTATATATAGAAAAGTATATACAACGTATTATATATAAAACTTAACCGTCAAAATGCAAATAAACATTTAAAAATATAAAAAAGGTAAAAAAATTGGGTACATACAGAAAAGTATATACTATTAACTGTCAAAATGCAAATAAACATTTAAAAATATAAAAAATCAAAAACAACCATACAGTGTTCCATGTATAGTTCTGAGCAAATTTTGAAACTATAAAAATAGACTTAATTGTAAGACTGAATAAAAACTTCTTTTTATTTACTGTTCATAAATTGAATAGGCCTGTAAACTTCAAAACATATCAAAATAGATCTTGCACTTTAGTGTTTTTTAGTCTTACAAGTCCATTTTACACTACCAAAATTTGACATAACATTACGGAACACTTTATAATCTTTTATTTAGTTTTTCTTCTTTGTCTGCCACCCGCTCTATTATATGCATTCCGCAACCATGATTTTATGATGGTTTCCACTTCATTTTGTGTTGCACCTCGTGCAACTGGATTTTTTCTTACAGCCACTGAAAAATAACATTATATCAACTCCTTTACAATGAATACTAATTAGTAAAAATGCAACAAAATATCACTGTTAGGAAATATTCATTTTTATATGCAAGCTGTAAAGAAATGTCGTGTGTACTACTAGGAAATATTATTTGTAAAAATAATAGCTATTTATAGCCCTATTCCCGAAGTCCGTGTTGCTTGTTGAGCTGTTTCACGGTCGTCTGGGAATATTACGCTTTTCCTACTAGGTATACAATATACTATTTCCATTCTATTGCCGTATGAGTATAACAGTGGGTTAGGCATGCTTTTATCATGAAAATGAAAGTTCGACTTACCAAGTATCATTTTGTTGATATTCTTCAAATCCCCGAAGCTGGTTTTATCATGTCTACCTGTCCAGTTTAGTTCCAAACTTAACCTATGCGTCATTATCTGGCTCAATATCTTTCTTGTCGTGTCAAAAACATTTTCCCCCCTACTGTTGCGAGTACAGCACTCTAAAAAAAAATACAAAATTTAAGACATAATTTTAACAAATGTTCAAATTTATCTTGTTTATGAGTACGCTCGATGTAGTGGGTAGAGTTCTATAATATGACATGTGTTTCTATCAAGCGAGACACCTCTATACTTCTTATTTTAGACTTGCAAAGATAAATTTGCTACGAAAACTATAGTATTCCAAAACATCAATGTGCAGAAATGTTATGTTAAAATACTTACGACTTGGGCTATTTGGTTCTCATCATTTAAATTTTGATTGCATTCTCGTAAATCTTCCACAGTATCAATAGGAATCCATTCGTTTAAATTAACATCTACATTTTCTTGTTGTCTCTGTGGCATTTGAATGATATATTTTGTATCATTTTCCACTACTTCCAATTTTGTTAATAACTGTTTAATTAATATAATATAATGCTAAAAGAGAAAATTTTTATTTTTTATAGAAATCACCGAGGAAATCACTTTTTGGAATTGCGATGGTTGTGACAATATACTTAATATTGTTGATAATATACATACCTCCATTGTTTTTGCATTCAAAGCACGAGTTATTTTCCATTAGCGTTGTATCCAAGAGAGAAGAATTTAAATTTTGTGTCAACGAGGATGTAACATTTCTTGGTGTAAATGGACTATTGCGTCTTATTATTGTAATATGTCTTGGTGTAGAAGATCCACTGCTTCTTCCACTAGATTGACTGTCACTAGATAATAGATTATCGTTTTTTGGTATTCCACTTGACTTAATGGTATAGTTTTCTTTGGAAATTTTGGTGGCACTGGTAGAGATTCAGAATCATTATCACTAAGTTCCTCATAGTCACTAAATCTTTTTCTTGCTACTCTTCTCTTATGAACTTCCTCTTCATCATTAGACGATATACTGGAAGTTTCTTCAAACTTTTTCAATTTCCTATTAGCTGTTTAAAAATCATCTAAAAACATATTTCGAAATAGATCCTAGTTGAATGTATTGTACAATATTTTTTTTATAAAAATCAGATGAACCAATAAGCACCGGTATTTAACAGTTATGGTGTAGATATGAAAATATTACCTGAAGAACATTTTGTATTTATAAGACACTTGTAGCAATTTTCTAATTCTAATTCTGCATGGTTTTTGACTGCTTTTTCTCTTTCAGAGTCAAATTTATAATATGTTGGCCAGTTGCAAAATAAATTACCATTCTCTCTAAAAATCCATGTATTTGAAACGACAGCCATTGGGACAGTTTCATTTTTCTCTTCATCTGGGAATTCAACTATTACGTATTTACTACAAAAATGATTAATTACTTATTACTTGAGACAATACATAATAAATTTCATTTACCGAATATTTCTTACATCTAAAAACTGCTTTAGTTATTTTTTTAACGAAAATTATATTTTACCTGCAAATGTGGGAGAGGGGTGCATATATAATTAGTGCCATATATGGTAATAATATTGCTTTATATAAAATTTGGTCAATCTTAATCATTACTTCTATTTCATTGTCGAGAGTTACTTCATATGTAGATAAAATAGTGCTGTCAGTTGGATACATTAAAAAGGGTTTTAATATTGTAAATTTACCACCAGTTATCAAAATATTTTCTTCATTTTTTATAATTAAATTAATTCTTATGATATCTCCATTGTTTAAATATATACAGTTATTACCGATTTTTGTAGTAAGTATAACGCCTTTAAAATAAAGTTTTGTAAATATTTCTCCTTCGACATCAATATTTAACACTGACACTCTTTTTCCAAGAACATGTACATCAGTAGTATCTTTAATTTCTGTTGAAATTTCCCTTCCCTCTGTAATTCTATAATAACCTGCTGCAGAGAATGATTGGATTTTCGAAGCATACCCTTTAATGAATATAGATAATTTTCAAATGGAAAACAACTTATCGTGTTAAGACAGCCAAACTGTTTTGCGTCATCAGCAAGATGTATAACAGAATGTACATTATAAACACAGAAATCATTTCCATATATCTGAGCAGAATATTTTACAAATAATTTTAATAATTTTGCGGCATACTCATTGTATACTTCGTTAAGATTTCTGTTCAGTAAAATTGTTATTCCATACTTTAGTAGCGAAAAACTACCAAACATATCCAAGATATAATAAAAATTGTCTATATTCCGTGGCTTTCCAATTTTCCAATTCAGACAATGATCGTGGCTTACGATTAAACTCTAATGGCCAATACTTTCTAACATTCCTAATTCTTTCTGTCAGTAAATTTCTTTTTTCTAAGTTCAAGCGATACAAACGTGGGCCATCTCTCCATAAAAACAGTAACTTACGCATTACACCAAGACAAATACAGTGCATATAGTCCAAGGGGAAAGTTGAGACGAGTCCTATATTAAGTTCACATAAGGGTGATACATCTTTATGATAATTTTCATATTCTTGTAAAAAAAAAGCTTTCATCTGTCCTAATATCTGCATGTCAATCCAAAAATGTCATTTTCTTATTACCATACTTTCCTGTCACACAACATTTGTCACAACCATTATATGAGTTGTGGCCTCGGTTGTGGCCCTTTGTATTTTTAATAAATGATCTTGCACAACAGAAGGATCTAATGGAAATATTAATCTTTACCAATTCAACTGTAAAACCATTTATTAAATAATCGTTTAATTCAGCAACAAATTTTCTAAAATAATCTGCAAGTGGAGGTTTGCACGGTCCACAATATATAGCTACTGGAAAAGGTGGTTCTTGGGGGTAGTTAAATATTCTACACAATATAGGCCAAAATGACTCTTTAGTACTTTTATGAATTGGTAGTCCATCAACATTAAAATCTAGTTCATATGTAACGTTTGTGTCGCTGTATTTTTTAAACATTTTATGAATTCCAATTTCCAGGCCAAAGTAATAAAAGACACCATCTCCCATTGCTTCCAGCATATGTTTTTTTGGTGTCTTCAAAAGAGTACGTGCATCTTTCGGTAACCCTGATAGGTTGGGATTTGTAGAAAACCACTTTAAAAGTGAGAATAAGGCAGTATGAGTTACGTTGTTTCGTAGTGCCCATTTACTTAAAAATTCGCTTGACGATTCGCTGTTTCCTATCTTGGTAACGAATCGTTTTTATTAAAATTCTTATTTGTCACTTTGGTATATATTGTTGCCACTTCAGCATTAGTTGTCATTTCAGTGTCATCATACTCCTCGTCAATGTTTTCGTTTAAGTCTGTAAATTCATTGTTGGTGCTATTTTTAACAAAACTGTTGTCCATATTAAGAACCGTCTCCTTCTCTCTAATACTGACGCCTACATTTTTACTCACCTCTCGATGATCTGGAAGTACTTGCAACTTCAAGTTTTGTTACATTTATACAATTTTCAACATTTTTCTTGATAATTCGCATCTGCTGTCTTTTACTTTTTTGTTTAAATTGTACCACCGAAGTCATTTTTGATTTCAAGATTAAGCAGGTTCTTGTGTTGCGTGTTTTCAGGGATTATGGAAAGGTAGGTCTTAATCTAACGAAGTCTGGTTAGCAACTGCTTTATTAAACTATTCAGGCATGTGCCGTAGTCATACATGTATGGTATGCAAGCATATATACATACTTGTGTATGTATTGCCTGACATCTCCCCTTTTAAAATGGATCTTATAAAATTACTAATTTTTACATTTTGTATGTATATCCATAAAACAACAAATAATGTATAAAGACTGCTACTACGATTACTTTACAAACATTTACAAATTAAATATAGTATGTGTAAAAAATAAGTTTTAATAAGAGCGACTTTCAAAATTGATGTAAGCTTAATCAACGATAAATAAATGTAGGTACTAATTTAAAACCTAAAGTTTGTACTGGTTATAATTTAAAACATCCTTCTGTAAGGTTAGTTTACTTTGCTAATTTATTTACGATTCTTCCTCGTCATTTAAATCGTAATCATTAAGCCTTAAGGGCCTTTTAATGATTCTTCCAGATCGACTGGTTTTTATTTCATTTTCTATCCTATTTTCTTCCTCCGTTATGGATTCGTTCGCATGACTAGAACTTGGACTAGGGGACACTACAAAGTCATTCTGACAATTTTGAAAGTCGTCGCTACTTATACTATTAGACCTATTCTCACTTAAATCTAGGTTGCCTCTAGATATGTCATCTTCCCTGTTACTACTTACACTATCGCTATCTGTTACAGTGATAAAATTGTAATTTTCATTTTCCCTGTTAAATAATTGCGCATATGATGGTTCTACACTCTGCTCCTGTTTTGTTTTTCTAATAAACTTACGATTACGTCTCAAAATATTTCCATTCTCTAATTTGACCAAGTACGATCTAATTCCAATTTTTTTAATTACATGAGCATTTTGCCAAGGCATTTTTGGTTTTACCTGTGTTTTAACTAATGAATTATTTTTTAATTCTTCTAAATCTCTCGTACCTCTGTCATAAAAATTTTTTTGTTGAGATTTACTATTTTTCAAATATTTGTTAAATTTAGGTTTATTGAATTTCCTTTGAAAATTTTCATATGTCTGCGGTAAAACAGATCTTAAATTATGGTTCATTAAAACATTTGCAGGAGTGTTTTCCCCATCTAATGGCGTATTTCTAAATTCTAATAAAGCTAGATATGGATCTCTATTTTGAAAGTGACATTTTTTTAAAATATTTTTAACAGTTTGTAGAGTTCTTTCACTCTGTCCATTGGACTGCGGGTATTGTGGTGAAGTCATTATGTGTTTGAATTCCCAATCATTTGAAAAATTTTTAAAATGTAAACTATTAAATTCAGGTCCTCCATCTGTTATTAAAGTATTGGGGATTCCGAAACGAGCAAAGATTTCTTTTAATTTATTAATTACATTTAAACTTGTGAGATCTCTATTTAAATTTACTATTTCTACGTACTTAGAGTAGTAATCTATGACTAAAAGATAAGCTTGATTATATAAATGAAAGATATCTGCACCTAACTTGTACCAAGGCATTTTTACAACATCGTGAGGAATCATTGGTTCCGATCTTTGGGATTTTTTGAAAAGTTTGACACACGTGGCATGACAAAATCATATCCTCTATATGCTTTCTCATGCTAGGCCAATAAAAGGATAAATTGGCTTTATCGGTACACTTTTTTATACCGAAATGCCCATAGTGCAATTTTTCTAAAATTTCTTTCCTTAGCCTTTTTGGCACTATCAAATTTTGTCCTTTGAATAGCAAATCATCAATTTCTGTTATTTCTGCTCTAAACTTATAATAAAATTTAACATTTTCATGACAATCCTTTATTTTAGTTGGCCATCCAAATTTAATATATGAGTTTAAAATATTTAACTCTGGATCAGTGTTCGTTAGGTTTTTAATCTCATTCTTTTTTTCCTCAGTGACATTAAGATTCATATTAATTACACAAATTTGAGATTCTATCTCTAAATCTATATTTTCATCAAAAATTTTATTTTTTTCAAACGCTCTACTTAATGTATCTGCTAAAATTAATTTTTTACCTGGCTTGTACACCAAGTCGAAGTTATATTTTCTTAATTGGATTAACATTCTCTGCAATCTCGGTGGACATAAATGCAATGGTTTTTTAATGATACTTTCTAACGGTTTATGATCTGTTTCGACTGTAAATTTTCTAGCGAATACGTACTGAGAAAAACGAGAAATTCCAAACCAAACCGCTAACAGTTCTTTTTCTATTTGTGAATATCGTGACTGAGTGTCCGTTAGTGATCTGGATGCATGAGCGCAAGGCATTTCCTTTTGAAGCAAAACTGTGGCCATTCCGTTTTGCGATGAATCAACTGATATTGTTGTATATTCATTTATATCAAAGAATTTTAAACATGGGCTTTTTGTTAACATCATCTTCAAGTTATTATAACTTTTTTCTAGAGTATTATTCCACTGAAAAACACTATCTTTTTTAAGCAACAACCTAAGTGGGGCTGTTTTTTCTGAAAGATTATCAATAAATTTCCCTAAATATGTAACCATTCCTAAGAATCTTTGTACATCTTTAATATTTTCTGGCCAAGGCATATTTTTTATTGCCTCTATCTTGGAATCATCCGGTTCTAACCCTGAACTACTTATTTTATGACCCATGTATCTAACTTCCTTTAACAAAAACTTGCATTTTTCTTTATTGAATCTAAGATTATGTTCTGTTGCCATTTTTAAGACTTTTTCTAACCTTTTGTTATGTTCCTTAATGGTTTTTCCGTAAACAATTATATCATCTATATAAACATTGCAACCATTTAACTCACCAAATATCTCTGTCATTCTTTCCTGAAAAACTTCCGGAGAGCTTGACAGACCATATGGTAGTCTTAGAAATCTGTACCTCCCGAATGGAGTTGCAAAAGTACAAAGTCTTGAGCTATATGCATCCAGTTTCACTTGTAAAAATCCTTGAGTCGCATCAAGCGTACTAAAATATCTTGCACCCGATAATTTAGAAGTAAGCTCTTTCAAAGTTGGTATCTGAAAATGGTGTCGTTTGATCGCTTTATTAAGATCTTTCGGATCTAAACAAATTCTAAGCTGGCCATTTGGTTTTCTAACTATTACCATGGGATTTATCCATTGATTTTTCAATTAATTCTTGTTTTTCTAACTGACCTAACGCTTCCTTTAACTGATCTCTTATAGCAAATGGAATTTTTCTAGGTGGATATATAACTGGCACGGCATCACGTTCTAACTCTATATGATATGCTTTTTCTAAGCATCCAATGCCATTAAATAAAAATTTAAATTGATTTAGCAAATAGTTAACATTATTATCTTTATTACAGTTTTCTACTGACTCTACTTTTTTAACGAGATTTAGATCAACACACGTTTTCAGACCCAAAATTGGACAACTCTCTATATCGACCACATAAAATAAAAGATTCTCTTTTATGTTTTTAACTTTACACATTAAATTACATTGACCAATAACTGGTAATTTATGTTTAGTATATGATGTTAATTTTATATGAACATTTTCAATTTTTTCTAGATCAAAACCAATTTTTTTGAGTGTACTTACTGGGATTACATTTGCCATGGCACCGGTGTCTATTTTAAATTTTACAAGATGTTCGTTTATCTCCAAATTCGTTACCCATGATTCCTCCGTTGCTGTGTCGACAAGTGCCACGGTACCAGGTGATGCCTCAATGCTACCTACATAAAGATAATTATCATTATTACTAATATCCCCATCATTTTGATCAAGATTATAAATATTTTTAGAATTATGTTTAGTTTTATGAGCTAATTTTTTGTTATTATTACAACATGAAGAGAAATGGTTCATTATACCACAGTTTCCACATCTTTTACCATAGGCTGGGCATTTACCATATCCATGGTGACGGGAACATTTCTTGCATAGCACCTCTCGCTGTTGCTGGTGACTACTTCTTTGTTGTCCTCTTACGAACTTCTTCTGAGGGGCTGATGACCTCGCTGGCTGCGGTTGACGATGCTGGTGGGACTGCCTTACTCGTAGTTGGTCAATACTGGGACTGGGACCATTAGCTTCTAGCCCATTCGTAATACGACGATTTTGCTCCTTCGTATTCTCCATATTAATACAAATACTAACAGCAGCTTCCAGTGTTTCAACGTCCTCTTGAAGTAACTTCTCTCTCATCGTTTCAGATCGTAGACCACAAACTAGCATGTCTTTGACCAGAGTCTCTCTGAAATCTTTAAACTCACAAGACAAAGAGAGATTTTTTAATTCAGTTATAAATTGCTCAACGGTTTGACCTTCTATCTGTTTATATGTTAAAAATTTATATCTTTCAAACGTTAAATTTTTCTTAGGGTTGAAATGTTGATCATACTTTGAAATTAATATATCTAAAGTCTCGTTTTCGCCATCATTAAAGGTAAAAGTATTATATATTCGCATACCTTCTTCTCCTATCAACGTTAGAAGTTGTGCACATTTGGTACTCTCCTCTTTTTTAATAATTTCTGTTGCCTTTAAGTACGTAAGAAACCTTTGCTTCCAGAATTTCCACTTTTCGGAAAGGTTTCCAGACATGGTCATGGGCGGAATGCCTCTATAATCCATTCTAACTTCTTTTTTCTTCAATATTTCACGATTAATGGGACTTCTTCACCTTTTAAATCGAAATCTTTACGAAATTTTTAAGATGGCGAAATTTTTTGTATCCATTCTAACCTGCCTCAACTGCCGACTGCGCCCAAGGCAGAGACAACCGAGACGTGTAACTTCATATGAAAATTTGTCCGATAATAGTTAAATTTACCATCTTTGTCTTAAGCAATGAATATGCTATATGGCTATCTCCTTTCCACATAATGTAAGGTGAATGTAGAGTGCAGCACGGTGGCAAACTGGGCATGCGCCATGCGCTCACGAATTTATGTGTACTTTGTGTTGTGGCCATTTTGATTATTGTTTTGCAATTTTGTTTTGATTTGCATTTACATTGTTGTTCGTTGCGATATTCTTTATCAGAGGTAGGTAATGTTTTCTTGAAATCCATAAATATCAAAACACACAAGGACTGACTATGTAATAACACCCTCAGACTAGATTGTTTTCTAATGTTTTTTTGTTTTTTTATTTACCACAGAACGTGGTACGTAGTGTCGAATATTTATTTATTTTTATTTGTTTAGTTGAAGAAAATGTCATCACAAAGTGCACTATGCCTTGTATGCGGATTTGAGGACCCGGAGGTTGAAAAAATGCATTATTTTCCCTCAGTCTTAAAAAAGTAAGTTTATCTGCATAAAAATAAATATACAACAATATAATAAAAATATATTACAGGTCAAAGATATGGCAAGAAAATATGGGAATTGTGTACAGCGGAGATTCTTTTCGAAGTCGTAGGATTTGCAGTCGACATTTCACAAAGGATTGGTACATCGTTATTTTATTCAGTCGATTCAAGTAATGATTACTTAATATCAACTCTGGGAAATTATTTGTATTGAAACTTAATGTTGAGAAAGAAGTTAATTTATATGGTCTTCTTTATTATAAACCATATCAATCAAGCGCCTTGTCGCCCTTGTCCTAGGAGTGGTATCATATGTGGAAAGATTCGAATCGGTATGCCTCTAAACACCGAACGCCTTGTAGATCGGGAATAAACTGCCTTTTTCGGAACTTGCACCAAAGCGAGATTTAAATATGTAATTAGATGTGAATATTTCTATCTTAAGATTATTATTTTTATTTTATATTATATCGTTAAAGCTTGAAATATTACTAGGTAAGTTTTAACGTTCTTCTTTTTACTTCTATAGCTTACATATTTTTCTCTGTATTTAACACTAGCAATATTTGTGCGAGGAGCAATCGTAAGCACATATTATTATGTTTATTGTTATTTTGCAATTTCGTACAATATATTGTTTGTTTTTATTTGAATTTTATTTCTCCCCATCTGGAAAAATTCGATAAGATCTATATAATTTATTAACGAATTTTAAATCTTTTCTTACTCACAAACCACAAAATCAGCAGAATAAAAAAATGTATAGGGTAAGTATAAATAGGTATAATATCGAGTATAATATTCACTATCAATTTGAATTGAATGTTTTAATAATTGATTTGGTGCATATTTCACTATGGTGCATATTTCACTATAGTGAAATATGCAACAAGTCGATATTTAAAACATTCAATAATAATTAAAAATTATGAGAATACTAAAACAGATCAGTTTTAAATTTGGCGCCTATGCGGCACTTTGCGCCCTCTTCTCTCACCTTACATTACAATCGCCCAAATGAGTAGTCGGGAGTAAATTTTCTCAAGTAGTTGCACGTCTCGGTTGTCTCTGCCCAAGGATTGTTATTCTAGTTAACAATCCTTGGACTGCGCCATGTGTTGCGTGTTTTCAGGGATTATGGAAAGGTAGGTCTTAATCTAACGAAGTCTGGTTAGCAACTGCAGACCACAGAATATCTACTTAGAGAAGGGAGAAATCCGTGCTATTCGACAGAAGCAGAATAGCGCCATGTTAGTGGATGGAACGGAACGCGGGAGATTTGAATAGCAAAATGCTCTCATTTCAATATACAAGGACCGGGTTTTCCGCGTCCCGCTAAATTTGTTTGGTAAACAAATTCCATGAAATTCGTTAACCAAATAAATTTAACAGGACGTGGAAGAGACAATTTAAAAATTGGAATAAAGTAAAAATAAACATTTTAAATAAAATAATTTATTGATAATTCACATTTTAACCAACCATTTTAGTACAATTACATTAGTTCGCACAAAAAATAGCTTAAAATTAATTAAATGAAATAAAGAAATAGAAATTTTAGATAAAATTAGATAGGTGTCTCAAAATTCCAATTATTTCAATAAAATATAATAATTTTTCTTATTTTAGCATTTCATTTATAAATTTATTAACTACGTCAAACACGAATATTAAAATTCAATTATGACACGGTCCATTATTTGCTATAGTGATCTTCAAGATGAAAATAAAAACAATTGTAATAACAGTAATTAAATAATTTATGCAACAATATCTTTCCGAAATAAATTTTAAAAATATACATACCATATACCTAACTTTAAATCTAAAAACAATATCCTCGTTTACATTACCGTATTACATCAATTATAAGATGCACGTTTTCACATATTTTGGTGTTTCTGTATACATGGACGTCTTATATTCGATGGCATCTTACTAAGATAAACGGTACCTACGCTAGCTTAGAAAAATAAAAGTGCGTTTTATAATCGGTGACATTTTATAATCGATGTAATACGGTAATTACTGCATATTCTGTTGAAACAAAATAACAATTATAAAATATATAAATTTAACAAAATAAAATGTCTTCTTCTAGAATAAATTAAACTTAGTTTAGTGTCAATTATATGCTCCGTTTTTGGATTTTAAACAAAATTTCTGACAAAAATTCTAAATGTGGAGAACCGTCAGACAGTGCGCATTTAAATTTTTTGCCATCTGGGTAATATAAATTTGATCTATTCATAGAATCAAACAAATTGTCCACCATAGATACAAATTTTACATTGCAAAGCTGCATGTTTTGCGGATAGCTTTCAAATAAAAGCCCCGATTCAAGGATACAACGATCAAGTTTATCCATTTTCGTTTATAATTTTAAGTGTTATAAAACTGCAAAAAAATACTCCAAGATATCTATACAAGCGAAGGTTTCGTTTATAGATGGTAGGGTAAATGACTTGTCCAAAATGGTCCTTCTTCTAAATATCAGTTGATGTTACCGGCCAATTTCCTTTCTTGGTTTAACCCATTTCCTAACTCAT